>CAJQUW010004735.1:0-46392 GCA_907163375.1 Prostheceraeus crozeri | reverse complement strand
TACAGTACCTGTCATAAGTTTGGAAACCCCGTGTCCCAAGTCAGTGATTTTAAGAAATTCATACTGCATTCACTTGTATCCAAATTTTTTTGTCAAAATTATCTCACTCCACAGTAATAACCATAGAAATGGATGTTTCCCTCCTCTGCTTGTCTAGAGGAGACATGACGAAATGCCAGTGGCACCATGGAAGACTAGCAAGGCGGGTCATGCTCCGAAGCAAAATTCATTGTTGAGATTGAAAAATGAGAGTAGATGTGGACTGGGGAAGCTGTAGATTCCGCTAGGACTGTCCGATTCCAATTATTCCAGGCGGGACATGAAAATTCAGATTTTCGTCTACAATTCATCTCGGGTATTTGACCAAATTTGACCGTGATCGGTTACAATTAGGTGTGCGCTTGAAGCCTGCTATTGGTCATAGGCTGTTGCGTTTCCACTGATTGCAAAATATGTGCTTGGAATGTCCCCTAGATAACAGAGATTCTATGGTAATAGCAGTTAATGATTTAATGATTATCAGATATCTAGGCTGTCAATCCCATTCGAGCTTACTGCATTGTCGTCATAGCGATAGCATAGATAGCTTACTAATACGGGTGTATGTTCTAAGTATCAGTGACGAGTCATCTCATTTTCATTTCTGCATTGCAATGGGATCAGGAAAACAACTAACTGACGCACAGAGAGGCGCGATTGTGGAGCTGAAAAGGGCAGGACTCAGACACAAGATGATTTGCATACAGCTGAAAGTTTCAAAATCAGCTGTATCAAAGATTTTGAAACGATACAACATGGAAGGAAATTTCTCAGTCGTAGCCGTTGCGGTCGACCTTCCAAGGTATCCAAACATACAAAGAGACGAATGAAGAAGGTCATATCGGCAGATCCTTTCCTAACTTCTAATGATCTCATCCGAGAAGTATCTCCTCTACGGTGTGTGTCTACGGAAACAGTTTCTCGTGTTTTGCGGAAAGACTTTAACTTATGGGCTCGCAAAGTTCAGCGGAAACCTCTAATGACGAAAGCCCATTTGCAGAAAAGGAAAGAATTTTGTATGCGAACAAAAGATTGGAGAGCTGACGATTGGGGTCACATCATGTGGTCAGATGAGTCTAACTTTTATTTGTTTGATCAATCAAGGTGGCGTGTCCGAAGACCAAAACAATCTGATCCGTCCGATCATCGGTTTACCCAACCGACGGTGAAGCATCCTCCGCACGTGATGGCTTGTTTTTTTTTCCGCCACTGGAAGAGGAGGTTTGGCTATCTTACCTCAGAATGTCAATATGGATTCATCAAGATATTTAGAAACTCTAGAGTCTCATCTCCTTCCGTTCATGACGATCCGAGACGCAAGCATTTTCATGCAAGACGGCGCACCGTGCCATAGATCAAAGAAAGTCACAGAATGGCTTGAAAATCATGCTATCCAGACTCTGAAGTGGCCACCGAATTCACCCGACCTAAATCCCATTGAAAATTTATGGTGCATAATGAAAAGAAAAATCAACAAATTGAAGATAACCTCCATCATGCAGTTGAAACAAGCAATAATTGATCTGTGGACCCAACAAACTGATCCAATGTTGTGCAACAGACTTGTGGCATCAATGCCTTCAAGAATTCAAGCAGTGATGAAGAATAAGTACTATCCATCAAAATACTGATGTAAGTAGCCTGCCACGATAATATAATATAATAAAGACATTCATAGTCACTTCAGAAATACATGTAAATTTTGGATTACTATGTATAGTTTTGATTTAACAAAATTATTGCTTTCGTGTATGGGGTTTCCAAACTTATGACAGGTACGGTAGATAAACACTAGCACCATCGATAGAGACATGATAGTCGATAAGGAATACATGAAGCAAACAAAAAGAACAGTGTTTCGCAGTATGAAGGAAGAATGTCAAAGCTGCAACAACAACAGAACTACAACCTGCAGCTACTTCACTATCAATGAACTGAAAGATGCTTTCAAGACATGGGCAAAGCTCCCGGGGAAGACCAGTTTACCAGTGAGTTTTTGACCAACCTCTCAGATGAAGGGATGAATGTCATTCTTCTATTCTTAAATCATATTTGGAATACTGGAAGACTGCCTTCAAACTGGAAAAAGCAGTGATTATACCGATGCTTAAGCAAGGTAAAAATTAGGCACACCCAGGAAGCTATAGGCCGATCAGTCTTGCTAGCTGCATGTGTTAGATCATGGAAAGGATGGAGTTCTCAGCAGATTGAATATAGTCATTGAAGAAAAGGAACGTATGAACCCCAACCAGGCAGGATTCCAGAAACAAAGAAATTCGGAAGATCATATAGTTAGGATACAGCAAGACATCACAGATGGTTTTAGTTAAAAACCCAAAAAACTCAGAACCCTGATGGTCCTTATAGATTTTTCGATGCCTTTGATACTGTGTGGAGAAACGGGCTCATGACCAAGCTGATCGCGCATGACATCCCGAAATGCATGTTCAGGTGGATGAAGAGCTCCTTTCAGACCGCAAAGCAGCAGTTCAAATTGATGACATCAAGAGCAAACCTTTTTTTACTAAAAGAAGGAGTCCCATATGGAGGAGTTATCTCCCCTAAGCTCTTTACTCTTTTCATTAACAATATCACGGAAAGACTCCCAGCTAACGTTCAATATAGCCTCTTTGCGGATGACTTTGCGCTCTGGGTACAAGATCAAACCCCTGCACAATGCAAAGAAATCATGCAACGTGCCCTTGCTGCTATCGAAGACTGGACAAAGAAATGGTTGATGAAAATCAATGAAGAAAAATGTGAGTATCTCCTGGTGAGCACATGGACAAAAGAAAGCAAATGGGAAGGTCAACTCATGATAAATAACAAAGACATCAAAAAAAGTACACACGCCAAATTCCTAGGAATATCATTCGGTTGGAATCTCAATTTCACCAAACATGTTGAAGACAGTCAAGAAGATGAAAGCCGGACACAAACCGTTAAGAGCAATATCCGGCAAAAACTGGGAATGTCGTAATGAAGACATGCGCACACTTTACATGGGATACATAAAGTCTGTCGCCGACTATGCAGCAGCTAGCTGGCAATCTATCACCAGCTACACAAACATCGGACAGAGTACAAAATGAAGCAGCTAGACTGATCACAGGTTGCAATAGGACAACGCCCAAAGAAAGTCTTCTGCATGAAGCAAATCTAATCCCGTTCAGCCTAACAAAATACGAAAAAGCAGCACTGGTATACCAAAAGTTTATTCGCAACAACGAAATTCCAAACTGTGACCAGGCTCAGCGCGAAGTCACACCCAAAAACAAAAGAGATATGCATGGAAGAAACTGGCGAATCAAGGCTAATAATACGTCCGAAGAAGCAGGATGGTAATGCCATTCCAGCCCTCATTCTATATCAACCGACAAGTAAACCGTGTGAAGAGATCCCCAAAGTCAAGTTTTACACTCATCTGCATTAAAACTGCAACAAAAAAGAAAATAGCGACGAACTTCACAGGAAAACACAAAACACGCTCAACCACCACAATATTGAAAGCAAAGACATCATAGCATGGACAGGTTGCTCTATAATGGAAAACCAAAGAAACGGTGGAAGTGGAGCTATAGTTATCTCTAACGACCAGACAATGAAATCTCGAAAGCAGCTGAAAAGTACTCCTTCCATGCTGAAATGGTGGCTATTCAAGCAGCCACAGAAAGCATCGCCACCCATCATCAAAAGAAAGATACCATCATCATCCTCACCGACAGCAAAAGTGTCATAAAAGAGTGCATATTTTACTTCTGATAAGAAGCGCTTAGTAAAGGGCCCATGAACCAAAAAACACCTGAAAGAAACAAAATCTGGAATGACTTAAAGTATCAAAGCAAATGACATCAGCCTGCAATGGATCCCGAGTCATGTGGGTGCAGAAGGTAATGAAGCTGCAGGATGCCATCAATCTGACACAAGATGATGTTCCAATCAACTACTACATCGCTAGGAATCGCATCAAAAGCTCACCAGAAGGAAGAACAGTGTGATCCAAAATAAACACTACGAAAGATGGAAAAATACCTGGTCAGAAAAAGAAGAAAAATCCATGACGAGAAAAAAAAGTTACCATTGCCCAAATCAGAACAGGACATGCCATGCTGGTCGCATCATATCGTTGCCGAATCGGGCAAACACAAGACCCTAACTGCGAGAACTGTGGAGAAGAAGAAAATATCGACCACATTAGCCGCATCTGCCCCAGATGGACCAGTGCTAGAAGCCGCGCTTTTGGATGCGCAATCCCGAGGATGAAATATCTCTCAAGCTCATTCCTTCAGGACATTGGTCGACTGGCCAATCGTATGTGACGACAGTTGCGATCGAGGACAAAGAACAACAACAACAGAATAGCACAAAATCTTATCTAATTGAGGTTTAATTGAGTTTTGAAAAAGGCTTTTGACTATTTCAATTTGTTATTGAATGGTGCAGTGGACTCAGGGCTATCAGCGCAACTTGAGTTGATAGAAACTGAAACCCAAATGAAGTTGAGCCATGTTAGGTAAACGATGAGGAAATGGAATCGGAAAAATTTCCCTATCTTGTGATTGAATGAGCGCTCATTGCACTAGTAAAGTTTCTGGACGACAGTTGGAGATTGGTGCAAGCAAGCTATAAGATTGTTGCGGCATAAATTGCAAGTCACTTCTGAAATTGAAATACGTAATCCAAGATTAACATTCGGTGAATAACAAAGCCGATGCCAGCGTGTTTGATGTGCTCATGACTTTGAGATTGACAGGAAGAGCATCCGGGCTTCAAGTATCACGCTACGACAAACCCTGACTATGTCAGCACTGTCAAAGAATACCAACCCACTGAGGGAGTAGTGCCGTTAAAGCTTCATCGGGAAATGTCTATTGTTAGCTGAATATCGATATGAAACTCAAATTCATCAAAGCAAATTGATAAATACAGCAGCCAGCGCATGATGCAGAAATAATTACCTCCACCAGTCAATGTTGTGTTTTTCACTTTATACTTGACAATCATGTTGTTGTTCTGAAGACTGCAGACAGTGGCATCTAATGACCAAGAAAAAAATTGATGAGTAGTGTAAGTCGTGTTTTTGTGATAGAAGCATTATTGAGTAAATCTTTCGTGATGAGGGCTATTAAGTTTGGATATTTCGGCTATCTCCAGAAAACAAATTGTTGTTTTGTGGTTCAAAACGTCGCTTCTTCTATCAAACTGGTCTCTACTCTTCAGCTTCAAGTTCTAACTCGGAATAAGTAAATTCAAATTCGAAATAAGTGAAGCAAATTTCCGCACCTGTTTATACTGCTTAAAATCTTAAAACATTTATGGAATATGCATCAAGACTTTGATAATTACATCTGTGTAACTCTTCATTCTAAAACACCTTCCAATTTACGCTCTCCAACATAATCGAAGTTTCCAAGACATGTCCCTAGTAACACGCTTCTGACGGCCCCACGCTGGCTCAGGAATGGGTCATATGGGCTGTCGTGGGCATCACTTTTTTGAGGATTGGCAAGGTGAGGGCACCACTTGAGGTGACCCATGCCCAATAAAACCCTCACCGTACCGGCGACTGACGGCATCTCTAAATATTTGCCCCATAAGCCACAATTTCGCCAGTAGCGCGCCGATGCTTATAAATTTAGCCAGCCGTTTATGCAGAAATTTCCATAACGATGAAAGTTATGACATGTAGTAAGCCATAATTGTCATCATATGAATAATGCTATAAGTGGCGATTGCACAGCATGTATGGTAATGCAGGATTTGAATATCGATCAGTGTCCCCAATCAATCAGCAACATTATCATGGAACAGATATTTTATTCTTCTATATTCCCGTATTTTGTGAGTACTAACGGAATACACTTGTTTCACCCTTACATCATACAGAGTCAGGCTACTTGTTGACGCTGAAATCTCCCTTCATTTTCTGTTTATGAAGACATTTTTGAAGCACAACGGTACTCTATTAACTTACGGCATATTTAGAAGCTTTGGGTATATTTTGTTTAAGTGCTCATATTTCAAATAGATATATTTCGGTTCTGCAAGCCTGTGGATTCTTGGAAAACGTTTGTCAGACTTACTTCCTAATCCGCTCGTACATCATTACCGACTGACTGGTGCGGAGGCAAGTATTGATTGAGCTTTGTGCTGCTGCTAGTAAGAATAATACAACAAGTACATGTAATGGTTATTGTACAGTAAGCTAGGTCGAGTACGCTGGGCGTTGTCTTCCAAACTTGTGGTAGTTTATTGTCTTGAAAGAGAATTTCATTGACAAACTCATAACGTCACTTTGTGTAGAAATTGCGTAATGAAGCTTGTCAGATGGTCGACCTGTTTGATACAGACGAGAAAGTTATTAGTTAGGCTAAGAGAAACCTGGGCAGACGCTCCACGAGTCTGAAATATGACATTGCGCAACGTGAAAAGGGAAATCTGGATTTTCATAATATTCATGCAGCTTTTCATCCAACGCTATCACGTGATGAAATTTTACTTGGTGAAAGTAACTAATTGAATGAGTAAACGAGACTTCAGTTGTCGCCATAGCGAAGACGGCCTGCTCTGATCAACAGCACGTGAAGCCGGTAAGCAAGTCATTGTCTCGTGTCAGAAATATACTGGGGTGTATTTTGTGTCTAAAAAATACTTCGGCAAGAAGTTGGCGGATACTATTAAAGTCGCGGCAATTATTCATTGATAAAAGTGATTAGAAGCTCATATGACAAAAAGTAGACATTTACACCATTTCCATTTATGTAAGTAATCACGCAGTACGTACGGGTTCTGATTCATCTGCATAGTCAGTCATCGTAATTGCAGCTTGATAAAATTGCAAGAAGTTTCTGTGGAAGTTCATCAACTCAAATATGTGATTGAGCGCTTTTGCAGTTATAGATGAACGTTCCTTCTATGAAAGGAACACCTTCATAAGTGCCCGTTTGTAATGAATACGAGAATTTTTGCGAAAATATATGAATCATTTGTTTGCAATTCATGAAGATTTTCAATGTAAATCCATTCAATTTTATGAAATGCACCATCAGAATCTTTGTAAGTAAGAATTTGATAGTCATGCAATAGATTTCTCATAAACTTAAGCAAATGAGACGCATCAAAAATTCACTTCGGTTGGCCTATTAACGGTTGTCCTGCCCTAGAAAAAATTTTGCTTCACCTGCTCAGCAGGGTCTCCCGGACAATCATTACTCTAATGTATTATTGTCACTTTGATGCAAACTAATCGACTCAATTTAATAAAGTCATAACTTTCAAAGCACACCATTGCTTAGTAACATTATTTTGAAAACTGAAAATGATCCGTCACATATTCCGTTTAGGTCTGCCATCTGCAAGTTATTAGAAAGAATGATGTACAATTTAGCATATCCATATCAGCACTTCAATGAGAAAAATTGAGTTTGATGATGACAATTAAATCGCATTCTATGAATGCAGCAAAACTTTTGTACCGAAAGCATAATTACATGACAAATCCATAGATTCAAAATATGTTCATATGTTTGTATTAGCGTGTGCACCTCATCATGCTACCGTACCTGTACTCTGATTCTAGAATATGATCACAATATGCATTCCTTTTCTTTCGGAAACGTACTCACAATTCCTGATGGTGACATCTCCACTTAACATTTTCCACTGATCGGATCTTCTTTCTCACAGGCAGGTGTCAGAATGAGCACCTACATCATATGATGCAAGCATCTGCAGGTAGACCTAACACCAGGATGGAATCTTCATATTGCATCGTCTGTCTAGAAGCACACCAATTCGGCCAGTTTTGTCGTCTAACTGTTGGCCATGTCATCTTCGAAATCAACTGCTTCAATATAGCGGGAATTCGTCACGCCGGCTGTCTCATTTTGGCCTACTCCTCACAAGTGACGTTCATCTGAGAACAGTTTCGCTAGAAGAAACGTCAACATAGTGCAGTTTCATTCATCAGACCAACAGCTGATCATCATGCAGTGCTAGCAAAGCTCACACATCAATAAATATTCTAAGGGAGCGCGGATTGTAGAGAGAACTTGACAGATTCCGTAACAGGGTCCAGGCAGGTGAAGCACTTTTAGGTCGTAGCATTAAAACAAATAATAATTGGCGGTTCAAACATTACATGTGGCTTCACTGTGTCAGTTCATGAAAAGTCACGGAAGAGCTTTGGGATAGGCTATATTCATTAGCCTATTTACACTTCTACAGCTGATTGAATATTGAAAAGTCCTGAAAAACCTTGCAATGCAGGACAGCCGTTAAAGAATTGGGACATGAGATGTTGGAACGATCTGGAGGTGCACGACGAGGTATTTTTAGTGTCGTGTTCAATTAGGACGGATAACCATAAAAAACACTGGGAACTGCATTATTTTTCAAAAGAGGTTTTCGTCTGAAACTGACTTTCTCACCTTGCCTTCCCCGAGATACCAAGTTATCTTCATAATCGCTGTAAACGAAGTGAGCACTACGTACGAATGAGATGTTTTTAACGGGAATGAATTTCTTTCTCTATATTTTACTCAGTCAAGTTTTGAGAAGATCGGAATTACTACACAGAAACAAATGAAATGATAATGTTGAAAATTTTATCGCTCGATTTTAGCAGCGAGGAACACAACATGACACATATATCCTCTGAATAATATCAGTCAAAAACAAAATTATAAGTTATATTACTTATATTATTTACTTCAATTGCGAAGACTCCTACAAGTTGTCAAAACATGTCAATCAAGAATTTAGTACTTCAATGATAAAAGAAAAATGTGGCCGTCAAATTTTGATCTCTTCAAATATCGATTCAACCTGTGGCATGACTAAGGTACCGCACATTTGTTAATTTAGCAATTGAACACAATATTGCATGATGTAATTCAAGCAAAACATTGTAATTTACTGGTCTTTCATGCTTTGCTGCTGGCTAACTCCAATTTCTTGCCCAAGTATTTTCAGCGGCCGTCGATGTAAACAAGAAATCGCGGCTTCAGTGCAAGTAACGGTGAATGAATGAAAGCGGGAAGTCTTTCCCTAATCTAGTTCTGTGGTTGTCGTACGCTGTGGTCATTTCTCTCCTTCTCGTGGAATAATATTCTAACCACAGAATTAGATTCTGTGATTCTAACCTATTCCTAGCGTTGTTCTTTTTAGGCTTGCAATATAATTTCCGCGTTGTCTGATGTATGATTCAGATTCTTTGAAGTAGGCCTATATATTAAAGCAACATGAATGATGTTTACTTTTGTTCACTTCCGTCATGTTTAAATTTCGTGTTTATGTTTAACTGCTGTGCAGATCACACAAGCCGTTTAATAAATAATTTCATAAAAAAGTTGAACCATTTTCATATGCAGTTTTCGTGTTGAATTTAATTTCTTAAGTGGTCAGTTGTGGCCAGTAGGCTTTCCGAAAGATAATTGAGAGTTTTCTTTGATGCAGGATTTTAGCATGAAGAGGACCGAATTTTTCCATGAGAACTGTCAAACAGTGTGAGCTATCATTCAGCTTCATCATGATGTTAAGATTTGTTGAATGTACAAAAAGATACAGTGCTAATAACATTTACCGAAAAAAAGTTATGTCTTCTGCTAGATTTGTTATTATTCGTTCTGTCACGGATGTTTAGATAGCAGTATTTTAAAAATTCACATGCTTTCCGCATCATATTTTGCCGCAGTTATGCCTTATCTAGTAAGAATTTACTTCGGACTTCCTGCAGGCAATGTTGTGAAACATAACATTCTTATCGCCGTGGTTTTTAGTTAAGCAATTTAATTTCCGCGGGATCTGATATGCCTATTAGATTCTTTGAAGTAATTATTAAAGCAGTCTGAATGATATTTACCTTTGTTCACTTCATCATATTCAAATGGCATGTATATATGTTTAAATGTTATGTAGATCATACATTTACTTTATGTTGCACACTGATGTCAATATGCGAACTTCACAAGACGATCAATGACTTACAACCTTTGGATGTAACTTAATCCTTTAATTGTAATGTTTTAGAAACTCAATTAAGACTGGTTGAGGGGCGCAAAGTCTCAAATTTCAGCGCCAACTTTTAGGCTACCTTCTATAGGCTAGGTCTAGAGATTTCGTCTTATCGGCATTGGGGTGCACTTCTACGCGTAGAAGTAGTGAAGAAAGAAATTGTTGCGATATGATGCTTTCCCCATCATATTTTGTCACAGTGGTGGAAGAGAGTGAGATCGGCTGACACCAATCTTTTCTGGATTGGTGATAGGAAAAGCAGAGGGTTCCTTAAAACGCAGAGTGAAAGAGAACCGAAATGCCGCCCACCGGTCAATCATATTCTCGCTAAGTAGCTCTCAAAGTGTAGAATCCGCTTTTCTAGTAAAATATTAAGTGGCCGAATATCTCTCTTCTAAAAGGTATCAATATGCCCCCATTCTTTAGTTTAGGAGTTAGGGAAATTGTTGTTGAAATTTAAAGTTGATATTCTTGATTTATCATTAAAAGTAGGTCTAATCGCCATCCACTGTGCTGAGAAAATTCGCTGAAATGCTAGGTATACTCAACAAAAGTTATGTCTCCTATCACTATTATTAGGTCGAATGACGAAATTCTATATTAGTATAAAAGTTACGCCATTTTATGGATAGCTCTACCTTGATTCTCGAAATTATAGTTTAGTCGAAGTTATAGTTATTTTGTCGAAATTTAACTAACTTTTTAATTGCAAATCTCGAATTTACCCGGGTATGACTGCAACTTTAAATAGGGAGTTGCGTCGATGTTGACATATGTGAACCAAGGATTCTAATGATTCCTCATATTGGATGAAATGCCAGCTATTCAGGTCTATTCTATTTTTCAACTGAATTTGGAACTCAATATTTAATCATTCTATTTACATTGTGCATATTTTCATTTTCGTGGCTTGCTTCAAGACATCCCATTTACGTATACATTTTTTTCTGACACAATGTTCTGCCACTGTGTGATGAACATGCACTATTACTTCATCGCAGTTACTTGTGCATATTTTTAAGGATTGATCCATATTGCCGACATTAAACACAGTAAATCTCGGCTCAAAACAAAATTATTTCAGGTTCTCCAAATTCTCAAACTCCGTGGACGACAGTGGATAAATCATCGCGGTTGGTCATAACATCAACTCATCACTGATTTGGCCAAGTGTTCAAAAATTTTGTTGACTGTTACCGAAAATGGAATTACTATGAATCTCTCATTTCGACTTGAAACCCTGTCGGGCCTTGAGAGAGGTGAGCATGAAATAAGTAAGTAGTACTAGATTTCGTTGCACTGGTATATGATAATTGAAATGAAATCTGGTCGATATGAAATAATAGCTTGAATTTGATGAAATCGACTTCGAGCAGTTCGAGAATTTGAAGCTGGTAACTTGTAATGGTGTCTATTATTGCGGTAAATCAAGAGTGCCCAGATTCATCAAAATAAAAAGCATTTCCATTCTTTATTTAGATTATATTGCTGTCGGCTTCCAGACGCATATTGATTTTAATCAATCTACTCATTCATTAATTCTTTTACTCTTGTGAAATTTACTATTAAATGTACGATATACACAGTTATGACTTGCTTGATTTTAAAATCTTCCTACAGATATGCCTAATTGCATACTTGCCAGCTGGAAAATCAAAAGTAGGCCTACTTATTCTGGTTATCTTACATTCAACTTTCCCTGTATTGACCTCGCAGATATGGAATTTCTGCAATGAAATCTCTCATTAGTAGAACTGTAAATGCGGAGGGGCCGGCCTATAAGACATAGAAATTTTCTTCGACCATTCATTAAAAATGCATGGAATTATAAAGCAACTACTATATACTATGTCGTTGAATCGAAATCGCGGTCTGGGCGATCCTAGGCATCTTGGGAGATGTAGCAAAAGTAGACTACCCGTGTTCTATTTCATTTCAACTGCCCAGGGCTCTTCTATAAGAATCATTTTTCAATTTGCTTTACAAAGCTCGTGCTAATCAGTGTCAATGACATCTGCTAGAACATTGGTTTTAGGCTCTAAAATTGCACAATGATAAAGATTCTTAACTATAATGCTTATTAGATTGAAGAGCTTTGCCGTTTCCATAAAATATGACCAGTGCGGGAACTTAATAGACACGTAAATATTTTAATTAACGGTAGCAAGGAAATATTCGGTCGCTGAAACTATCTAATTAAGCCTAATTTATTCTAGGTCCGTCGTCTCTCCGTTATCGGTGGAAGGAATGAATCTGAATTGGTGAAAAGAATAGTCGACACGCTGTTATCGCACAACGTACAGTTGCAGTGCAACTTAGATGGGAGGATCGGATCCAAAGGATTTAAGTTTGGGTTGAAAGGCCCATTCTTACAGCTAGTTTTCGGTAAGTTAAGATGTCAAGACTAAAAAACAATCCCTGAATTAATGTCTGCTTTGTTGCATGTTAACATGATTAGATGCACATTACTAGTGGTTATTTGATTTCTGAAGTCTTCAGTTATAATGTTTTGTGATATTCCATCCCAGAATTTTAATTTTCGTTTATCTAGTTCATTCAGTTTTCGTTATTGTATTCGGTTTTGTGTATTTTTAATATTTCATTATTGTTTGATAATTGAAAAAGACTGTGGAAGCATTATTGGAAAATTACCGTCATTTATTTGATTAGCATTTAGCAATTTTAATTGTGCAAATAATGCTTCTCAGTTACTTGCATAATACATGTATTTTCAATAAGTTTGTAGCCAGAGTAGAAATGATTGTATATGTATAAATAGTAAACAAGGCATGATTATTGTACTGTTCTACGAAATTTATCAGCTTCTCAAAAGCAGTTTCACTCGGTCAAAAGAAATTAATATAAAATGAATTGAAGTAATTTTTCAGCCAAATTCATTGAAGCCGTCAAAGCATATTTGCAAGAAATCCCTGTCACAAAAAGGTTTTGTTGCACCGGAATTGAGCCTCCCTTTCGAGGTGCTGTCCCGCAAGTATGTTTCTTTTGTCCCAGTAATGATGCCAGCTGGTCCAGTAATGGATGCAATCTCTCACATCTTAAGATACATAAATTCGTCTAGTCTAAACGTGGAATTTCTTTGAAAATGAGGGTCTTTCAATATTCAATTGTTGTAGGGACTCCATTATCATGATGGTAGACCTAATAGCAAAAAAGCAATTTGTATTTAGACGGGCGCTTTTCCACGAGGCATGATTATGGTGGTCGATGACCATCTGAAAGCTATCAGGCTCATGGGGTCACTCCAACAACTAAACGTGGAAGTTGTAATCACATTGAAATTCTATCTATGTATACAGTGCTTTCATTCTTTACATATGCGCAATAGTTTACCTGCATAAATTTACTCGGCCTGCGTAAAAAATGCAAGTTTGCCGCGTATGACCATTGAGAGGCAGTTTTTGAGATATATTGTACAATGCTTTAATCGCGTTGTTCTAATAACAATAGGGACTGTAGGAGTGGTTGTGAGTATACAATAATGTATTTGTTTCTTCTATACCATTGGTTTCAAATTTGCCATTTTTATGAAAATTATCATATCTAGAAAATTAATTGAGCTATTTATCGGTTCTTTTTTATGGTAAGATGAAGTGATGAATCAACAGCATTAAACCGTTTTAAAAAAGTGTGGGTTTCGGTTGCAGACCGAAAAGACAGTTAAAATGTCATCAATGTACTTTATGTAAAAACCGACATTGCTTCCTATAATGTCTAATGAGAATTCAACTACAGGAGGTTCAATGGAGGTTCCCATGCTCATTTCTTCTTTTTGCGGGTAGTTTTCATAGTGAAGCAGGTCTATTATTATCTGCTTGGATAAACAAATACGTGAAAGGTTGACTCCCTTCTAAAATCGTTTCATATTGATATCCCGACAAAGGCAATTTTAAAGTACTCATTTATTGAAAATTTTGTTTATGAAAATACGGTATTCATATAGCGCACAATACAAAAGTTTCAAGGTGCTCAATGTACGCTCTCCTTACTGACTTCCCCGTTTTTCGTCCTTGTCCACGCTGAACGGGGGTCAGTTAGCGCAGTCCATACACAAAAATTGTTCAACCATTCTACATGAAGTCATTTCTTCATTCGCATTATTTTATGACTAATTGTAACAAATCACAACCACCTTCCTTGCATTGATTTTTCTTTCCTTTAAGTCCTGCATATATTGCATCATTGTTATTGATCGTTGTCACGGTCACTGATGATGGCATCTTGTCTACTGAAACATATCTGCGAATACATTATCTCCGATGAATTTTAATCAACTGGGATCGTCATATCCACCGGATGTTGTAAACTTTTATCTTGAAATATAAAAACGACACCATTTCAGTGACATAGCAGCTATGTGGGTGTAAAATGGTGCCATTTCCGTTACAGATTCTGTGAAGAAACAGCAGTTTCCAACGATAACTTCCAAGAATTTTGAGGAGATCTCCAGCAGGTATATGCGTGGTACAAGGGACCGCAAAGGTGGGCGGCGACAACGAGAGTTTAGATGAAGGAGGCGGAGGCCCAAGCGCAGTTAAGTCACAGTGATTTATCTGACTCGGACTAAGTGGACTCGGACTATTGAGTGGTCTTCTCTGACTTTCACTTTCATAGATGCGCTACGCGCGCCAGTAGCTTTTTTTATAGTTTCATTGATCACATCGCCTGATGAACCGTTGAATTCATAGTTTTATTCAACTTATTTTTATGAAAATATTCATTGAGGCTATGAAGCTTCATGACAAATTTCATCGGAGATTAGTTCTTTATGCTTCCTGTTTAGATTGTATTCCGGGTATTATCACCTCTGTACCCATGACTCAGAAAATGAAGAAATTCATCTTCATTAATCATTTTCTTTTTAGTTGAAATTAATGAATTTTTAAGTCTTTTTGGGCACAAAAATTAATAAATTATGTCAAGTTATATTTCGCCGATCTGACTTTGTCAATTGAAATAGAAAGAAATCATATGAAAAAATTCAGGAAGTCAAATGCCAAATCATTCGAAATCTCTACAAAATTACAAACTGTCAATATCGATATCTAACAAATATACACATATACCACAGCTCATTGATTGTCGTAGTTCTGTCAGTACAACAAGAATCAATGAACTTTAGTATATGTGTATATTTGGTAGATGTCGACATTGACATTGATGGTTTGTAATTTTGTACAGAGATTTCAAATGATTTAGCATTTGACTTCCAAAATTTTTACTTAGGACTTCTTTCTATCTCAATTGATGAGACCAGATCGACGAAATATATTTTGTCATAATTTATTGATTTTGTGCGTAGAAAGACTGAAGAATAATAATATTTCATTGATTTCAACTATAAAGGAAAATGATATCAGAATCTTTCTTTACCAGATCAATAAAAATTGCCAAGAATTGCTAATATTATAATTATTATCTGCCTTTCAGATTTTTCCAGGTTGCTTGATAATCATGATTCGTATCCAGATTAATTATCTTTCCTGTAATTGCAGTTGAGACATAGTCGTGAATTTACTATCATTACCGCGTAGCTGTTATTATTTTGCAATCTTAAACTGCAGCCTCTGTAAAAAAGTCACATCAATTTCATTTTGTCTTGTAATAAGTGGGAAATGTGTTACTTAAAACTGTTGCTAAGACATTGCTTAAATGGCATTGATAATATGCTCGAACTTAATTTCAATTTCATATCAAGTCTCTAGCTCATTCAAAATTCAACGGTTCATCCGTAATTTTTTACTCCCTACCACGCTTCAGTATTCTTTACCGGACAGTAATTCTAAGACTTGTTAAAATGAAATTTATTATATAGATGGCTTTTAGTAGATGACGCCACGTCGAGAGGAGATTGAACACTCTTCACAACATTTGTGCTATTGTAAAAGGTTTTTATTCAAGTCTAATCAATCCTTTTCTGTTAGAAATCATACGATATAGTTAGATGCAGTACTTAATGGAAATATTGAATAGCTCTCTCCTAACTACTTTATAACAAATAAAAATAATAACTGTAGCTGAGCAAGACTGTAGTAGCTAAACATTAAAATACTTACTAGTTGTCCGTCATATCCTATAGAAATGAATCGCTGTTTTTGGGTATAGTTAGTTAGTTCTTAGTAGCATTTTGAAATTTTCTGTCTGCTAGAGGTTGGATTTTTCAGATGGAGGATTGCCTTTGAAGAGCTAATTGATCCTTTTCTGCAAAAGCCTCCGAGTTTCTCCGATGCAGCACTGATGGCAGTGTCAATTTATTTATGCTAATGCAAGAAAGGATGGCCAACTGCAGTCATGCTCATAGCTATTTAGCTATTTCTTTCATTTTAAAGTGATTATGTTGGTTGTTAGAAAACTAGGTCATCAGATATTTCTAATAAGGACTGTATATACACATAAATAATTTATTCTAGAATCTCTGTGTTTGATGTCTAAATAAAATTCAGCGTGTTCATTTTGACAAGTCTCATATCATGTAATTCTGTATCAGATTTTAATACTTGTGTGACTATGCGATTGTTTCAGTCCCCTTTTTATGATGAGAACATACACATTTGAACTTCAGAATTGTATTTTATCTCACAAACAGCACAGCTATCCGCTACGTAAGTTTAACCAATTAAATCAGGAAGGGAGTTTTGAATTGCAGTCAGCTTGATTATCCCATGAAGTGCGACACAGGTGCGTCAATCTTGCGATTTTCTTTTCTGCAGTACCGCATTAGTTCCGTTCCCGATTATCCATCTTGGCCACAGCAACAATGCCGTAACACTAGTTATGGCGATACATATAATAGCTACGCTATTGATGTACACATCCCCCGCCATATTTTGAGCCAGAGATACGGGGATGTATCGCCATAACTAGTGTCACGGCATTGTTGCTGTGGCCCAGATAGATAATCGGGAATGGAAAAAATGCGGTATTGCAGAAAAGCAAATCGCAAGATTGACGCACCCGCGTCGGCACTTCATGGGTAGCACCTCATTTCGGCGTCGGCTCGGTGTGGAGCCGCTGCGTGCACGGTAAATGCATGCGCGCTGACGACGGGTATTTTGTGGCAACATTGGGCTATTTTTTGCTGGGCCAACGTCGTTTACACGCCGGTGCATGTGGGCTTACGTGGGATTAACTAGACTAAAACGGCCATTTCCTGATGGTGGCCGGCACCTGCTACCATTCGGGTAGCCCACGGGGCCATTGGGCAAAACGGTATCTTCCCATGTTGGGGCCGACGGGGCTGTGCTACTTGGGGTATAAATAAAATAATAAGCTTAAAATATGCGCATTCGTAAATCTAAATATGCTAACGCAAGGCGTGTCAGCTATTCAAATCAGTTACGACTCGCGCTAAAAAAGAAAATTCCCTTATCATCAATACCTCGAACAAGGCACCCGCGAAGCTTCGGGATTCGATTCGCGAATCGAATGCCGATTCAAAATCATGATTCGAGAAAAAAGTTCACATCTATTCGCTTCGGATTGCCAAAAATTGGTCAAACTCTTTTCTATTGATTCATAACTTCTTCTCGCTCGACACAAATTTTATGTGAAGTTTTAGTAAGCTTGCAATATTGTATTGTTACTGAAAACGGTTGAAGACGTTGACTGCTAAACAAGAGTTAGTCGACCACGAATATACATGCAGAGTGATACATGTTATTCAGATGACTTGTGGCTGCAAGCTCGGGTTCCTGAAATCTTCCTAAATCAAGCAGTAATTATGAACTCGAGTTTCCATCATTTCAATGTCGAAGCTTATTGCAAAAATCTGTCTAAATTGTTGAGCTACATTATAATCTTTAATACTTGTACAAGCATGACTTAGGATGATGAATTTCGAATTAGAAGCTGCCTTTTAGCCGAATTAATTTCATTGTCATACAATTTAAAATGGAATTAAATTCTGATTGCTAATTATGATTAATCTTAAAATTTTTATTGTTCACGGCATTCATGTATCGAATCTTGTGACAATATGACCATGAGTAGTGAAATTACGTGGGAGGACATTAATGATATCAGCAGTAGCGGGGAGGATTTTGAAGACTGCGAAACTGAAAACGACTGAGATATAAATGACAGTGATGCGACTCCTATTTCCTATCGAATGTGACCAATTCAACTACTACTACTACTACATGTGTAATGAATGAGTGAGTGGAAAAGAAGACCGCATTTGATAATTCTCTTTGGAGCGGTTGGATTGAATCCGGGACTTGAAATACCTGCTTTAGAAGCTTGGCCATACCTTTTATTTTACTTTTTTCCATTATTTTTTTTTTGCGAAAAACGCCTCAAAATAGGTATAAAATTCTTTTACTTGTATGACGCTTCGGAAGTCTTGGTCACGTACAAATGAGCCAAATCAGGCTGTACAAACATCAAAGATCATAATATACAAAATTTAAATGTAGGCCCTAAGTAATGTAAAATTTAAAGATATCTATCACTACAGATGGAGGAAATACCTAAAGAAATCCTATTTAACCTAGCATCTAAAAACACATTAAGAAGAGTACTGTGCAAAAGTATATGTACAAGTGAAAAAGGAATTGATGATAGAATTTCAGAAGAGCATAAAACTATAAAATATTCAAAACTATGATAAGAAGGATAAACTACCCCTCCCCTCACACCCATTCATTAAATTGCCTTCGTAGGCCGAGGATTTTTCTTCTTTGCTTTTCGTTAACGAAAGGAATTTTGATGTACGTCACAGGTTGGTCTCTTACATTATTATTGTTCTCTTTACACATTCGATCAGCATGTTGAATAAAATGCTTTGAGTAGCCAACATTTTGAAGTCTATTTACAATCATGCGTTCAATATTACTGACTGAGGAAATGCGTCTAGCTCGTTGTAGTTCACTACTCACAAGGTTTCGTTTTCTGGATATTGGTCCGGATGAATGGCAAGGCAAGCATGCACCACTATGAGATGGTTTGATGTAAAGTTGAAAATTCCATTTCCCTTGCTCAACATGGACGACGGTATCGAGGAAAAGTAATTTATGCTCTTCTGGGAGTTCATATGTGAATTTTATGTGCTGATTTATAGAAGTGGCGGTCATAAGGAGTATTTCGATTGATAAGGATTCCTCAAAAACGACAAAACAGTCATCAATATATCTCTTCCAATACAATAAACGATTGCATCTTCTCAAAATTTCACTTTCAATATGGAACATGTATATAATGGCGAATGGTGGCACTGCACTGTTTCCCATCACAAGTCCGGTCACTTGGGACATAAATTTCCCCTGAAGAAGATATCGATCTTCGTATAAGCACAACCTGAGCAATTCTTCTAAATCAAAAAGAGACAAATTTGGCATCTTTGAATATTTTCTATGTTTTCTGAAGAACGCTATAAGGCAAGTGATAAGTCCGATTCCTTCATCATCATCTTCAAGAGGAATGCTGCCGTAAAGATTCACAACATCAAGAGATGCGAATGATATTGGGAAGGCCAGTTACCACCTGTAAGAGATTGAATAAAAGAGTCAGTTGATGGCAGATGAGTATTCACAGAAGACTTGACAAGAGGATTGAATAATTCCACAAGGATCAGTGACAGAGGACGAACGATCGAATCCAAACTCGCTATAACTAACTGGTCTACCTTTCAAATTACCAGTAAAAACCCTATCCAAGTATACCATACGCATCACCAAAGGATCACAAACCTGGTAATTTGAAAGGTAGACCAGTTGGTTATAGCGAGTTTGGATTCGATCGTTCGTCCTCTGTCACTGATCCTTGTGGAATTATTCAATCCTCTTGTCAAGTCTTCTGTGAATACTCATCTGCCATCAACTGACTCTTTTATTCAATCTCTTTACAGGTGGTAACTGGCCTTCCCCAATATCATTCGCATCTCTCGATGTTAATGATAAAAGTAGAAACACGTCTTTCCCAAATCTTTCTTCTATTTTTCTTCAACCGGTTTCAATTGACAGTCAGATAACTGCCGTCAATCTTCGTCAGGAAGTTGTATAAGAAGAAATATTAAAATTAGCATTTGATGGACAATTTTCAAAATTATTTTGTAACATAGCATGCATAGTGTCAAGAGGATATAGATGCACACAAAAGAGAGGTTAGCACTTTACATAGTGGGATGTCATAGCATTTCTCAAAGACATTATTGGTCATAGCACACCATAGGAGCTGTAGGCTCAAAAATAGGAGACCTCTGAAAAACATGTTGCATGTTCGACTCATGTGGCGAATCCGTCATTAGTTGGCTGATGAATTTTAGTTCTTCAATTTTTCGTTCTTCATCTTCTCCGTTTAATTGTTTAAGAATTGATACTTTCATTTCAGAGTCATTATGGCTGTGTTGCACACAATGGAAAGATACAACTTTTGTTTCATCTTTATGATTAACATCGTATCGATGTCCATTTAATCTTTCCCTTAGAGTTCTACCTGACTCGCCAATATACAAAAAATTGCAATTATGGAATTGGATAGAATATATTACGTTTTTGTGTGACAATCCTGATACTGAAGATTTGATGGAGCCTTCAGTTGATAGAATGTTGCAGGTTTTGCATCGCTTCGTGCCACACACAACAGCAATACCACATGGATTAAATTTTTGTGGTGGATTATCTGAAAGTTTTGACGAAACAAGAAATTGTTTTATTCTGGATTGAGGTTTCCACCAAAGCACAGTTGCTAAGTTAGTCTCACTCAGAAAATGTTTATATTTGTCAAAGATACATTTGATCTTATCATAGGATGAAGGATGATAAGTAACGACAAATGGGATACATTTACTTTGCTCACTTGAAGACTTTTTAGTTGCAAACAATTTCTTTTCATCTTAACGCAAAGCCTTATTTATTTGTTGCAGGACTCGTCTGCGAGGATAATCTTTGCGATGTAAGGAGTACGAAAGTGTAAGTTTTAGTCAAATAAGTTCAACGGTTCTTTTTTAAACATCTTCAACACTTTTCGGTCATTAATACCAGCACACAAACAACATGTAAGGTGAACGAAGGTTCACAGCAAAACAGTCCTTAAAACATAACCAAGGGATGTCTTTGTTCTCTCACAGTGACTGCAGATACTCTCCATCTTTCCGCACAGTCCCCTTGCTGATATGTCGAGTCAGCAAGCAGTTATCTGACTGTCAATTGAAACCAGTTGAAGAAAAATAGAAGAAAGATTTGGGAAAGACGTGTTTCTACTTTTAGCATTAACCTATTGAATCGCTAGCCGATCCGTCTTTTCAAGTTGTCTTCCTGAAATTGAATAATCTCTCGATGTTGTGAATCTCTACGGCAGCATTCCTCTTGAAGATGATGATGAAGGAATCGGACTTATCACTTGCCTTATAGCGTTCTTCAGAAAACATAGAAAATATTCAAAGATGCCAAATTTGTCTCTTTTTGATTTAGAAGAATTGCTCAGGTTGTGCTTATACGAAGATCGATATCTTCTTCAGGGGAAATTTATGTCCCAAGTGACCGGACTTGTGATGGGAAACAGTGCAGTGCCACCATTCGCCATTATATACATGTTCCATATTGAAAGTGAAATTTTGAGAAGATGCAATCGTTTATTGTATTGGAAGAGATATATTGATGACTGTTTTGTCGTTTTTGAGGAATCCTTATCAATCGAAATACTCCTTATGACCGCCACTTCTATAAATCAGCACATAAAATTCACATATGAACTCCCAGAAGAGCATAAATTACTTTTCCTCGATACCGTCGTCCATGTTGAGCAAGGGAAATGGAATTTTCAACTTTACATCAAACCATCTCATAGTGGTGCATGCTTGCCTTGCCATTCATCCGGACCAATATCCAGAAAACGAAATCTTGTGAGTGGTGAACTACAACCAGGGTGGCGGCCAGATGTCAAGCTTCAAATTCCCGGGCTATTTTTAAATATTGACCAGATATTTTATTCCAATGACACGCTCAAAAATTATCAGGACACTTCTTTAAGCTATTTTCATCAGAAAATTTGAGACATTTCCTGTTTGAATTTTGACGTGAACGATATTTGACTCTACCGCACACAACTTTGAAAATTTTTGAATTCTGTGAGCGGTCGTTCTTAAGATTATAAGCATCTACTTTTCCTCAATAGCCTCATGCCAGTGAACTAATTATGGGATCTACATGTAAATGATTTCATATCGATAGAAAAGCTCACTTCCTGAACTTTCCAACGATTAAAAAGCACTCCTCTTTCACCATCTGATTCAAAAAATTCTATAAAGTTGTATTTTGCCGTATTTCTATTTAGTTATATTCAGGCTTCAATTTTCAAACATGTCAAGTTGAAGCAATCATATTTTGGAACGAAATTTTGAACTGCAGCGCATTCATGACATGACAGAAAACCATGATATCAAAATGCACATGTTGCGCCACGATAACACCAACTTATCAAGAAGTATCGAGAAGAGCAACTATGAAAACTGTCACAATGGACGAAGACCGTAACGCCAAAAGAATTCATAATTGTCATCCTCTTTTTATCAGCTTGCGAAGAAATAATGGGCTCATGGTGACCGTCAGTCATAAATTTTGTGTCTTATGTTTTGAGCAAAGTCAGGTATAATGCTGGAGAATCAAAGTTTCGATCTCTCTTGATTCAGCGAAAGCGGTGCAACGAGGAATGTTATCTCAGTAAAAACCGTTGAATTAAACCATGTCAGAAGTTTCTTTATCTGATTTAATTTGACTCAATATGGCTTTGCATTCTTCATAACTAAATTCTTAAACTCGCTTCCTTGCAGTGTATAATTAATTCCGTCTGTTTCTTCTTGTTTATTGAAATAAAATTCATAAAATGCCGAAAAAATTAAAATGTTAATACAAAGAATTGAGAAAACTTATCTTTTGAAAACATCACATATCAGATGACAATTTTGCTACTTCAGCTTGCATGTTTGATAGTTGAGGTCTGAAAAAACTACTAAAAGCAAAAATTATATGAAAAACGTTATGAAATTACAGGAATCAGTTGATGAAAATAAAATATACTGTGCAATAGTTGAGTCGGAAAGAGTCAGGTTTTTAAAGATCTCAATTATTATTTTTCTTATGTACAACATTTTTTGATCGCCATCCAGCAATCATCTTCAGGTATTATACTTCGTATAATTAATACCTGAAGATGATTGCTGGATGGCGATCAAAAAATTTTGTACATAAGAAAAATAATAATTAAGATCTTTAAAAACCTGACTCTTTCCGACTCAACTATTGCACAATGACTGGTCAGGGCATTTTCCAAATAAATATACTGTGATCATCAAAAGTACGAATAATTAACCTTTCTATCGTTGTAAATCATTCAGATCTCATAAATAGCTCACAGGCTACAAACCACTTAATAAAGGCTTGTCTAACAAAAAAGCCTTTATTCATCTGTGCTTATTTCAAAAAATAGCAAACCAGCTAAATGTGTGATCAAATGTGTAGGCCCAATTAAGTCTATTAAAAGACTTTTATCGTTCTGATCACTTTCAAAAACAATAAGTAAGCTTAGTAATATAGATGTCTTCAACTTTTTAACAGACTAATCAGCCAATCTACAGACTATCAGGCACTCTCCAAATGATTTATTTGAGCGTCGATTAGTGATGCGATGTGCGTTAAGAAATGCATACGTGTATATCGCGGTTAACAGGTCAAGCACATGTATCTAGGTCTTAAATAGCTAGGCCAGGGTTAATTTTATAGGCACATGATATAAGCTAGTAAAAATTGCTTGATTTGATGCTTATACCGGAATTCATTGATTTATTTTTCGTATTTCTGGTATAGTCGTAACTAGAGCAGAGAACAAAATCTTCACCGCCAGAAAAAGCTCAAGGTGGTTCCATACACCAGCGACTCCGATGCTTGGAAGCGGTGGTCTATACATTAGCCCAATTGCTTTGGGTGGCCTTCTTCTCACGAATTACTGTGAGGTTTTCAAACTCATCACTTAGCTTAGTCAAACTTTTATTCAAAATGACAAAGAAAGCTTTGATGCACTTTTTTGTCAGCGGCAGAGCTAGTAGATTTTTGTTGGCAAGATTTTACACTGATGTCTTCCCTCAACTTGGTATGTGTGAAAGCATATAAGCAATTCCGTGCGTATCCTGCAATGTCAGATTAAACTATTCTTGCTCAGATTTTTTATTGCTCAAAAAGTTGTTCACTTGTAAAAGATCTTACAACTTATCCAATTGATAACGTGAAGATAAACAATAATTTAGATGACTTTTTTAGTGTGCAAGAATCGCAACTTTAATTACATCATTAGAGGCTGCATAATCTGTCAATTTGTCATACTGCGAGTTTGTTACGAAATTGCATGCAAGCCCGTTCAGAAACACAAAAAACGAAAACGATTTTCGCCGATCGCTGTCGACTGATTGCGAGTTTATACTTGCATATACGAATAAAATTTATAGTCAACTAATCGATTTCGATGTGAATAGCCACAATTGTCTTTGTAAGATACAACATTACTTATTTGCAAAACTTTATCATTATCGATTGCACTACAAGCGACGCGTCAACGACATAACCATCTCCTCACAAATATCATTGACACAGTCATTTGGAAACGAAACGAATTCATGAATATTTCATTTTGATGTGCAAACACATTGGTTATTTCAATTAAGATTCGAAGAAATTCAATAAAAAAAAGGTGGGCTCATTTAACTTACTAGTAAAATATCAAAAAATGGCATTCCCGGGCTATTTGGCCATTTCGCTGAAATTTAAGGGCGATTCCCGGGACCCAACAAAATTCCCGGGCTCGGCCGCCACCCTGTACAACGAGCTAGACGCAATTCCTCAGTCAGTAATATTGAACGCATGATTGTAAATAGACTTCAAAATGTTGGCTACTCAAAGCATTTTATTCAACATGCTGATCGAATGTGTAAAGAGAACAATAATAATGTAAGAGACCAACCTGTGACGTACATCAAAATTCCTTTCGTTAACGAAAAGCAAAGAAGAAAAATCCTCGGCCTACGAAGATCGACAAATAATCAAAGAAGAATATGAGCTATTTTTCAGACAGAATTTCCACTGGGTGTGTCATTGAGACCAGCAAAAGAATGTCTTGCTTGCCCTCGAAATTGTAGAGCATGTGAATCAGCATCATTTCCAAACTTCTGTAATAAGAAATCATGCATATACAAAATAACATGCCAACAATGCCAAAAATGCTTCATAGGTCAAACGAACAGAACCATGAGATCGAGAATCTACGAACACTTAACATCACATGACTCAGCTGTGTTCCAACATAAACAGACTCACCCTGGATTGGTAGAGTTTACGTGGAAAATAATAAGAACAATTAAAGATAATTGCGCACGAGTGGCTGCCGAATCGATTTTCATAAGAAAGGAAGCCAATTTAATGAATGGGTGTGAGGGGAGGGGTAGTTTATCCTTCTTATCGTAGTTTTGAATATTCTATAGTTTTATGCTCTTCTTGAAATTCTATCATCAATTCCTTTTCACTTGTACATATACTTTTGCACAGTACTCTTCTTAATGTGTTTTTAGATGCTAGGTTAAATAGGATTTCATTAGGTATTTCCTCCATCTGTAGTGATAGATATCTTTAAATTTTACATTACTTAGGGCCTACATTTAAATTTTGTATATTATGATCTTTGATGTTTGTAAAGCCTGATTTGGCTCATTTGTACGTGACCAAGACTTCCGAAGCGTCGTACAAATAAAAGAATTTTATACCTATTTTGAGGCGTTTTTCGCAAAAATAATGGAAAAAAGACTTGATATACATGTAATTCACTTTTGGTGAAAGAGTACGCGCCGAATGGTTGATTTATTTTTAAATGACGACCTGTTCACCTATTGAATTTCAATAACGAGTGAGTAAAGCTGTACGTCATCGAATCTGGTCATGATCTTGACCTGCATCTCGCGTGTTAGACCCACTTTCCGCATCGTTGAATGAAATCTTTAAATTTGTTGGTATTACATAGTGGCAATCATTCGCAAGCCAAAAATGAATACTGCTTGAATGCTGACTCACTAGAGCCAATACAATACGATATTTTAAACATGCATGCTGTACTCGTACCTAATTGTAGATGAAACAATCAACTGCACAGAGCAGTTAGATCAGAATTGAATCGCCACAAACTAAACGATGTGATACAAATGTTATTGCGCACATTACATGGCTTTTCGATTATTGCTTGACGCACGCGGCAAGGATTTCATATTGACGAGCTACGCTCGCCAACGCAGTGAACGAGATAAAGCGAAACTCACTTGCAATGATAACCGGAGGCGCAACTGTCATGAAAAATTTCTGGTGTGTTAATGAAAATATAGTTCGAAACTGCATGGCAGTCATACATGCACTCAATGCTGAAATTCCACCGGTGAATTTAACTCCAAAACGAAGTGGCCAAACATCTCTTGTGGCTCCCATAGGGTTACTCGTTTCTTTTGAAGGGCAATTACTTCCCTTAAGGTCAATCGCACCGCACCTGCATATGATGCCGCATCTTCACTTTGGATGATGCAACTCTTTTGAAATTCGGAATTTGTAAAACCAGTTACTGTATTCGCAGCTTCTGAGGACATTTGAGCGGAATCTGAAAGTCGAGTTGAATGAGTTTTGAACATTTGTTGAAAGTACTAAAGACGTAATTTATTTAATAACAGGATAGTATTTGGAAATAAACATTCATTGACTTATTGATAGTCGCAAGAAGCAGATGAGTCTAAGCATTAGAAAATAAAACAACCGAAAGACAGCTACAACCGAATGAACTCAAACTAAGATTAAGAAAATAATAGACCGGACATCTTTATAGTTAAAGTGAGCTGCATGCAATTATATACTATCATATGTCATAATGCTACTATCATATTGCACTGATATCGATTGTATGTGCAAGTGTAAAATCGTCATGGGCATTTCCACGCGAGACATGAAAAAATGTTAAATTTTCAAATTCCAATTTTCGCATGAGCACTAGTATATTCCTCATACACATATTATGAAATTTCAAATTCTATTTGTCAGATCAACTTGCTGATACGTTATTCGACACAGCAAGCAATTTAAAATCTTACAAATAAATCTTAAAAAACGCATGATTTTTGCTGTAATTACTTGATCACTTTTATGAAAGGTTTAAGACTGATAAGTTTCGACATCAATACTTTGTTGAGCCCTCACGGCTAATAACTTTAATATTGAGGTACTTCAATTCCAGTAAATTAGCATTTGCTGCTTTATGCATCTAGGCCTATTTCATAGTTTGCAAAAAAGTGATTCCGTCACGAAAAAATACTAATTATTTATCTCACAAGACTAGATTTAAATATTTTTCTTTGAAAATCTAGATTCTCTGCATTCACTCGATAGGAAATAAACTAGATTAGGCTAATTCTTTTCTCGGGTATGTATAAAGTAGAAATGGAAAAGTGATTCCGTGACGTGACGGAATCACTGTGACGCAATCGCTCGATGGAATTACTGGAAAAATAGCGGAAGCTTCGAGTTCACCTTGCAAACATCAGTTAAGTATGAGGGGAAACTAAGAGAGTTATACACGTTAGCATGTACGGTAGCGGCTTATTTCCATGTGTTTCCATAGTACATGTAATTGCATTTCACAGGGAGCCAGTACGAGTATAAGGCCTACACGACATGATTGTGTTGATGGCAATAAAAATCAAACCCTAGAAATAATAGTTCTAGTAGCAGTGATTACCATCTATTAGTTACGTTTATGTTAAATGGACAACCACGAAGCGTGTCTCTGCTACAGAGAAAATAAAACGGGACTTAACATGACTTTTTTAAAACGTCATTGATGACAAGATGCGTTCTGAATGATTGCTTGATGTTAGACTATGAATTCAGCGGCAATGTGCCCTATTTCCCTTTCAAACTCATCTATACATTTACAAAAGCTCTCATTTCATGACTTCATCAGCCAATGAGGAAACGGTCTCGATCCTCAATACTATTCCAAGAAAAGGTGCTTCTGAATCACCTGATCTAGATTGATTAGTTAGAGGAAGGAAACCTCTTTTTTTGCAGGACAGAATAATTTTCCAAACATACCATTGACTGCCGTGGAGCGTCAACAGAGAAGACGTGACAGAGTTCGGGCAGACTTAGATTTGCATAACACTTATAAAGAGAGAGAAAGGTCTAGAAAAGCTAAACGATCGAGTACTATGTCTGAAAACGAGAAAAATAAACTTAAAAGGAGATATAATGAAGCACAGAAACGGTATCGCGAGAAACAACAAAGCAAAGGAAAAAGTAACACCTCACATTCCTATACTCCTCAGTCCATAAGTAAAAACCGTAGAACCTGCCATGAATGCACTTCCAGATTCACCTAATAGACGCAGGGCCATTTTGGTAGATTTGACAGAAAGGGACGGATTCCAGATCAAGGAGGCACCGAATACAATAGGATCAACTTCTGTTCAGGGGCTAGAAGAAAGAGTTGAGGGTCAAGTTATTGACTTTTACAAAAGAGATGACATATTTTTTACACTGTTCCATCTAGGGATGATACTGACTGTATTTCTGAGGCAAGCATATGGAAACTGCCGAAGCCTGTCAACAGTGAAAAAGGGAGAAGGTTCGTTTTCCAATTTACTATCCGCAATTTGTGAAGGACTACGATATTTTGACATGATTTGACATTTTGCATACATTATTTTTTCAAACTAAATGATGCAACGGTACCGGTAGGCGTGCCTAATATTGCACGCAATTTACTGTTGAGAATCAGATAAAATCTGGATGCCACTACTAGCAGTGATTTTTCATGATGTAGATAGGCCTAGTAGGCCTACTTGTCTCGGGTGCAAATTATTCTAAGAATGTTGACTTCCGCGGCGGCTCAGGCTGTAAATATGACATGTTTTCATGGTTGGATGAAATGCATTGAAAATTCTGAATGGCATGGAAGAAATCTTTGAATTTGTGGGAGCAAATCGGAGAGTGATTCCGTCACGATGACATCTTTGACTAACACAGCCCATACTAGAGAATAAACAACATCTGAAATAAATATCCATCCATCCGTATATACATGTACATGTCCAACTATCAAACATACTGAGAGCATGTGCGAATTGGACCTCTAGATTCGTAGACTTTTGTTTCGGTTTAGGAAAATAAAAAATTGAAAAATTCTCTGCGTGATTCCGTCACGACGAATTAAAGATTTTGAAACATACCTCTAAAAAAATCTGAATCCTTTTTTGACATCTGAATACCACAGTAGAATTCTTCAGACATGCTATGAGGAAAATAGGACCATAACTTAAAAGAGTGATCAATGTTTTGCCGCAAAAATTAAAAATGATCCAAAAATGGGTGTTCAAAAGTGATTCCGTCACGCGTGGAAATGCCCTCATGTCTTGATAAGAGATCCAGCAACTTGAGACATGGCAGAGGTGAGCCGCCATATTTGGATCTGTGACACATTTTGTCACATCTTGATATTCGAGATTTGTCACATTTTGTCACGTACCGATGGGTGCAAATGTCGTATTTTGTCACAAGTTTGTTGACATAAAAGTCACATTTTGTCACATGCTGATGAAAACACATTGCAAAAATTTGAAACAGTCCGGTGCGCACAAGATTGGCGGTTGTCGATTTTGGTTTGAAGGCTGATTTTTTAAGTAGAGCATTTGACGTACTATTCGTGATCAGTGGCGTCGCGTGCTCCCTGACCATAGGCCTTCACTCGGCATTGGAACACTATTTCTATACCAAACACTTTTATGTTACAACATTAATTTTCATAATAGTTGAATCTTTAATAACAATTTTCCGAACATTTTTTAAGGTCAAGTGAAAGTGCACATGAGAAGTGGTTGCTCATGTCGCTTAACCGCCTTACTCAAGGAGCTGAGATCACTTTACCACCTCTCTGTCCAGACCACATTTTCTCGAGAAAAAGGGAGGCAAGGCTAACAGTTTCTTGTGCTTCTCACGGCCGGTCAGCCAACTCACACGTTTGAAATTTTGATGCATTAAAATGTCTTGTGTATTTCTTATTTTCTTTCTCTGTGAGTACTTTCAATTTTATATCAGGTGTTGACCTACCTTGCTTGACGACGGTCATCTTTTCAGTATATTCCCTTGGGACGAAAGGCGTGGTTATGATTTTATCTGCAGTACTAAACATAGCGTCACATCAATCACGTAAAAACAAACTATGGAATTCTACCGAATCTGGGTGTTCGAGTCAGACACATTACTCTGCATTCATTGGAGAATGCTCATCATCTGATCGCAGTCTTGTCTGAGCGTCAGCCATCTGCTACTGTTGACGTACTGGCCTCTCTGACATAAAGCGAATCCAGGAACAATTGGGTTGCGCTTCCCTTACTATATTTAGGCACCGCGCCTCGATCAAGAATTGCGTAAAATTTCATTGCAAAAATTGGAGAAGGCAAAGCATTATGTCTATCGGGAAAGCCAATATTGTCGCGGGCGCGTGCGCTTACTGCCTCACACGCACACAACTCTCTCCCGCTATCTGAACATCAATGCTCCGTCTGAACACACGACTAGCTTGTGTGCCTAATTGTTCGAAGAAAACAGCTGTGATTCGAGCACGTGCTGCATAACTGTCCACTCTTGAGGTTGAGCGTCTGACTTTGAGACGGAAAGCTGTGCACAGCTATCACGAGAAGCTATCGAATTTAAATGAATGATGACACATTTCATATTTATAAATGTTGATAAATAATTTTGAGGATGCGCCGAAGGCCTCGCAGGTACGGAGAAGACGCCACTGTTCGTGATATATATCAAACAAGGATTTAACGGGACAAAATCTCGATTAATCGAGAAAAATCGCTGATTTACTAATTGTTACTAATCATTATTATTTATATAGTTCCACAGGGGTGGTCTCCGTGGCACAGTGGCTAAGTGCTTGGCCTAGCGATCTTTCGGTCCAGAGGTCGAGCCCCGAAAGTGTCATTGGAAGTAGTGAGGAAGAGCATTCGGACTAAAGATCACAAATTTCCAGATTAAAGGCTGACTATGTCAGCACCGTCCAATCCCGCAGTATGGGGGGAGTAGCGAATTAAACCATCATTTCATTTCCCATGCAGAATTGCCATTGAAGGTGTACAACATCTACCCCGAGATTTGGGGAAATAACGAAACAGACCATGGGTAAAACCGGGACACATCTAACTTCGTTTGAAGTGAAAAAATGCACTCAAACCTTGTAGTCTTATTACAATTGATTCATTTTTAGTCTCGAATTCATTTAAAAATGCATTACTAATAGCAAATCTGATTGCATAATAAACACGTACTCGGAATATGTTTCACAATGTGAATTCACAGACCATATTATTTCACAGAAAAGAGGAAAACTTTGTTTTCAGTAAATAAATGCGCTCAGTTTTATAACGATTACCAGTACTTTTGCTATGTATTCAGATCAGTGGCAAATATAAGTTACGATTCGCGTGCATTATAGGAAGCATACATTCACATTGACTCCTACGATCTCGACGTGACAATCAAGAAACATCTGGCCACATACAGATGAATGTTACAATTGGGCCGATCACATAAGCACGTCGAAGTCAACTTTGAAAAATTCGGAATAAATAACAGCACAATTTTGACTCTGGAGCAAGTACAAGTCGCCATTTGGAGCAAGGAAAGGTAAAAATATCAATCTTGCATATCCCTAATACTAAAATTAGCATCAAAGAAACATTACAATAATGACCTCCCTAGAAAACATGACTTCGTTATTTCATTCAAACGAAGTTAATGCTCATATGTGACTTTTTTCATATTTTGTCAGCATATTTTTTGCGAATTTGTTACATTTTGTCACACTAACTACAAAAAACACACATTTTGTCACATTTTATTCTGAAAAGAAAAATTGTCACATAATGTCACGTTTTGTCACATCGGCCCACCCCTGACATGGCTCAACTTCTTATTTCGGCGTGGAATATTCCTGCATTCGATATTCCCTATTGATCGAAAGTCAGAGATAGGACAATAATATATACATTGTTACGTCATGTAAAATGAGTGATACACACCTTTTCATTAACAACTATGATAATAAACGCTAATAAAAAGGTTTGCATCACTCAGTTTTACATTACGGAACAACATTTAGTGTAATTATTGGTGTGAAAGTAATTTTTGGTTTTTAGAACCGTCAGATGCGGCTGTCAAATATGTCTTTTATCTCCTGATACGGATTAGAGACTTACTAATCTGTACGACATGGTCAACGTCCTGCAGCATAAAATCAAGTGCGACTTTCTCATTTTCTTCAATTTGACAGTTAATGTACACAAGTCTCAGCTGAATCCTGCTCCAGTGATCGGCTGCCTAGGTCTCACTCTCAGTCTTCCCGAGCTGTCACATGCGCACACAGCCATACCCGGTTAAAAAGCCATACCCGGTTCCCTCCATCTCCAAAAAACCCGTTTCGAAGTGGAAGCCGGTTTTTGTTTGCGGTTTGGTGGCCCTCAAGTCATTTGCAATCTTGGTTACGGGTATAACGATTAGTGATTTTGCTACACAGTAGATTACCGATTATCACTCTAGCGCGCCAATAATCTGCACACCGCTGATCTTTACGTCTCCGCTAATTTAATCTCTCCTGAGGCAACAGTGGCCCTCATGGCGATTTTGTCATCGGAATCCACAAGATCACATCCTATGAAAAAGCAAATGAGAAAGCGCGAATGGCTTCTCAGACATTTCCCAAGGAAGAGTGTTTCAGTACACGTCCTTGTTTGTCAATTTTGCAAAATAGCCTTCGGTACCGTCGTGCTGTCGTGTGCCTTTTACACAGAGTAATTTGATTTTGGGCCATTGCAAGGGTGCATAGAACGCAAAAGTCGCAAATAATATGAAGGCCACAAAACCGTAAACAGACGACAACTTTTTTTACAGAATTTTCACCCTGCACAGCTATGACCATGAATGAAGTCAGGGGTTACTCAATGAAAAGTAGCAAATTTTATCATTTTAAACAAATGGAAGGAAAAAAAACATGTTTTCTAATCTGATTAAGTTGTCCCCATCAGAAACCTGCTCTCACGCTCTTGAAAGTATCAAGATTGTGTTAGTCAGGAAAGTGGTCTGGGGAAGCTGATTCCAAAGCTGTGCCGTGCAAACAAAAAAGCTTTTCGAGCCACTCAGTACGTGCGCGTTCTAAGCTCACATGATATCATGTGAGTGCATTAGCTCTGCGCGTACTTCTGAAGAAGACATTCGGTTTGTGTACGCACTTATTTACTGCAGAGCTGCTTCTACCGAAATGAGTGACCTGTAGAAGAGACTGAGTGAAGCAACATCCCGTCTGACGGAGTCTCAAATTTTAAGCTGAATCTTAGTTTCTGGACATATTCTGTGATGATGCTAGCGATACATGTACAATTGTATATGTGCAGTGATGAACGGAAATTTTGAATAGCCCATTCTTTTAACAAACATCATGACCACACTAAAACGAAAAATATGAGCGACAGAGCTGTAAGCATGTCAGCAGTTTGCAAATATTAAAATAGATGCAAAATCCTGATGTTGTACTATAGCTCATTAACGGCACATAATATCCCTTGATAGTCAGTGTCTCTGCAGCTTTTGGGTGCTTTGTTTTCATTGTAATCTTTAAAATTTGGGCTACTGGAGGATGTGTGCACATTTAAACCATGATTGTGTCACTTTCCGGGTTGTATTTTAGACTTTTTGATATCTTAGGTATATATTCTTGCGATTTCCGCGATTCATTTATCATGAATTTCCATTAAAAGATAGCAAAAAATATGCAAAGCTTTAGTACTACCTCGGAAATTTTATGACATTTCGCGCAAGCTAGTGTACCTGGAGGGGGTGTAGAGTGTGATTCTGATTGCGGCATTTGGTGCTTTTCCATGGCATGCAATGCAAATGGATCCAGTATTTGTCATTTGTAGTGTTTAATGCGTGTTTTGAACTCAATTAAAGTTGGTGTCAAGAGGCGCTTTTATAGAATAATAATATCACAAAAAACGTCAGAAGCTTTCAAACACTTTAATGTCCTCAAAACCGCGGTGAAGATGTGATTTATTTTCAGCATCAAACAAGCATTACATACTTCTTAATCTAAACATTTTGTATCTTTCTTCAATTTCCTTATAAAAATAACATTTAATCATTATTGAAAATTTAATGTTTATCTCTTTGATCTTCCAGGAAGTTTTCGTGTGTAAAAAATGTGTGTAGAAATAAATGTGCTTCAATCTCGCTCAAACCACTTTCAGTTGTAAACGTCGTTCAATCATTATGTGACGAATGATCAAGCATGGTGAATCATTGCATACCGCACTGATTTATTCGTGAATGTCGCCGAGAAGGATCGTTTATGGCACCAACACATTTTAAGTACATCGAGAAAGAAAATATCTATTGGTTCATGATTTAGAAAGCACTCCTTAAAGATTAATAATCCCGTTTGACAAATTGATTGTCCAATTCATGCATGTTTCATGTTGAATTGTCTAATTGCAAAAATTAATGTGATGGTGTTTCCATGTAAGAAACTCTTTTTAATTGCTATAATAAAAATTCAAATTTACATTCGCCATTTCTACTGTCAAAGTAGCGCCGGTATTTGATCCATTTCAAGTATCGAGATATTGATAAAATGACAATTAATTGAAGGATGAACAACGATTGAAGTAGGGAAGTCAAGCAACGCTCGCGTTTTCGCTCATCCAATACCTTTTTTGTTTTCTGTCCATTCATGAGAAGTTGAGGTGGGCGTCTTCCATATTTCTCCGTCCAGGGCCCGCTGGAGACTACCAAGGGATGTCATGAGAAGGAAGTGTGAACATCAACTAATGTTCTATGCACTTAATTACCACTGCTTTGAGGACATGGTTCAATGCAAGTGGAGCATCAAAGAACTTTTTGACTACTGAAAGTCACTCGCTATGTTTTCCGGAGTTTATTTTATAACTCCCGGAAATATACTTGGTTTAGCTATGATAGGCACAAACTAAAAATAAATCTATGGTTTTAGTGATTGTATATATGAAATCCCGATCATTCTCGGGAGTTAAAACAAAAAACCCGGAAAATCTCGTTAAATTTTTACGGAAATTGCAGATGGGGGACGCCTTTGAGTGTGCTCATTGATCCTTTCTGCAATATAATGCTTCTTGCAATCTCACTTTTAAGAAGGTAGCAGCAATTGTCGGGGTGTAGCGGCATATGCTTCCGTTTTTGTGTGTTTCAAAATCTTCTATCTAAGATATGACGCTGGGGAAGCGTTGGGCATGGGGTCGGAGTTGTCGGGCCATCTTGGGTATGTCATGGCGAGTCCCCGCCCTCCCCCCCCTGTAATCTATCTTTGAGCTCTGTGTTTATTGAATCATGCGGAGTAATTGCCACGGATCATGATTGATGGATAAATTTGTTCAAGTCAGCACATGTCACTATTTGAAGTGCACTATTGGAAATACACAGATTTAAAACTACACTGCGTGTTCTCTGGAGGGGAGCACTACTTCAATCGGTGAGTCAGAGACCAACTTTGCAGACAAACTTTGAGCACTTTGCGTTTGTATTACAAAAATTCAGCTGAATTGAAGGAAAATGACCAGGTTATAAGCCATTTAGTTCTCAGCACTTTTTTGGGACACCGGGAACATGATCAGGAGAGGCTGAAAGAAAAATCCAAAAGTACATCGCAGTATTGATCAAGCAGTGGGTTGAGAGAGGAATCCTATCAGTCGACACATATGTAACGATACAGAATCCTGATTATGTGAAGACTACATGAATTTGCATCCCGTGGAAAGAAGCTATTGATGATGAGCCGGTGGTGTAAAGCGCGTAGATCTAAAAGCCTTTCATATGGAATGCTGCTGCGCTGGGGAAGAGGGGAAAAAAAAAAAAAAAAAAGAAAAAAAAAAAAAAAAAAAAATTCAAACTTTCCAAGCTTGTGTATATTACTAGAAAAAAAACTGGACAGTTCACCTATAGTTGCAAGGAACCATGGTAATAAAATGCAGTTATCATTGCAAGAATTTTTGCTGACTAAAAGGCGGGCGAACTTGCTTATTGGCTCAGAAAATGCATGAGGCAGGCGGTGACAGTTTTAACCCGAAGCTATCGAAAATCAAACATCAAAAGTAATAGATACTAGGTCAAAAATGAGACTTGGGTCTAAAAATGCATGAAATCTTTTCCCTTCCGGATATTTTTCCCTTTCATTCATCGCCAACAACAATAATTGTATACTATATCCATGACATGTAACAGAGTCTACGCCATACATTGCATGCATGCATTTATACACATGTTTATTATCCATGATCCAAGAAAGTCACGTTTGAAATATTTTGATATAATTACAAATTAACATAGTACGTATTTCGTATGACAAGTTTGGTCACACTTACTTAAGAGAAAATCCTTTACTTCAAAATTTAATAGTGGAAAATTCTTGTAACTTTGCGATTTAGAACTTCCACTCCGCACATACGGTCTTCCATTACATATTTAGCTTCTGACATAAGACCAGAAAGCAGGAAGGTCGCGCGATATTGTGAGAACATGAAGAGCATTTTTCAATATCCAACAGATGACAAAGCAGATGCAGTTTTCTCAACAGGAATAATTGTGGATTCGAAGCAACCGCAAAACCATCATAAAGAGAAGACCGTATTGTGTGGATATATATTCCATAAATTGATGGACACGTACAATGGTCGTTGTATTAGATTTACATTTCATTATGTATACTTTCCAATGGGGGTGTTCATTAACTAAAATTCTGCCGGCTGAATATTAAACCGATTTAATATTCTGCCGACTTAATGAACGACGGTATAATACCGAAACCGACTAAACATTCTGCCAGTTTCGGTGTTATACCGTCGTTCATTAAGTCGGCTGAATATTCTGCCGGCAGAATATTAAATCGGTTTAATTTTCTGTCGGTAGAATTTTAGTTAATGAACAGCCCCAATATTAGATAATAAATTGCAGAGTGCATTGATATAATTCACGTGCGCGATCACGTCATGCAAGTAAAAGATAATCTGGAAAATGTATAATCAGTCAAACTGAAAAAATTTATAATCAGTCACAGAATTTCTGATATGCTTCAGTTCAAGTCAAAAGTATGATGGAGCATTGGTGATGACATATGACATTTGCCGGTGAAGTTTCATGACGCTAGCATGCTCAGTTTGAATACCAGAGTGATTCTAAGCGCGAATTTAAGGATTTTATCACAGATTTTGAAATATAATCAGTCACAGTTCATCCAAAACGACAAAGGGGAAACTGAATCAGTCACACTAGCTGTAGCGGTAAATGAGCTCTAAGTCTCGTATAATTTAACTGAAATTCAAGTGGTGTTAGGGCGACTAGCCGCTTCTCAATGGAAGATAAACCGTCAACTTCTGGGGCTGATCGATCGGCGCTTGCGAAAAATGTATTAAATTAAAACGGCATATGAGAAGCTTTTTGTGAGCAATCGAGATTAAATTAAAGCACAAAATTACATGAAGAACGTTTTATTAAGCGCCCTAACGGAACGCGATCATGTTGATTGATGATGATGATCGATTATACCGCCACAATACAAAGTGATATTTGGTTTGATGTCCATGTGCTGCGAATAGCACAAAATTGGTGCGAATTATATGAATCCATATAGCTAAAACCACAGACGTCGTTGTTGTTGCCTAGTTGTTGTTGTTCAATGTGTATGGCAAAAGCCATCGCCAACCTACCAACCATTGCTACCAACTATCATGCATTCTAAAGGATAAAGAATGATGCACACAGAGACATCGAACTGTAAGCACTGAGACACCTAGAGTTGATGTTCGTTGTCTATGGATGCACATTTGTCAGTATCATTTTGACAAATAATTCTCAAACTTGCTTTTGTTTGATGAAGACCTTCTCTCCAACAATGTCATTGCTCTATAGGCAAGCATTTCAGAAGAGAGACAACTGCAAATGCATATGGCAATAACCATAGACTGCATACTTACATGCATAGACATCGGATAACATTATTATGTCTATGCTTACATGCTATATACTCACTCCATGGCAAATGCAGCAACCCAAAATGAGTAAAACATCACATCACCAACAACACACAAATTGCATTGCAAAGAAAAAAAAATATGCATGGAAACATGCATAGTCGGTCGGCCAAATAAAAATCTGGCACCGGTCAACACGTACCTGTGATCGCAAAATTGCAGAACACTAGAGTAGGTCAACATCGATACTTGTCGCTTAAGGTATTGTGTATTCACTTGTATAAAAAGCTGACGTTGGCAATGTAGGAAAGCAGACATGTAGAGTGACATCCTTGACATCTATGCCTTGCACGGTTAAGCATCGCCATCACAGGCAGCTGTTGAAATATGACTCCAAATAACCAACATCTAATGTCATCGCTTATATGCAACACTTGACTCAATCATGCATTATTTTAAGTGTCAAACCAGAATCAACATCTCACACATCTCATATAGATCGACATTTTGTTAAGATGTAGCAACATTGATCAAAATTGGCACCAACGTATGGAGCTGAAGTAATCATCAACAAAACTTTGGCTTCCTCTATAGCTCTATTCAGGAACACAATGGTGAAAATTCGCAATTCCATGGTCACTTGATTGCCCTGAAAAGCAGCTCAACGGTGTTGGCTCCTTTTTGTTTAATTCCAACAACTGTAACAGGGTCTTGTAACCTCCATAAGAAATAACAGCGCGATATTTAAATGTTCGGAACACGTGGTATAATTTGTGGTGATTATTGTATCAGCTGCTCGCGTTTAATTGTTTTAGTGTGACATCTTTTGAACTCGTGAAGAGTAGTTTCGAGAGCGTTAATCCAAGAACCGCTGTTGAGCAGAATTGTTGTAAAAGATCGCTTGGTAACGATTACTGGAATATATATATCTATAAGGAATATAAACCACACTTATTCTTTATTATCACATGTACCACATTTGGTAGCAGAGCGTGGTTCAGTGAAAGAGGAAGAAGATAGCCAAGAATAAGTGTCATGACTTCAGGATTAAGAACCTTGTTTGATGTCAGCGACGAGGATGCCGACTCGAAAGATAGTGCTTGGTTTTCCAGTCTAGTCAAATCCGCCAAACCTGCCCTTTACAAGCGTGGGGATGACAAGCAGCAATTCTTGAGGGACTATACGGTGTGGGTCGATCTGGCTAGAATTCCGCGTAGGTTGATTACGTACATGTTCTTGCAAAACTTGTCCCCAGAAATACGCAGAGAACTCCAGGCTTACGAGGCAGATCTAGAGGGTCAGGAATTTGATGATGTCGCCAAACTGTTTCGTGATGTGCTTAGCACGCCTAACGAGCGTCTGGGATCCAGAGTCTCACTTGCCTCTCGCAGGCAGCGAGACGGTGAATCACTTTCCGAGTTTATGTCCAATTTGTTCCACTTGGCCAGAGAGATCGGAATTGCAGCTGAAGTTGAGAAGGAGCGGGTGAGAGAGGTCTTCTTGGAAGGCATACGGAGCGTAGCCCTGCAAGATAGGATTTTCGAAGATGAGGAAATTTTTAGCAAGAAAGATCCGAAGGAGGTGTTGAGGCGGGCCCAATTTCTCGAAGATCTTCTCAATCACCGCCGACGTCAAGTTAGGGCTACCACTTCGGAGGCTCCTAGGAATTTGATGGATGTTTCTGTGACGGCTGCCGTGAGGCCGCCATCAAGGCCTTGCAAGAACTGCCAGAAAATGGGACACAGGTTCCAAAACTGTTTGGAACTGAGAAAATGTTTTCTTTGTAGTTCCACCACCCACTTGGCTCGCGACTGTCCCACAAAGAACTCACCCGTTGCGACTGATCAGGGAAACGAGAGTGGAGGGTTGTTGGTGGTGGCCAACCCTCGTCAGTGAGAGTCGTCAAACACCACAGCCTTGCCAAATTCCCGCGAGTCCTCCCCATCTCCACGATGAAGTTTTTATGTTGGCCCACCGTCTCCCGGGGCAAGTAGCTGTTGATTACCGATTCCCAGAGAACCAACCCCAGATTACCACGACGGAGTCCCACCCACTTATCTGACCAGACCCTTGTCCACCTTGCAAAGCGCAGGTATGGAGATACACAAGGCTTAAGTCCCGCTTGAATCCTGATACATGTGTCCTGGAACCGCGCTTGTGGGGAGGGCCGCCTTGTTTCCTTCAGTGGGACAGCATCCTTGCTATGACAGTCCCAGACCCGGGCGGCTCTAGTAGATAGTGGTACAGTGAAACGACATTAGTGAGTTTTTGGAATTGGTAGAAGTGGCCTGACCCGAACTGGCGTCAGAGAGTGCGTTCCAGTGACAAAGGTGTTCTTAGTGTCAGTGGGGAAGCCTTTGATGCCGATAGGCGGTGATTATTCTGCCGATTAAAATTGAAAAGGTTCTTCTGCTTCACTACCCTGCTGTTATTGTAAAAGGAATGACCCCAGTATGATTCTAGGCTGTGATTTCTCGATCTGTCAGAACGGTACTGTCGTTTGTATTTTGATCTGAAGGGTTCTAACCATTGGTGCAGGCTCTTGGACTGCCCCCCTCCTATCAGACTTTCATCTCTCTAACTGTGGGCTCCTTTCTCCGAGCAGGTCAGCCTCCCGCCAAGTACTGAGGACAAACGATACATTGCAGAGTTTTCGGTACTACTACTCTTGGCAAAGGGCTATTGTTTGAACCTGAGGCGATTGAAAAACGTCAGTCTATCGACGGCTCTTGTTGACTTAGACGATTACTGGCAAGGTCCCCCTGACTATCTCCAATCCTTACTAATGATTACTGTTAAATTGAAGTTTGCAAACGAGAATCTGGGTACATTGTACGACACTTCGCAGGTTCCTCAGTAATGCCACTTCCTGAACGAAGGAGTGAAAACTATGGAAGCTATCCAATGCAGAAGTGTTTCATTGCCATATGATGAATGGTAGCCGTGACTCGGATTAGAACTCAATTTATTGGAACCCTGACCTGGAATCCAGTTGTCCGTAGTAAAGCAGAAGAATGTTCTCCTGCGTCACCAGAGAGCGATCTCGGACTACATCGGATGACTTAGGGCTATTGTGATATCATTCCTCATGAAATCAACACGGGAAGTAAGTGCACCCATACGCAATCCACCTTATAGGAGTAATCCCGGTGAAAGGAAGATATTATCAATCAGAGGAAAATACAGAAATGGGAGCGTCTAGGAATTGTGGAAAGCCTGCCCCCCCCCCCCACCCCCCCCCGGTGGGGGTGGGGGCCCACCACTTCCAGCTTGGGCAAGCCCGGTCGTTCTAGTTAAGAAGCGCGATGGGGATTGGAGACTGTGTATAAGACTATCTGGGCCGTGTAAACAAACAAATACCGAATCTGCGAGCATTTCCAATTCCTCACACAAACCGACATCTTCGATGCTTTGATAGGGGGCTAACTATTTTTGTAGTCTTGACCTGAATCAAGCGTATCTTCCAAAATAATGCTTGACGAAAAGGACGCGGACAAGTCCCCGGCTTTCGTTACCATAGATTCACTATACCAGTTTACGAGGGGGGGGGGGGGGGGGGGAAGGGGGGGGGGGGGGGGGGAGGGAGGGGGGAGGGGGGGGGAGGGGGGGGGGGGGGGGGGAATAGTGGGGGGGGAAGGGGGTGGGGGAAGCCCTTCGGATTGTCGGTGTGCCCCAGCCACGTTCAGCCGGATTAAAGAACCATGTTTTTGCGTGACCTGATGTTTTAAATAGCCAAAGCATACCTTGATGATATCGGATTCTATGGCTCCCCTATCGAAGAAACCTTGAGCAACCTGGAAAATTGTTTCTAGGTAGGTTGGAGGAGGTGGGACTGAAGTCAGAGCCAAAGAAATGTCAGTTACTGAAGGTTTCACCATTAAGTTTCAGGGTCTGTTGTCTCCCCACCGGGAATCTCGCCAATCCCGACAAAATGAAAGAGTGAGACACTGGCCGCAACACCACCAACACTAAGGAATTGAAAACTCTTCCAAAGGACTCGTGAACTACTATAATCGATTTAATCACAACTTTTCTTCAGATACTTCCTCCCCTGCGGAAACTCGAGACAACAAAGACTGGCATTGGACTGCAAGAATGTCCGAAGCATTTGGAAGGCTACGAGATTACATCATCGCACACCATTAATGGCTCCTCCGGATATAAGCCCTACCGCCTTCTCCCCTTCGTGATCGACTGTGACGCTAGTGAAATGGTAGTCGGTTGCGTTATTGGTCCCAGATTCAGGAGGGGGAAATGAAGGTGATAGCTTACACTAGCAAGGCATAACCAAGGAGCAACAGTCTATTGCCCAACGCAAAAAGAAATGTAATGCCTCTAGTCAATGCATAAACATTCCGAGAATAACTGATTTCCGAATAAGTTTACCGGGGTATCGAACTGATCCCAGTGCTCCTGCAAGGTTGCAAAGAGCACGCACCTCCGAAACGAGATTTAATACGATGGGAAATCTACCCTCGAAAGTTACAACTTCGACTTATGAAGAAGATGTTTCTTGGAAGGTTGCAGGAGTATAGATATGACATTCAGGTACCGACCGGGAAATACACGGGAACGCCGATAGTCTTAGCAGACGACCATATCCGAACGTGCGGGTTCCAAGAAGAGTGCCCGTACTTGTCAACCCCGTTGAGGCGTCCCCCCAGATCTAACTACTTGACAAGCTCACACTCCCCCCCCCCATTAAAAAAGCCCTTTGATTCCTTTTCGTGAGAAGGTTGGTAGTGGAGAAATTCGCCATTGTCCTGAATCAGTGTTCCGAGTCCATACGCATTAATCCAATCAGAGTGGCAACTTTTGAAGGTGATATTACGAGAACTCGTCCGAATAAGGCTTCAGTTACGGTTTTCATCCTCTTGAAGTGTCGGAGATCTCGAGAAGCATCAGCCACGAGAGATAGCCGTACCTAAATCCTCCGAATATTGGTCGTTCACTGATATTCGGAAGTGAACAGCTGCGAGACGAAGAGCATAAAGCCGGATGATTCTAGCCAAAGAACAGGAGAACACAAGCCTCCTAGGGACTCCTTGTTGGCGTTGCAGTCAGTATTACGAGAGCTCTCTTCGCATGAGTGGGAGAGATTACGATAGTTAACTTCCACAAAGGGGGGGGCCCCTGATGCGTTCGTTACTCCGAGACTTTCCGTCAGTTAGTTATTTCCCCCGAACATGGAAGAAGTAGAAGAGCAGGATTGGTCATGCAAGGAGCACATGAATCGGAGCTGAGACATGGCGAGTTCTGTCACGCAGGACGAGACGCGAAGATTGTTGAAGCCGGTATTGGTGGCCAGGAGTATTTACCGGTCATAAGATAGTGGGTGACGAACAGAATGTTATGATTTTAAGCGATGTCATAACCGGTGTTAGAAGTAAACGAACAGGACGGGAAGTCAGCGAGCGGCCTGCTCTACCCACTTCCGAAAGGTTTTTACCCAAACCAAGGCAGTCCACCTAGAAAAATTCTAGCTGGCCATTTTCCCCCTTCCTCTTGCGGGAATGTGTATATCTATCGTACTGATGATCGTACTCGTATTATTACCTCTTGGGTGGAGGCCCTTATCAAGAGCTATTCCCTTGACAAGATGGCTACTACCGGTAGCGACTTGCTTTTGTTACGGGTGGGTGTGTCGTTTCGGGGTGGCCCGGACCAGCTTTACATCTGACCATGGGCATGAGGTCGCGGATAAAACTGATGAAGCACAGTTTGCAAGCTTTTGGGAGTCGAGAAAATACGGACCTGTCCCACAACATCCACAAGACTGACGGAAAGGCAGAGCGGAGCGATTCAACAGGTTTTAAGGCAGGGTTGAGATTATCTTCGGGCGAGTATGCTGGGGAATTTGGGAAGACAGACTTCCTCTGGCCTTGCTCCAGGTGCGAACACTTTCAAAGTAAATCTAGTAACGGATACACCCCAGCCATGCTGACTTTCGGACGAGAATTGCTCCTCCCCCCTGACTCATTACTAGACGCGCCCACAGAAGTCGAAGTGTCCTTGCACTCCCACTCAGAGAAATTAATCGATCGTGGCTTCATGCAGTACACGAGGTAGCTAAGGGAGCGCTACAATCGGAGCTCAGAGAGCTCAGAAGAAAGTTTTCGATAGGCCACACACATGGGTACTCCCCTCCAGGTTGGTGATTGGGTTGTGTCGTTAAACACCACCCCAAAGGAAGTCTCGATCCGAACCAGTACCAGGGCCTTCCTTACCAGATATCCAAGCGCTTTAGCGAAATCCTCTTTGAACTCCAAGCCAGCCTTGTCGGCTGAGGGACGACCGATTGCGCCAAGGATTTAAGAAAGAAACGACGTTGTGCACTTCAATCAAGCATTTAGCGCCCGAGTGAAGCCACCGCAACGTATCCTCTCCGGAATTGAGAAGCATAAGTCCTGTAAACCTAGCTGTCCCTGTCAACTCTCTTCTCGAAATGTGCGAGACAGTTGGGCCCAGTGCCTGACGTGCTCACTGAAGATCGATCAACCTACACCGAAAGTGAAGCTGAGTGGGTTCTGGGAGAAGATCGACTAAGCTCAATCCGGGATGCGGAGATCACGCGAGACGGGCGAAGAAGGCGGCGGAGAAGACGGGAACCACGACCGACTCGACCGCGGATCGGTGAAGACGGACCATGACCGACTCGACCGAGGAGCGGAGAAGACGGACCACGACCGACTCCACCGAGGATCGAAGAAGACGGACCACGACTGACTCAACCGAGGATCGGGGAAGACGGACCACGACCGACTCGACCGAGGATCGGAGAAGACATGGACCACGACACCGACTCGACCGAGGATCGGAGAAGACGGAGGACCACGACCGACTCAACCGAGGATCGGAGAAGACGGACCACGACTGACTCAACCGAGGATCGGGAAGACGGGAACCCTGGAGAACTACGAGTAGTGACGAACTTTTTGTCATGCCACGCTGGTCATATGCCCCCTTGAAATTAACTCCTACAACGAGTTCGACGGAACCATGTAGTGACTCTGACGCGACTGAGCCTTGTGTGGAGAATGACAATGAACAGTCCTTTCATCGAACGTATGCGAACCTGCGCTATTCTTTGTTGTTGTGTGTTGCTCAACCCTTGCTATTGTAACATTGTTGAATGGCAATGCGCCTTTTTGTGTATGGGGCGGATGTGGTGATTATTGTATCAGCTGCTCGCGTTTAATTGTTTTAGTGTGACATCTTTTGAACTCGTGATGAAGAGTAGTTTCGAGAGCGTTAAGGCCCCAAGAACCGCTGTTGAGGCAAGAATTGTTGTAAAAGATCGCTTGGTAACGATTACTGGAATATATATATATCTATAAGGAATATAAACCACACTTATTCTTTATTATCACATGTACCACACAAATTTCTCAATTCATATGTAACTCTCCATGGTTCCGTTAAAATATTTTTTTACCTTGCATAGAACAAGCCCACCCCCCCCCCCACAAGGTCATCTTATCGTCATTGCTAAATAGCTTTGCAAATCCCTGCACATCACAGAAAAAAGGTGATTCACTTCGAAAGCTCTTGCCATGGAACGTTCTAAAACAACAAGTCGGTGTAACGCGGTGCTGGAATGACTTAATGAATTTAAACGGTATACCTAGTGAGAGTAAGTCTCGCCCCAATTACAGACAGGCCATATTACAAGCTCATAACAGATCGTCATTCCACGGTCCACTAATCCATAGTGAAAAATGCTGAGCACAAGTAATTGAGACATGGCACAGGCAGACTGGTCATCACATGACAAACATGATATAATTAGCACAAAAAACTATTGCCATAAATCTGTGAGATTTAATGACATTGCAAATTCTCAGAATGAAGGGTCACAATAATATGCCGACAAGTAAAAGGGCCCCCCTTATTTTTATTTATATTTTTCTTCTATTAACATCGGGATCACAAAATTGCATTGCAGCTTTCCGGAATTTTGTTACGAGACATTCCCTTACATGAGAGTTTCCTATGACATATTGAAAATATTAATTATAATGTGATTAACAATTACAAATTAACCAAAATAGTGGAACAACAGCTTATTCCACTAACACTTTCTAGACTAAAAACCGGCACAATGCGGAGAATTCACCTGATTTTCACCGAAGTAAAATCAATTCCGTGTTTTGTCAACCACATTTTGTAAGAGAGATTAAAGATGGTGAAACTGGACCTAAGTATGGCCATGACTATGTGTGGGTCACCATGACCTCTATGTAACATAACCTTCG
>CAJQUW010004734.1:0-10776 GCA_907163375.1 Prostheceraeus crozeri | reverse complement strand
GTGGTTAGGGCAGCTTATAGGCCTACGACTACGCGCGCAACACACACGCTGGACTCACAGTCAGCAATCACGTGATCTGATGCTTTCAAAACAAGGGGGATGTTTATGAATACGCGCGGGCGATTGTTTATAGTTAACGCGTCGTCTGCGGTTGTCCGCGTTGCTGCTTGAACCACGGATGAACAACTTAGCATGTTCTGTCTGCCCTGAGCATGAAATTGAGGTCCTATCACACTTGTTTAGCCTCTGATACATACAGACACATGAGAAGCAAGGTCTAGATAACAGGACTACCGGCATATGTTGCAGTAATGTCACGCGGTAACCACGGATGTTTAGGGTTATATGTAATTACGCGTAATTGAGCGCGGCATATTACCTGGTATTGCTTCCTTATTTTCGACATACGAGAGTTTGTATGAAAGGTTCTATCTCGACATAATTTTCTGACATTGTGATGGCGTTTCGACTGCAGCAGTCACAGAAATTATCAGCTGAACTTAAAGTTATCTGGTTGAGATTTTATTGTTATCCATTTGTATGGCTGTAGTAGAACTTAACTATCAGTCTTCACAGACTGATAGAGTTATTTTCGTCTTATTAATGCGATATACAACTGGACATCGAAGCAATACCACTGAAGCATAAAAAAGAGACGAATAAACTGCATATATTTCTTCCATATAAATTTGCTTTCTCTTTCAAAAAAATATGTCTGAAAATTCTTTTTTTCTCCGAAATTAATGAAAATTGAAAGCAATCCACACTGAATAGTACGACGGTGCGGGAGATTCCTGAACAAAGGTTATTAATCAATAAAAGATACAAGTGAATAGAAACTGAACTAGTATTAAGTGAATTAATACATCATTTTAACAATACTCGTACAATGTTTTCTTACTGAATTAGATATCGTCTTTCAATGAGATAAACATGCAAAAGAGCTGTAACATAATAATATCACGCATATATACTTGAAATTGAAATTTTCAATCAATTCATTATTCAAATCGATTACAAAGAACTTCTCAAGCAAATTGAAGACAAGTACAGAGCTGATCATAAAAAACGGACCACCTAAACTACTCTGAAGTTCAATCGATTCTCATGCTTTCTAATCGTGTCGCACAACAACGTGCCATACATCATTCGAGAGCTTGTATTCTCAGCTTTAAACTGAGCTATGATTAACTGCCTGCATCCGCTGTTGTATTTTGCTGAGAAGTGCTCAAAATGTGAAAATCACACAATTTACAAATTGCAATTTTTCTATAAGAAAATATGTGAGTATGATAATGAATCAGGCACGGGGAGAACGAGCATTTTCTGAGCTTTCTTTTGATATACTAGTCATCAAAATCAGTGAACTAGGAAAAAATTAATGATATCGTGAAGGTATCACACAATCATGAGTCTTTTGACTGAAAATGTTATATCCTCACTTTTTCATTGAAAATGATCATGTTTGGTATCTTCAAAATCCTTGTGATGTAAGGAATGTGAATATGTAAGTATTATTCAAATAAGCTCAATAACTCTTTTTCAAACTTGTTCAATATTTTTTCTCATTACTCCTAAAGTACACAAACAATTAAGGTAAACAATCTGCAGTCGAGGTCAGAGAAATGCCTTCGCTCATTGTTTTGTTTTGAAACTTCGTTCACATACATGTTGTTTGTGTACTTTAGAAGTAATGAGAAAAAATATTGAAGAAGTTTGATATTGAAGATTTTTGAGCACTTCTCAACAAAATACAACAGCGGATGCAAGTTAATTATAGCTCAGTTTAAAGCTGAGAATGGAAGCTCTCGAATGATGTATGGCACGTTGTTGTGAGACACAATTGGAAGGCATAAGAATCGATTGAACTTCAGAGTAGTTTAGGTGGTCCGTTTTTTATGATCAGCTCTATAGATCAAGAAAAAATTAAAGTCGGAATTGATAAGTTGAAAAAAAGAATCAAAAATGATCTATGCCCATGACAAAAGTCCGTGGTGGACAAAGCGTTGGGATTGTAATTATTTTATTTAAAAAAAGAATACATTGGTCCAGAAGACAGAGAGAACTACTCTCTTCAAATAATGGAACATCACCTCCCGTTCAACTCATTAGACATAATTAAGCTACACTGAGCTCATATAAATCGTTGAAGCGTCTAGAGCAATAGACACAGGAGTTCAGAAACTCAGGAATAAGTGCATCCAGATAGCGTTGATCTTCAATGATACGGTGGCCACTGACACATTCAAATGACAGCGAGATATAATTTCTATTCAAATAGCGCACTCGATAGAATTAATTTACTGTTAATGAACCATTCTTTTATGGATTAATAAACCACTCTACAGCGGAGAAACCGTTACGAAATTCTATTGATGGAAAAACCGTTCGTCGCTTAATATTAGTTAATATATATAAAATATATTCAGAGTGTTGATCTGACTTTTTGACTGGGATGTTTTCATAGATGTGCTTGAAACACTTTTGCGCTGAGTAACTCTGTGAGAATTACAATACAGGCCATATCGACAACAAGTTGGTCAGTCTCTATATTTGAAAGACGATTTCTATGCCATTCATTGCGGAACAAAAAAGTATAGATTCCTGGTACACTGTCTCTATCTATACTGGTTGATCTCTATACAATTACATAGAGATATGCTAACTGTGGCGATAAATAGCTTGCATCACGTTTGTTTAAACACAGAGTGTAGCAATTCGGTTGCAACCACAGAATTAGATTGTTTAAGCGTATCACTTTGCTAGAAGTGCAAGCTGATTCAAACAGATGGCACATGCATGAACTTACTAAAAAAGAAATTTTTAATGCCTTGCAGAGATAGGAAAAGATAGTCGTGCGCCGCTTGCGAGTTGCTCTGAATTCCTTCAAAATACTCCGATCGCCACGATTCCTTCAGATTCGAAGAATTTAGATCATTGCGCAAAAGTCTTCTCGAAGATGTTGGGCCCTCCGATCATTTTAAAAAAAAGTTAGCAGACGCATGAAAAAGCGTTCACAAACTTCTCTGTAGAACTTGACATCGACTGTCTCTTTGCTGTGTGATCCGGTTGATAACAGTCACTGAAACTTTGCACAATTTGGCGTGTTTAATGTTGAACTGGCTGCACATTGTTCGATTTCTATGGTATTTCTTCAGGAGACTGTGCCAATTCATTTACGCTACATGTTCCAATGCTTCCCTTCTTGTGAAACGGAAGAAGAGACGACCGTCTAATTCTGAGGTTGCAATAATCGTTTGTCGATTTCGGGCTTCGCCCTTGATTAACACCCTTGAGACAACCTTCAATTATGTCAGCAAGTGTCACATACGCAAATGCTCTTTTTGAAGCAAATACGTTTATCTAAGACATGCTCATAGACTACTCTTCTATCATCTGTTGTGGATGACCCAGTTGTATTGAACATAAAAAGCTGTAAATTTAGGCTTACATGTTAGTTTTGAAATATATATTGAACTCTTCTGATAAACGAATCATGTTATCACTAGTTGGCTATTGAATATGAGAAGTGAAAGTGATGATAGAGAGATAATAGTATCAAAAATATGAAGTTATCTGGATTATCCGCAAGAACCGTTGAGGTTTGGAAAACTGTTGAAGGTACTGCACGAATATGTTTATAAGCCGGAAACTATGCAGCCATGTTTAATATAGTGTAAAGATTCATCTTTAAAGCGTGGTTTAAAATTTCAATAAGCACACGCCTTGCATCGATACAGTCGTTATTTGGGAAAATTTATAAATACTTGCTTTTCAATTTTAAAAACCTTGGTAGCGATAAATGCATGCATACATATACAATATACAATACATACTTTTAGTTTCATAAAATTTCTGATTGAAGTAGCGCCATGATTATATAATAAGACAGCTGAAGTCATTGGCCTCCTTCAATTATTCTTACTATTTGCTGAAGCTTCACCTTTGAGATAATGAAGCAAAACAAACAGAATAATGAATTGGTTGAAATAACAAAAGATTTTTTAAAATTTCTCATTTTGGCAACATGCAAGCACCACAGCCTAAAGCATTTCAGAACTGATCGATTAATTGTCTTCGGCAAACAGATTAAAATGGAATGATTGATTTGAATGTAAAGATAATTAGGCCACGGGTACAAATTAATTATTGCAACTCAAGTGAATTTGGAACACCTGCATGCCTGCAGTTCTGTTAGGTAATATATTTACTAATTGTCGTATATAATTAAGTTTTCATTGTTACTTGGATGAGGGCGCAGTCGAATTAGAAAGTACAATTAATGAACTTAAACGCTCGTGTTTTCTGGGCATTTGTGAGGCAATGACTGTGAGATATAGGTGAAATTTTAGATAAATGTCTATTGGACCATATGTATATATGATAGGTATTCGTTGAAGGAAAAACTGTGCAAAGTACAGTTTTGGGTATTTTTTCACTAGGGGGATTTAAAACATTGGTTTCCCAAAAGTTGGGGGTGCCCACGTTGGTCTGAATTCATTAGGATTTAAGTAAGATGGCGCTTTGACCACTTGTATTGCGTAGAGTGAATCTTTAGCTCCCTGATCAAGTGCGTTTCCTTTTGTACAACTCTTTAAGTTGGTAAGCGACATTAATGATGGTGGGTGGTCAGTTGGCATTCCCGATATTCTTCAGTACTGTTCACAAGGCTGCCTTACTTCTGTTCATTGCGTATGGAACACTCGTAGTGATGCAGCGGTTTCCGGGTAAGGAGGAGCCCATAGATCCTGCTTGGAATATTTTAGATAGAATCGTCCCTATGGGCGCACAGAGCACTTAGAAGTGCTTGAACACTTATAATTGGATCCGCAACTATACTTCAATACTACCCCAATTCAATGAATTTTGAAAGATCAATTTGGTCCGAGCTTTGTCTGTTACGAGATCATCTATGAATAAACCGAAAATGATTGCTGTGATTGGTATGTAGTAATAGGCCTAAAACCTCTGTTGCATGGTGATATAATGAAGTCACTGTACCACTAGGCCCAGATTTGCTAGACTTATGAATTTTGGCACCATAAAACCGGCTCGCCGTCTAACATCAAGATGTGCCATCGATATTACATTCGATGACATTGGATCTAAACAACTATTTGGATTGTAGCTATCTAGTAGAAGGCGTGCTAAGGATCATGATCACGCCCGTCCAATCACATACGTCTCTGGCGCCATAAAGGCTTGAGTCCAAACGAGAATCCCGTTTACGTGTCGGATTTGTTGGTATTTTTAAATTTTCATTTTTTACGGAGACGATGCAAATTCGTCCTCATTGCCGCTCTGCTTGTAGGAGCTTTAAGTTAAATAGCAAAAAAATATATATTTACAAACAAGACAAACTATTTTTTCGTATTCCAATCGTGCCTATTTCTTTGTGTTAGTATGGTCTTTAATTGATTAGATTTATGTGACTTTTATGTTACGAGGTATGTGTCGTTGCTACTGATTAACTTGGTTAGTCCCTTAAGGATGTTTCGTTATGTATATTTAATTTGCAAGTTGATTACGTCCTTTAGTGTTTATATTTGGATTGATACATGCTTTATTTAAAATTTATGATGAAATTGGTTGATGGTTGATATTATGATTATTTATGAAAATCTAGACTTGCATGTATTGAAATCGATATTCATTATTGTAAGTTTGATTTGAATGTCTTATTCATCCTTTACAAACAAGTGAAATTAGTAGTGATTTTTTGACAAAGGCTTAAATCAGATGTTTTAGACATCATTGATGTTTTTTTAATTGTGTAGTATGGTTTACGCATTGTCAAGCTAATTGCAATCATAGACCAGATAAAATAGATACGCAATCTACAAAATCATATTTTGGTAGGCTTTCGTAGTTATTGGTATTGAGCGCTTCCGTGTATCGCTGACACATAGAAGTGTGTTAATTTTAGTAGTTAACGTGTGTACACTGTGGCGTTCATGTGTCCAACAATTACTGCGACTTTATATAGTGATTTTAACGGAGATGGGCTATCCTTAAGCTTGTGATTTCGGTGAAAGCCGTCATACTGTCCCAGGTGAGCAAAAATACAAAGATTTCAATCCCATCTGCCTACTTTTTACCGCCATTATTGTTATTCAATTATAACGATGCTTTATAAACTCCGTGATCAAACTATTATCAATAAAATACACTTTTCTAATCTTCCAATACTTTCGGAAGTGTTTTGCATCCAAAGAGAAAGTTCATAGGCACTCACCTAAATATGAATCATGCCTATAGCGGTTGACACTCCGGAAGAATCTTGTCTCGGCAGCACGTGTTTCTCTGCAGGTGCAATTGGACTTTTTTCGGAGGGTGAATGAGGACATTATATGTATGCTAAATCTAAGATTGGAGCTTACGTTGTATTCGAGGCTGAACAAGTGCAATGTAATAAGTGGATGGACTGGCAATTTTGAACGCATTCTTTGGTGATGTGTGTGTAAACAAATATTTCGTTTAAATCTTTGGACTAAGTTCTTTATTTTCAGTTTGAAGTGGATGCATCAGGAGGTATTGAAATGCGATGCAATTATGCGGTGATGAAGTTAATTTCTCGTACGGCATCCGGGCGAGCGGTTTAAAATCACATCAGGTGAAGTGACGTTGGGGCGATATAGGAAGTGTGATTTGACAGAGAGCAATGTGATTGTTTCATAAAAATGGATCATTACACATAGCTTAACTTAACTTTGTCTACCAGCAACTTGAGAATTTTCTGAACTTGGAAGATATGTACGTTGTGTTCTAATATCTGTTGGACTTTCAGCATGCATATTGAGTTGTTTTTGTTATAGATAAAAAAAGAGTAGTGCAATATGATCTTATTGCCAATGTCAACACAAATATACTCATTTATAAAATTACATTTGTTTTAAGTTATGTAATACGTGTTTTACAGCGAAAGTATCACGCCCAACAAAATCAAGAAAAACGGTAATGAGCAGTATAGCCTATTCAGCAACATAATGTAATTAGTAATGGATTAAATGGATCATGTTCATAGTTCTGATTCGTTGCGGTGGTGTTGGCAGATTGATTGCGTTAGCTAGAAATCTATCTCTTACCGGTTGAAAACAATACAAGCACAAATGAGCAATAACGAGATCGCATTGAAAACGGCAAGGTGTCAGCCTTGCTAGAACTTGCTAGAACCTAGCCTTGCTAGGATAGTGATGGTCAATTGAGATTATGGATAAAATCTGATCAGGAAATTCCGAGACATTTACATCGTCCCCGGGTACAAGGTGGTGCGACTCTACTGATTTGGGCTGGCATTTGGACCAATGGCCGCTCTGAACTTCACATACAGCAAGGAACCATGAATTCTGAACGCTATGTGAATGTTTTACGAATGAACATTGGCCAAATGACAGATCAACTTGGTGATTCATCGACTTGGTTATTTATGGATGATAATGCTACGTACGTGTCACAGGAGTAGTAGAGTCAACTTATGCAAGTCTCAATTAGGGCTTAGGACATTATCTTAGCCAGCTCGTTCTCCTGATCTGAATCCCATAGAAAATGTATGGAGTATTCTAGAACGTAACGTTCGTCGTTCACTGCTACCTACAGATGGCGTATCACAACTTACGTCACTGTTAAAAAGAGAGTGGAGAAAGTTAGATCAGTCAAAAATCAACGATATCATCGAATCAATGCCTAGACGAATTGGTAATGTCATTGACAATAAGGGTAGGGCCACAAAATATTAGCTTCTTAAGAACCGTTACTGTATCATAGCTTATCAGATTATATAAGGACATTTAAATATATTAGGGACATGAAATAACATGAAAAATGCTTTCTGTATCATACTTATGTTTTATTTATTAGGATGATCCACTTTTTATGAAACGGACTGTATCAGAAAACAGCTCTATGTTCACCATGTCGGACGAGGACAAGGATGAGGAAGAGGAGAGCTTAGACAGTAGTCACAGCAACGGTTACTAGTGAAAAATAGTGCTGATTGTATCGGAAATGGATTTCCCTAGTGTGACTGCGGTAGGTGGAAGATTGACGATGGAAATCGTCTCATCACGCCTTATGAAGAATGTGCAAAAAGGTATGTAACATGGAGGATGGAAGACGCCTTATTCTGTGTGACAGCGGCCTTAGGAGCACCGAACTACCGACAAAATGCAAAGCATCAGGCTTTTAACCTTCTTTTAACCCGAAACATCTAGAGCACCAGAAACACAAGGGACTCATAGACCCACTGTTGACTTTAATGTTCCAATGGCTCATCAATCGTTTCCAGAACTGTCATGTGCTTGTTCGACGATACTTGAGCTCTGTCAACTTGTCAATACAACAATTCAAAATTTGAATGCAAACGACATGTTTTGATCAGTTATCACATGAAGCCGACTAAAAGCAATTTTGAGAGCATGTTTGACTGCATTGGTGGCGTCAGTCGAATTAGACTCAAACAGAGATTTTTAAAACTACAATCCTATTCAAAAGTACATCATCATCCTGTTGATTCCTACGGGTCAGGCGAGTGCGGTCAGGGAATCAAGGGTGTTGATGTTTAAGTCTCGTATTGACTTAATAGTTGTCATTCTCTTTAGATATTCAATAAACTGCAACCGACCTTTGTTGTCAGGTTGCTGTGTGACGTAGTCGAATGACATACTGATCTGCTGTCTCGCTACAATATGAACGCTAGTAGCGTTCTGCCAATAATAACAGGACAATCAGCTGTCGATATCTCTTGGAGATGACTTCTGCCTTCACTTGCATTCCTTTTGTACCGTCAGCGTGGCCTAGTGACGAAGGTGCGAGGTCGTCTCAACAGCGGACTTTCGGTAGGATTCCTGGGTCGGGCGAATCAAAGGTGCTGGTGTAATTATTGACTTAATCGGTGTCATTCTCTTTAGATATTCAGTATGCCATGCAGGGATGCGGAGTCCTATCATTTTTATAGGACTCCGACTCCGGGTGGCAAGTATATAAGCCTAGTTTTTGAAAAATTAACTCGACGTAATCTGCAAGCAAATCATTCCAAAAGGGAACAACACGACATGAGAACCAATTACCTTGACACAATGGATTTGAAAAGTGGCCCTTTAATTTGCATGCCCATGCGTGAGACTTTCTGAATAAAAATCAAAATACACTGTAATAATCCAAATGTCGAATATCGGGAAACTTTCGGGTCATTCGTCTTTGGACATTCTTAACGACTTTCAATGTCTTTCAAAAAGAAAGGACGCCACATTACCGAGCAAAACTCTAAATGAAGTCGAACGAATGCATTATACAAGAGAACAAAGACCGAGGAGGGATCCAGAAATTTAAAACAAATCATCATGCAGCCTAATACTTGTTGAGCACGATCATAACTTACATGAACTGCAGTCTTAGTTTATTTTCGGATAATTCACATCAATATATTTCGCACCAACATTTATATCTAACTATTTTACAATATGATATGCACGTTTATACATTATAAGAACCGATTAACTTAGACAGGTTATACAATATTTAGATGACTCAAGTCCAGGACTTTTACACGTTAACAATTAGATCATGCTTTTGTTGTGGATCAAAACTTAAATCAAATCATCTTTATTGAGTTCACAAGATGTCGGTGAAAGCACACAAAATTCTTCACATTATGAAGTACGTGAAAATTAAAACTAAAATTTAAAAAACACACATGAAATATTATCGAACGAATTCTATAAAAGATTCACTGTACCGACGCGTAGAAGCAAAGGGTGCTGTGATGCAGTGTGGATTCCTTCGATTTGTACATCTCTTTTTGAACAAAGCACATAGTGGATGATTCTCACTAAGCTCAATTTGTCTGAACAATCGATGGCAAAGATTATCAACAACAAATGACAAATCTGAAAAAATATAATTTTTAAGAAAGCGAGCTGCACGATTTTCAGAGCGCAGTAATTCACTCAACAAATATTTCCGCAAATCACAGAAACAAGGAAAAGAAGAAACTAAAATCGAACGAATAAAATATACGAACATCTGAAAATCGCTTCATCAGAACAACTTGCCATCTTCAAATTTCGCAAAATGAACATCTTGCAGTAGCATTTGGCAATGGTTTGTCGAACATGCTCATTCCATGAGAAAATGCAAGAGAACGTGACACCAAGCAATTTGATAGACTGAACTGTACAAATAATAACACCAGTTACAGAAACCACCTCATTTAGACTCAAACTTTTTGGTGCAATAGTTCATAACACAACTTTTCGAATAATTAAGGTTGAGACCGACAGATTGAGACCAAGTCTCCAAATTCAAGTTGAAGGCGATCATCACTGTCACAACGCACATAATGAAGCAACGCAACGTCATCTGCATATTTTATCATTTTTGAGTTCTCACAAACTGGTTTGAGAGCGTCAATGACCACAGAAAATAAAATAGGCCCGAGACAGCTGCCTTGAGGCACTCCACTGAGTATAATAATGAAGTAATAATGAACTTAATAATGAAGTAACAACTTTGGATGATATATCACAATAAAACATGCAAAGACATGATGACATAAATGTATTCCAATTAGGCCTATACTGTATAGGCTACAAGAGAAATCAGTAGTATTCAGAATGCGAGCTTTTACACATTGTTCACACAGACATGGCGGATTATATGCTCCACCATTGCAACCATCACAAATCCAGTTACTGCACATCTAACATTGAATCCAATAAGCTCCAGTATATTGAAAGAGTGGAATAGAACATGATGCACTACATGTATTTCAATTTAAGG
>CAJQUW010004733.1:0-97838 GCA_907163375.1 Prostheceraeus crozeri | reverse complement strand
AAATTTGATCATCACAGTAGAAAGTTGTACCATCACTAGAAATTTTACCATCTTTGTCTATTCTTTATCATCATACTTTTTCGGACTGTGATTGATCAAGGTTGAAACATGACTATGTGATTTTTACTTCCTTAGCTATTAGATCAAATTTTTCAATCTCATCTAAGCGTAATAACATTATCGATCAGACATTACCCTCTGAAAGTAGTCAATGAAGTTTATCATACGACTTGTGAATATGTAAATGCCTTATGTAGTTTTAATGATTTTCGCTTTCATAGTTAGTAAAGATGGATCTAAACATGGTGTAACAAGTGACAGATTTTTGCAAAAAAACACCCGTAGCGTGTTAAAGCGCGTAGCAACTACTGGGAATTACTAAAACACCTGAAGATATAACAATTGTTCAAGGGCGCACCTAAACTTGATGGTTAAGCAAAATAGGCCAATCCTCTCGGGTCAGGCGGGTTCAGTGCGTGGGTGATACCATTCTTAAACTTTTAGTCCATCTCCTTTTGTGTCTTAATTCGCTTTATAGATGCGTTCTAATCTTAATAATAATTGAGATTCGCTATACTTTTCATAAACCGTACTCTATCTTTGAGTTTTTCTTTAATAATTTAATTCACGTTAATCTTTGCAATGTCCTTACAACGTAGAAGACGTTCAACGATACGAAGGATATATTCTTGGAGGTTCCATCCACTTTTGTTTATTCATATCTGAAGTTTCCACTTCCACTTTTGTGTTCTTCCATTTTTAAAGAGAGATATTTGTTTAGTCACATTGATATATTTTTGAAAACTGAAAGATGGCATTAAAATTGTGATTCTTGAAATCTTAGGATTTTATGATTTTTCGGTGTCCTGGCACGGTCTGATTTTAAGCGAGAAAATGGTTATTCGGTTAAATGTCGCTGAGGATTCTTACACAGGTATGATTTTGGCAAGGTTGTCCTGGAACGGTCATGATTTGAAGGTTGTGAATCGACGAAACTTTACTTGAAGGTGATTGAGGTAGTGTAGAGCTTAAGTTTGGCTCTATTGCGTTTTCCGCAAAGATGCGCAGAAGTTGTGGCTCGATGTGTGTTTGAAAAGTTTGAAATGTCGCTGAATAGGCCATATTTTCAAAATTGTGAAGGCTGTGTAGGACAGAGTATTGATGGATTTTGATGAAACTTTACTTTGAAGGTGAGTGAGGTAGTGTAGAGCTTAAGTTTGGCTCTATTGCGCTTTTCCGCAAAGATGCGCAGAAGTTGTGGCTCGATGTGTGTTTGAAGAGTTTGAAATGCCGCTGAAATAGGCATATTTTCAAACTTGTGAAGGCTGTGTAGGACAGAGTATTGGATGGATTTTGATGAAACTTTACTTGAAGGTGAGTGAGGTAGTGTAGAGCTTAAGTTTGGCTCTATTGCGTTTTCCGCAAAGATGCGCAGAAGTTGTGGCTCGAGGTGTGTTTGAAAGTTTGAAATGTCGCTGAATAGGCCATATTTTCAAACTTGTGAAGGCTGTGTAGGACAGAGTATTGGATGGATTTTGATGAACTTTACTTGAAGGTGAGTGAGGTAGTGTAGAGCTTAAGTTTGGCTCTATTGCGTTTTCCGCAAAGATGCGCAGAAGTTGTGGCTCGATGTGTGTTTGAAAGTTTGAAATGTCGCTGAATAGGCCATATTATCAAACTTGTGAAGGCTGTGTAGGACAGAGTATTGGATGGATTTTGATGAAACATTACTTGAAGGTGAGTGAGGTAGTGTAGAGCTTAAGTTTGGCTCTATTGCGTTTTCCGCAAAGATGCGCAGAAGTTGTGGCTCGATGTGTGTTTGAAGATTTGAAATGGCGCTGAATAGGCCATATTTTCAAACTTGTGAAGGCTGTGTAGGACAGAGTATTGGATGGATTTTGATGAAACTTTACTTGAAGGTGAGTGAGGTAGTGTAGAGCTTAAGATTGGCTCTATTGCGTTTTCCGCAAAGATGCGCAGAAGTTGTGGCTCGATGTGTGTTCGAAAGTTTGAAATGTCGCTGAATAGGCCATATTTTCAAACTTGTGAAGGCTGTGTAGGACAGAGTATTGGATGGATTTTGATGAAACTTTACTTGAAGGTGAGTGAGGTAGTGTAGAGCACATAAAGATTGGCTTTAGCGCGTTTTCCGCAAAGATGCACAGAAGTTGTGGCTCGATTTGTGTTTGAAGATTTGAAATGCCGCTGAATAGGCCATATTTTCAAACTTGTGAAGGCTGTGTAGGACAGAGTATTGGATGGATTTTGATGAAACTTTACTTGAAGGTGAGTGAGGTAGTGTAGAGCTTAAGTTTGGCTCTATTGCGTTTTCCGCAAAGATGCGCAGAAGTTGTGGCTCGATGTGTGGTTTGAAGATTTGACATATGCCGCTGAATAGGCCATATTTTCAAACCTTGTGAAGGCTGTGTTGTATAAGGACAGAGTATTGGACTGGATTTTGATGACATTTACTTGAAGCGTGAGTCCTGTGAGGTAGTGTAGAGCTTAAGTTTGGCTCTATAAAGCGTTTTCGCCAAAGATGCCGCAGAATGTTTTAGGCTCGATGTGTGTTTTAGAAGATTTGAAAATGTCTTACTGAATAGGCCATATTTTCAAACTTGTGAAGGCTGTGTAGGACAGAGTATTGCGATGGCATTTCTTTGATGAAACTTTACTTGAAGGTGAAGCTGAGGTAGTGTAGAGCTTAAGTTTGGCTCTATTGCGTTTTCCTGCGCAAAGATTGCGCAGAATTTGTGGCTCGTTGTGTGTTTGTAGATTTGATATGTCTCTGATTAGGACTTATTTTCAAACTTGTGAAGGCTGTGTAGGACAGAGTATTGGATGGATTTTGATGAAACTTTACTTGAAGGTGAGTGAGGTAGTGTAGAGCATAAGATTGGCTCTAGTGCGTTTTCCGCAAAGATGCGCAGAAGTTGTGGCTCGATGTGTGTTTGAAGATTTGAAATGCCGCTGAATAGGCCATATTTTCAAACTTGTGAAGGCTGTGTAGGACAGAGTATTGGATGGATTTTGATGAAACTTTACTTGAAGGTGATTGAGGTAGTGTAGAGCTTAGGTTTGGCTGTATTGCGTTTTCCGCAAAGATGCGCAGAAGTTGTGGCTCGATGTGTGTTTGAAGATTTGAAATGCCGCTGAATAGGCCATATTTTCAAACTTGTGAAGGCTGTGTAGGACAGAGTATTGGATGGATTTTGATGAAACTTTACTTGAAGGTGAGTGAGGTAGTGTAGAGCATAAGATTGGCTCTATTGCGTTTTCCGCAAAGATGCGCAGAAGTTGTGGCTCGATGTGTGTTTGAAGATTTGAAATGTCTCTGAATAGGCCATATTTTCAAACTTGTGAAGGGTGTGTAGGACAGAGTATTGGATGGATTTTGATGAAACTTTACTTGAAGGTGAGTGAGGTAGTGCAGAGCTTAAGTTTGGCTGTATTGCGTTTTCCGCAAAGATGCGCAGAAGTTGTGGCTCGATGTGTGTTTGAAGATTTGAAATGTCGCTGAATAGGCCATATTTTCAAACTTGTGAAGGCTGTGTAGGACAGAGTATTGGATGGATTTTGATGAAACTTTACTTGAAGGTGAGTGAGGTAGTGTAGAGCTTAAGTTTGGCTCTATTGCGTTTTCCTCAAAGATGCGCAGAAGTTGTGGCTCGATGTGTGTTTGAAGATTTGAAATGTCGCTGAATAGGCCATATTTTCAAACTTGTGAAGGCTGTGTAGGACAGAGTATTGGATGGATTTTGATGAAACTTTACTTGAAGGTGAGTGAGGTAGTGTAGAGCTTAAGTTTGGCTCTATTGCGTTTTCCGCAAAGATGCGCAGAAGTTGTGGCTCGATGTGTGTTTGAAAGTTGAAGTGCCTCTGAATAGGCCATATTTTCAAACTTGTGAAGGGTGTGTAGGACAGAGTATTGGATGGATTTTGATGAAACTTTACTTGAAGGTGAGTGAGGTAGTGTAGAGCTTAAGTTTGGCTCTATTGGATTTTCTGCAAAGATGCGCAGAAATTTTGGCTAGTTGTGTGTTTTAAGGATTGAATTTTTGTCGTTTTCGTCAGATTGTGAAGGCTGTGTAGGACAGAGTATTGGATGGATTTTGATGAAACTTCAGTTGAAGGTGAGTGAGGTAGTGTAGAGCTTAAGTTTGGCTCTATTGCGTTTTCCGCAAAGATGTGTAGAAGTTTTGGCTCGATGTGTTCTTTTTTTTGTGATTTTATTTATTTTGGCTCTATAGTAAAAAATCATTAACCTTTATTTTACGTAATTTATAAAACTTGATTGAAACATAAAATCATCAAAGTATTGTGAATCACTGTCATCTGCATTGACTTTTAGGCAGAAAAAAGTCGCTCATATGAACGTATTTTCATTATTCGACACACTGGTTCAGTTAATTATTCGACATTTCAGTTCAGTTACAATGCTTTATTATTGTAGTTGAATAGCTGTCTACTTTGGTCTTGAATATTGGATTAGACCATCAATAATGGATTTCTGAACACTGATCTTTAAGGACAAATGACGATATGTTAAACGGAATTTCTAAATGTTTCACTACAAAATGATTAGGCTATAGAATACGGCGGAAACACACTCTAATTAGCTCTTTGATGACATCAAGAATTAATGAGAATAACTAAAATGAATCTGCATTTTCGATTAAAAGCTCAGCGCTAACGTACACTATTTGCATTTTGCTCCAACCATCCATCCGACTTCAAACAACATAATGTGTTTACACAAAGGGATGCAGGCTATAACTGGTGATAAATGTTAGCAACATTGGCTTCACCAGTAGCCATCCATTTATCATTGACAAGAAGTTGGCAAATTTCGCTTTGCCAATGTCTATTGGCCAGCGACAAAAAGTAAGCAAAATTCGGTTTGCCAATAGCCATCTACTGGCAAACTGCATTATCGTTAGCTAAGACATCGCTTGCTCACTCCCTAAAAGCCAGCGAATAGTGAGCCCTTTTCCCAGCGGGAGGTTACCAGTTAATTTTTCAAAAATGGCTTTATATACTGGCCACCCGGAGTCCTATCAAAATGATAGGACTCCGCATCCCTGATACAAATGATCGTCAACTACTCAATCATTACACGTCGACTACTTCACACGCAATGTTGTATAGCCTATTGACCACAAGAAATATATCTTTGCAGTTCAAATTACTATCCGTGATAAATAAATAGGCGTCACAAACAGTGCTGCGTCCTAAAGTGACAGCCAAATGAATTAGCGCACCAAATCCTCGTCTCTTCGTGTCGTGCCAATCCATACAAGCCAATTGACTGAACATATAAAAACACACTATTATAGAGAAAACTCTATTTCCGTGACACGTCATTACAGATCAAGCAACTGTCTCACTTAGAAAAGTCCTTCCAAAAGAAGTCAGGAGAAATGATATGCGAGGTTGAATACTAGACATATAGGCGCCGCCGATCCAATGTCTTTCCTCAAGATAGAAAAATGGACACAAATCAACTGTATGCAACACTTGTTTAGACTAAAATGAACTCTGATGCGTGACTGAAAAAGCGTGTTTCCAGAAACCAAAGGCTGGGCTATTTCGTAAATAACATATCACCTCATAAACATGTACAACATTGCAGTTTTGATATCTTCCTAAAACTGAATATTTCCTGACAGTTATAAATGCATTCATTCAACAATTGCATCAACCTCACTTCTTTCTTTGCTTTGTTTCAAAATGATAATGGTGACATCCATAAAATGTCATCAACAATGGTCAATATTTTAGAAAAATAGAATGAGAAGCTGCTCCGTTTTAAACGTACGATTTCTCTCGATACGATATCGACTTATCGACTTGCAGGGATTATCTTCTCGCAGCATGACAAAATTACGTGTCATAATGCTCTGATCAATGTTCACTTCAAATTGAAAGTATGAGATCTAAATGAAAGGACCTCATGATTTGGATGAAGAATCTGTCCGTGTCTGTCGAGCTGCTCGTCCTGGACGAGCTGAAGAGCGTCCTGAGGCGCCTCTCGTGTTGCTGAATTCCGGGAGATGGAAAGAACCACCCGGAGCAGAACTGCTCACTGTATACATTGACTGTGCAACGTGGGTTGGAATGTCCAGCAACCTGAAAAATAAAAATGGGTTGCATGTAATAAAAGAGAAAGATGTCGAAAAATCGATTGGATAGCACTACAAATATACATAAACACATTTATCAAATCTAAATAGATGTAACCACCACGAGACAATTAGAGGCAATTATGGTCTATTGACTTCAGAAGTCAATTTTGTCGGGGACTTGGATGGTGCTGACATAGACATTTCTGGAGCGTTGTGATCTTTTAGTCCAGATGCCCACTGATTTCCACAGATACTGAAGGGGCAAGACCTCTGAACCGAAAGATCGGTATCCCAACATTAACCACTACACCACGGAAACCTCAGAAAATAAATTTATTTATTTCTTGGAGAGTAAAATCCAAGACATCTCGATTAGGCTTCTCTTTCATTAAGTACGATTAGTCTGAAATTTCGTCTTTTTATGTTTTCTTATAGAAAAGTGTGTTACTTTTCATTGTGTAAGCAGTGATGCCATGTCCGAATGCACTATGACATGCAAATAAAGCAATTAATATTTTTGTTTCTTATTTAACTAATTACGAACGATGGCAAAGACAGAACTTGACTGTTGACTACTCACTAGTGACATAGCACATTCACACACGTGTGAACAGATTATGCATGAGGCTTCCTTATCATTGTGGTTTCTCTGTGAAGTCACAGTGCATCACTGTCTGTTTGGCTGACCAACCCTTATTGCTAGACTGAATGTATCACATTTATAAATAACGAACTAATATAGTACTTACTCACAACTATAATAAGTTTGTACTCAAATTATGTGATTAAATAAGTACAAAAACTGGCCAATTACTTGGAATTACGAAATTTACTTGCTGGCCAATCAACACTGAACAACATTTCAGGTCCCTATCCGATATGAATAAATTAATTTCTGGAAGTAACAAAACTCAAAGAATTCTTAGATTAGACTACTACTTCAGATTTTGGCAGTTTGGTGCAGGGCTGTGGAGCCGGAGCCTTAAGGAGCCGATGGTTTTGGTCGGAACCGGAGCCGGAGCCGATTTATCACAAAGGCTCCGGCTCCGATAGTTTGAGCTTTGATATAAATCTAGAATTTTGAAAGGTATTAATTGACATCATAAAAAAATTAAATCATTTGAAATCTAAAGATATGTCTTTTAAGTATACCAATGATCTGTCCTCCACGATATCTTTCTTTGCAGTTGCCGCCTTCTTTTGTATTATATGTATTATATTTACACACATGTGTAATATTTTTTTATTACATATGTTTCGTAAGACTAATTTCCATAGCTTTTAGTGACAACGCATTCTCCAAAATCCATTAATTTGAAGACTTGTTATATGCATGCTAACTAGATGATTGTAGATTCCTAGAGACAAGTAGCCAGTCATTTATGTACACATTTCCAGTTCAGTCAGCAAAGATAATATAGCTTAGGGGCAATGTCTTAAATCTAATACGGTTACTATGTAGGTTACCATCTATCGGTATGGCTACTGGCATCTGTGACAATCAGAATGCCAATTTCCTTAGATTGTATTGTAGGCTCTTGTGCAGTCCCCCACCTACATTTTTCAAAACAATCGATTATTCAATTTGATCAATTTTGATTGGAGGGATAACTCTTCACATTCACACGAACGATCTGACTACAAGTCCTCGCATGGCTATAGCAATAAGCGACCCAGCCACTTCTAGTAGCGCCTTATTATTCTAAAGGTATCTCATTCACAATGAATTTCCTTTGACTTCAAAATTCAAAGGGTATATTTCAATGCGAAAAAACCCGAAGGCAAATTACAATGTTGACTTGCTGACGAAGTTTGCGACTATGACATCGCAATTACCCACGTAGATTTTTACAACAGCACGGAATGCTTCACTCAAACCGGTGATGCTGAAACGGACATCCAATGGTACTGCATCTTTTGACCAGAGAAAAAATGGGGGGAGGACTGCACAAGAGCCGTATTGTGTAATAATATTTTCCCAAATGTCATAGACCTGTGGATATCAAGAATTTTCATTATTATTTTTTCCGTCTGTCAACACTTTATGCTGATATCATGTTGACTTATATGTAAACAATAAAAAAAGACTGAGACGCTCTCAATAAAGGCGCCTTTTGATCTCTCTTTTCTATTGTCTATGACATTAAACCGCACGCGCATTCGAAAGCTAGCAAAGTAGATGGGATTTCTGCTCGGTGCTCGCAGTCAAATTTTTATTATGCATTGCACCCTGCAACATGCTGTGTGATACTCCGAGTTCAGTTTCATCAGCCTAACCATCATCAGAGGAATAGTGGTAATATGTTATACATAAATTGAATATAATATTATACATGAATCATTGAGGAATTATTTAGTGCAACTTTACGCCATAATGAAAAATGCGAAATTAACATAATGGAAGTTAAGCCTTAACTTATTAAGTATGCTGCATAGAATTACAAGACTCGTCCTAAATTAGATATTTTTAATTTTTTTAAGTATAATTTTCAATTGTACATTTCTAGCCTACACTGCAATGAGACTATCTAAATTACAATTTCTACAGATGATGAGTCGTGGGCTACCCACCGATCATATTATTCATGGACCAACAGACTATTGGATAAAGGCAATAACAAATAGCAATAACAACCTAAGCTAGCCTATACACTTTAGTATTCAATAAAGCATTCAAATCTTTATTGATACGGTATATTTGGCTATCCTATACCCTTTCCATGTTCGAGTAGATACAGGCCCTATAAGCTATTTGGAGGCATACGCTATCCAGTTTCATGTTCAAGCTTTGTTAAAAAGCTTATACTACTATTCGGCCCCTGTGACGGCTAATTAGGTATATCATCATCACTCATGTGGTCTTATTTAATGTAGCCTCGTAGTAGACTGGTTGCAGGCTAGGCCAATTTATATTTAGCCACTGCGGGAGATCTTTATCTAATTTAACCAATCCAGGCTATAACTTTATGTTATCTTTCAGAGATAGTCAATTCATGCAAAAATATATGACAAGTATGTTATTTATCATTATATTAGGCTATTATCATTTTTATTATTAACTTAAGTCGTTGCTTGTTAATGAAAACTAATTTGATGGTTGTAGCAAGCCTCTAAAGGCCACACCGTTATCCAAAAAACCCATTCAACGGATCCAGGATAACCAGCATAGATAGAACCTGAATTTGAAGCCGGAGCCTTTCACATCAGTGTCGTGGAGCCGGAGCCGATGAGATAACGCATCGGCTCCACAGCCCTGGTTTGGTGTTTATTCCAGCATTTCAACTGTTTCTACACCTGCGGAGAAAGCTATTACAAAAAGAGAAATTTTTGAGATGATTGATACCTTGCAATGATTTGCATTTTCTCTTGTCTTGCTTGAGAACGGCCCTTGGTCAACCTCTGTTTCGCTGCCATACATCTGATGTGGTCATCGAAGACAAAGCGTGCGGAGAGAAGTGGTCGGGAGCGAGCAGGGGAAGAGTGTGGATTAATGGTAGCTGATGATGCTGCGCGATGAACAGTCACATGAAGAGAACGACTGTCTTCTTTGTCTCCCACTACTTCCACATCCTGGAGATATCCAGCAAAGGTGGCGATGCCCCACCCAAGCCGCCTGTTATCTGGCTTCACAAGGAGGAATTGCTGTTTATCAATGACTAGGAATCTTCTCTCTTTCCTCTCTTCTTCTCCTCTGCTCACTGTGCAGCCGATCAAATCCGAATTGTTCAAATCCAACTTGTCGTTTACGGAAACTGATTCATCATCTTTTGTCAGAGGCAGCTGATCTTCCGCCTGCAAGGATAGAAATCGGTTTATTAGCCTAAATATTTCATCAAGAATTATGATTAAAATTGTGTTCTGATCAGCTTCACAGATAAGTACCCATAGGCCTACTCAGACATAGATAATTTGTGTTTTGCACCGTAATAAAATTTGAAAACCACACAACAGTGTGCATTCTCTATTAATAGCAGATTAGAATGATGAAATGAAATGATGACCGGATATCTAGTATTTGTGACCCGACTAACGAGGATTCTCTTGTGTTTGTACTCGATTGAAAAATTTCTCGCTTCAACCCATCATATCCAAACATCAAAACTTTGCCACGAGGAACTTGTAGAAACCAATGCTACGCATTGTAAAGTAAAATCCTTCAGTCAAAGGAATTTCATGTCTGGAGATGACTGGTGGTGGCAGCGGAAAGATCCTCGATAGGATTAATCATACAATAACTTAAGATTCATATTGCTCTTTTCCCATGAATTGGAGGGGAATATAAATTGAACCTTCAGCTGTGTCACCCTGTATATTTATTTATCACTACATCTGAGATGCATATGCCACCACAACATGAACGGTATAACGCGAAAAAACCTAAGAGCTAGCACATGTAGAAAGTTGCAAGGCTACTAAAAGTCATGTGATACAGATTGAGACTTGAATAAGGGCCTGCCTATCCGAGTATGAATTTAAAATGTTAGTGATGGACGCACTTTTGCACTTGACGTAAAATGGCAGGCACTTTGCTTCAGAAGCTGGCCTCATAAGTTCTCATACTAAAATCGCTTTCTGCAGGTTCCTCATGGGAAATAAAATACAAGTCCAGTTCGCTAGTTCCATCACATCCTGACGAGTCAATCAATCGACAATTCAGACAATCGAATGATATTGATGATATAGATTTAGATATATCCCCATCTCTTCTCGATATAAACATTGATAGATGAATTCAAAAGTTTCAAAGCACAGTTTTATGAATGTTAATTTGATCCTAACATCATCCACGCCTTTGACTCTTGTTTTAGGTATCAGTTTATGAAAATGAAATCGATTTACACAATTATTTGCCATCACACAATAATTTATCAACATCGATTTCTAGGTGTTATCTGATTGAGCTCATTAATCATCAGATGACATATTTGTAGGCACAAAATCATGCGATCACCTAATAGAAGTCAAAGGTCGCTGATCAGGTGATTTGATTACTGTGATAACAACTAAAACTCTGCTTGTCTGTAGGAATGAAGGGAATATCTCTCCCGATAGTGTAGGCGTCTGAGTTATAGCAGATATTCTGATACTTCTTATTAAAACATTCTCTCACTCACTCCACTTTCATTTTCATTTCTTCTTCGATTTGGAATGTGACACTTACTGTTGTGCTTCGATCGTTGAATCGAACAAGCAAAACTCTATTTCAGAAATCGATAGTCAAATAACAAAAAGAAAAGAATGAAAATAGCGAGATAAATAATCATGTTAATAGAGCATGTGTTTTGGAGTGCCTTGAAAACTAACAACCAGCTACAGACTGTAGGGATTCTGAATGCTGACTTGCCGAAGCGATGTCAGCACGGGGTAGAAAGATTTCTTTCATTTGGCGATTTTTGCATATTTGAACTCTTATAATTAGACACCGACATCTTAGGTGAATATTTTTGTCATTTTAGGTTTTTTATAGGTGAATAATTTTACAAATTTAGGTTGTTTATTTAGGTGAATCAAAAATCCATTAAGATATCTAGATTTATTGAGAGCAATGATATTTTTTGTTTATTTTCATGAATTGTGCTTTTTTCGGCAACTAATTTATAAACAAATACCGCGACAACAATCTACGTATAAGTTTAAAAAAGAATTAGAGAAAATAAAATGACAAGTAAGTCCTAGATTTAATCGCGATTCACAGCGATTTTAATTTGAAGCTATAACAACTGCACAGATCAAGCATCAACAACTAAGTATATATGTTTCAAAATGCATATTGACAATTCAATTGTACAATGTGTCAAACAGATCAAAATTACTCGTATTTCAAATGCAATATGAACTCTATAAAGACTCTAGAAATGTATGTAAAAGAATTAGAAACTGACCGGAAACATGTGACACTGTCCAGAATCATTCATCAATGTCTTCATTATTCCGATTATAAAAGTAATTGCTTTCCAATGTGAGTACATGTAGATGAATTAATCAAATAGCAAGTTTTTGTCGTAATGACAATATTTAGGTAATTTAGGTGCTTTTACAAAATATCCGGGATTTAGGTAAAAAATTCCTTTTAGGTGATTAACCTAAATTGTCGCTGTCTACTTATAATGAAGGAACACTTTATGTATTATGACCAAATACGGCATCGCATCCTGAATCTCGAATAATAGAGAAAGCTTCACTGCAACAAAGAAGTGATGAAAATAATGCAATGATAACTGTCACAGTCATCATTACAGCAGCGCTATTACACACGTTCTAATAATTGAACAAAACAAAGAGCAGACCACAAGCATTTTTTGTACTGTTTCTAGAGGAGCAGGCTACATTGGTTCAACGAATTCTTTTCGTCGAAAACGAGAAGAATATTCAAGTGTATATTTGAATACTTATAATGATCGGAAATGCATCATTTTTACTAAAACACATTAGCATGTACAAATTGTCTATAAAGTTACTCCGTATTTATCTTAGCCATTAAGGATAATTGTGGATTTTAAGAATGAAAAAGTAGTCCATGTCTTGATGAAAATTTCAAAAAGAAATAAAGATGCCAACATCATCAAAATGTTGAAAACGATATTTTCATGTTCGCACATTATGATTAAAGGTGACAATAATTCACGTACAACATCTCCTTCACCTCGAATGAACTCTGATTATTCTGCAGCAGCGTGACCGGACAAAGTTGTCGAAATCTTTGATGGTTATATAGTTCCCACGCGCTAAATACAAGTATCGCTTATAAAATAAAATCACGCCAAAGAGCTGCTTGCCAAACTGTCGGATGAAATCAGGTAGCGCCTGATAATCAGTAACTACTAACAGTTGACCAGCCTTAATTCATGGCGGCGACACCAACCTTTCCTCCAAGCAGAGCGCTAGCGTCATCAATCTGAAAGAATAGCTAACACAGACAACAGTTTCCATCTTACTCTCTTCTCACAGTTAAAATACTATTCTAATTGTGTAGTAATACACAAACGACAAAATTAAGAATTAATTAAGAATGACATGTCAAAGTCTGCCAACTATCATGAGAATTCTGACTTTTATGAGAACAGAAAACAACAATTGATTTTAAGCAGCATTATTCACGTATTTGAAAACATATAAACAGAAACTTCTAACTAGAAATGACAACCACGTCCGGAATTCGAACTCCATTCCGAAGAACAAGCCGTCAGTGCCATATGGAATCCTTCTTTTATGTCGCACATGCGGAAACATAGTCAATTTCATGAACATCCGTCTTCATTTTCATGTCGTGCATAATGGATGAGGATGTCGAGGTTAGCTGAAGATCACTTCAAAAGTTCAAAACTGACACCGGACTCATGTTTTACTGACCGACATTTGCTGGATGACAATTTATAGTAGCACATTTCAATAATGGGATTGTCCACAATTGACGTCAACCAATTTTTGATGCTTCTGACTCCCCCACCGGTTGTCAACCCTTGTCAAGTTTGACCGCCCCCCCTCCCCCCGTTAACGTCAACCCTGGCTATCCCTAGCTTGTCTATTGTGCATGATTCATTGCTACCATTTTATATATTTTCGGAATACGTTCGCTAATTTCTATTTGTTACTTTGACTCTTTTATAACTTGATTTCTGAATACTTATCCTCCAGTAATATTTTGTTAATGGGGACTGCTAATAGTCCCAATTAACAACATATTGCATATTATACATATATATACAGAATAATCAAAATAGACAAGGCCAATAAAAAAGATCTTATTACTGATAATATTTCGAATGCCTCTATCAAATCGGAATATGATAAAGAGGCATTCAAAATATTATCAGTAATAAGATCTTATTTATTGGCCTTGTCTATTTTGATTATTTTGAACTAATCGGCCAATGGCGAATTTTATCATTAATATATATATATATATATATATATATATATATATATATATATATGTAAAGGTTGGCAGCAAATCATTATTTAGGCAAGTGTTGTTGTATAAAATATCACAGTCGATCTTATTAACTTTTAGATAGTGATGTTCCATTTGTCTATATAGTTTCTTTTCGTGAGTTGTTAAAAACGCAAAATACACTTTGATAACCATTTTATAATCATGCAACCGGTACTTCGGACTGTTACAACGTCCATCCTCAGGGTTACAAAAATCTACTTATACTAAAATTTACAAATGTCCTTAAGATAGTAAATATTTAAAATGAAGCTATGGAAAGTATAGCACAAAATCACTAAAAGGATATCTGAATATGGAAATATAGAAATAGGAAATAGAGATGAGTTGCTGTTTTTGTGTGTTAACAAGTGGGATTTGATTGATCCATGAGACATGTGCTGCTGACATCTGTGTGTGAGTGTGTTTGTTGTATAGCCAATGGATGTGACGCTATTACATTATCTCTATTTCCTATTTCTATATTTCCATATTCAGATATCCTTTTAGTGATTTTGTGCTATACTTTCCATAGCTTCATTTTAAATATTTACTATCTTAAGGACATTTGTAAATTTTAGTATAAGTAGATATTTGTAACCCTGAGGATGGACGTTGTAACAGTCCGAAGTACCGGTTGCATGATTATAAAATGGTTATCAAAGTGTATTTTGCGTTTTTTAACAACTCACGAAAAGAAACTATATAGACAAATGGAACATCACTATCTAAAAGTTAATAAGATCGACTGTGATATTTTATACAACAACACTTGCCTAAATATATATATATATATATATATATATATATACCAAAATCGACCCAAAGAAAACTCAAAAATCTCTCATATTCCCAACCGGTTTCGCTCCTTAATTTGGGAAGCTTGTCAAGGGAATGAATTTATTATATTCAAAATCATCTATATACACAAATAAGAATAAGCACCTTGTGATTTGAAATTTCGGCCTATCGTCTCGAGTACTTACGCCCCCACTAGCCATCTGAGTTGTTTTGTAGATGAAATCCTTAAACCTTTGTTACAACATCTTCCAAGTTACTGTAGAGATACTTTTCATTTCCTGGATAAATTATCTGGCTTCAACACAGAAAATATTGAAGACATAATTCTAGTCTCCTTCGACGTGGTTTCCTTATACACCAGTATTCCTAATTCCTTAGGCTTGGAATCCATCAATTTTTGGTTAGGGTCTGAAGTTGGTAGAGAAATAATCCCTAAGCGATTTTCAATCGAATTTTTAAATTGGTGCTATAAAAATTGTACTGGAAAGTAATTACTTCACGTTCGAGGACAACACCTACCTTCAAATAGCAGGTACCGCCATGGGTACAAAGATGGCACCTACGTACGCTATATTGGTCATGGGTTATCTAGAACAACGTATGTACACAATGGTTCACGAATTTTATGGCGAAAACATTTCTACGTACATAACTAGCAATTGGGTACGCTATATTGATGATTGTTTTATTTTATGGAACAAAAATCACGGGAACATAAATGAATTTCATAATCTTTTAAATCGGTTAAATGAAAATATTAAATTTACCGTTGAATATAATCATCAATCTTTGAATTTTTTGGATGTCCATATTTACAAGAGTTTGAATAAATTTGAAACAGACATTTTTCATAAAATAACGGATAGTCGCAGCTATGTTTCTTTCGATTCAGGGCATCCCCCCCATATCTTATCTAATATACCCTATACTCTTGCTACAAGAATTTATTTGATTGTTTCAAATAAGAATAGTCAGATGAAACAGCTAATTGAGCTAAAAGATATTTTACTAAAATTGAAGTACCCCGAAAAACTGATTGATAATAAATTCAATGCAGCTAGAAATAATCTTAATGAAAAGTATAATAGTTTAGAAAACAAAAACAAACTTACCTCGTCAACCGATGATGTGATCACATTCGTGAGTACCTACAACCGTAATAACCCTGACGTGTACAATAGGATTATTTTACCTGCCTTCAATAGCCTTAACCTAATGGACCCCTTCAGACAAAGCAAAGTCGTTCGATCGTATAGGCAGCCTAAATCTTTATTAAGCCTCTTGAGTAATAACAACAGACGGAGTATTGTCGGTATCTTCAAGTGCGAAGAGCCAAGATGTTGTTGCTGTAAGACGTTAGTTGTCGGAAAAAATATTCCTATCAGAGTTGGAAATATTGAAAAGATCTTTAACGTCAACTATAATCTTACTTGCACTTCCAAAAATGTTATTTATTTCATCAGGTGTTTGGGCTGTAAAAATATCTACGTTGGTCAGACAGGTGATATTTTTAGAATTAGACTAACTGTTCATAGACAGTAGATGTCTCATCCTGAATATAGCATTCTGAACGTTAGTAAGCATATTATGAGCTGTGCTAAAAATCTAGCATCTAAGTTTGAAGCTGCTCCTCTATTCCAAATGTCACCTGCAAGCACTAAGATTGACAGGGAATCTATGGAGCGCCGCATCATAGCTTTACTGAAGCCAACCCTCAATGACTATTGATTTTGAATTTCAGTTTGATATCTTTTCTTATTTGTGTATATAGATGATTTTGAATATAATAAATTCATTCCCTTGACAAGCTTCCCAAATTAAGGAGCGAAACCGGTTGGGAATATGAGAGATTTTTGAGTTTTCTTTGGGTCGATTTTGGTATTATTTAACCATTTTAATTGCCTTTTTTACTTATATATATATATATATCTTTCTTTTGTTTTTTGATTTCATGATCCACTAATTCTGAACGAAACTGTTCAGTGACCTTTTTGTTTTGCAGATTATATATATATATATTTATATAAATAAATGAAAAGAAAGACAAGGCCAATAAATAAGATCTTGTGATAATAAGATCTTATTTATTGGCCTTGTCTTTCTTTTCATTTATTTATTCTACCGGCCAATGGCGAAATTCATCATCAACAATATATATATACATATACAGTCACTTGTAAAAGTTTAGAGCCACCCACCAGAAAAGCGTATATTTTATCCCACTTAATGATAACAACAATTAGAGCTATTATATTTACAAATAATGAATATATTTTCATCTGAATACATATAAAACTGACAAAAACACATTTGACTGCTAATATATTAGTAAAGTAGCCCCTAGCAGCAATGATCGCTGCCATGCGCTTCGGCATGGAGGCTATCAGTTCTTGGCAGTATTCTTCGGTGATTTCGGAACACCACACTTCCTTGATGCACTGGATGAGATTTGCAGTCGTCGGATGCTTCGCTGCGACTTTGTCTTCGAGTATCTTCCATACATTCTCGATCGGATTGCAGTCGGGAGAATTTCCAGGCCATTCGAGAACGTCAATTCCCTTTGATCGTAGCCAACTTGTGACCATCTTCGACCGGTGACATGGTGCTCCGTCCTGCATGAATATATTCGTGTTGTGTATGTCCATGTGCATCTCCAACTTGCTTTTTAAGACTTCCAGGTACCGCTGTCCATTCATTGTCGTATTTTTTGGGAGAAACGATATGCATGCCCGTCCTTTTGATGAGATGGCTCCCCATACCATTTGGCTTGGACAATGCTTCACTGTTGGGACAACGTAGCGGCTGTTGAAGCGTTGTCCTGGTGGGCGTCGAACTTGCATCGAGCGAGTCCCGAACTGTTGTACGATAGTCTCATCACTTCACATTACTTTCTTCCAGTCGGACTCGGTCCAGTGTTGATGACGTTTTGCGAAATAGTACCTCTTCTTCGCCATTGCTGGAGTAAGTCTGGGCTTCTTAGCCGGTCGGTAGCTCTTCAAACCTAGCTCTTTCGATAGACGGCGTGACAAAGTGCTCGTACTCACGTTGATTCCATTTTCTTTCACCATTTCAGATAGCTTAGGCAGGCTCAAGGTCGGAAATTTTTGCGCATATCGCTTTATGATGCGAATGTCATGGGTAGTTGTCTTCCGTGGTCGTCCAGATCTTCTCGCATCATGGAAAGTGGAAAAACGGGCATGTTTCTGAATTGCTCATTGTACGTACGCCATGGCGACTGATAGACATTTTCCTTGCTATTTCTCTTTGGCTCATTCCAATTTTCGACAATGCAACGATTTGAGCGCGAGTGGTTGGCAAGATAGACTTCTTCCTACCCATGACTAACGCCGACTACTATGAAAATGATGAGACTTAGCTCCATCAACTTTGATCGTTTGAAATTCCAATTCAAATTCAAATGCTGAACGCACTTCTCAGTGCATGTCATAGATATCTAATTATTGCCATGAGATAGGTAAAGAGTCCCTGCATCGGCGTCGGTGCGATTACTGACTCACATCGTCGCTTACAAACAAAATTGCTGTTTTCGAGTGGGTGGCTCTAAACATTTGCAAGTGACTGTATATATGTATATATAAGAAAATCCAATACAACTCAGGAAAAACAAAAGGATCTTGATTCCCGACCGATTTCACCTCATTTCATGAGGCTAGTCATGGGAATGAAATGTATTTCAAAATTATCGAAATTAGGCATAGATACATAAAATCAACTTCTATTCAGCTTGGGCTGAAGCATAGAAATAAACAATTTTTCTTTATGTTCCTGATCAATCCTTGTGGATGTCGGGGACATTTTGAAAATGGGTGCGGCCTCAAATTTATTACATGGTGAAGTGATATTCGCAGCGCACCTAGATATGTGGCGACTTACATCCAACAACATGTATTGCGGTCTAAACATCTGTTGTCTATGCACAGTAAGTCTATTTCGAAAACAGCCTCCAGTTTGACCAATGTAATAATCATTACATTTTTTACAGCGGATAACGTATATCACATTGCTGGAGTAGCAGCTGAGGTTAGAATTTATGTTGAAATGCTTAATGTCACCGTTCACGTTGAATTCAATGGTTTTACCCATTTCTTATTGTGTGCCATTCTATTTTTTATACTTCACTTTTATATATATATATATATATATAAATAAGAAATGTGCGCTCCTGCCCCACCGAGAATTGTACTCTCCTGCCCCACTTGTACATGAAGGGACCAGGGCCTACAGCAATCGTCGGACCAGGCATTTGGAGGTGCTCTGACTGTCATATATCTTCATTCATATCAGTACATATCACAGCACAATCATATTCCGTAAAAGCTAACTCTAAATACGAAAATTGAAGGGACCAGGGCCTACAGCAATCGTCGGACCAGGCATTTGGAGGTTCTCTGACAGCCATAGCACTTCTTTCACATCAGTACATATCAATGCGCAATCATATTCCGCAAAAGCTAACACTAAATACGAAAATTGAGGGCCTACAGCAATCGACGGACCAGGCATTTGGAGGTGCTCTGACTGTCATATATCTTCATTCATATCAGTACATATCAGTAGCACGATCATATTCCGCAAAAGCTAACTCTAAATACGAAAATTGAAAGGACCAGGGCCTACAGCAATCGTCGGACCAGGCATTTGGAGGCGCTGACAGCCATAGAACTTCTTTCACAACAGTGCATATCAATGCACAATCATATTCCGCAAAAGCTCATACGTGGGGCAGGAGAGTCAGTGGGGCAGGGGTGCACATGGGGGCAGGGAGCGTACAGTTGCGGGGCAGGGGCGTACATTTCATATTCGTCCGTGGGGCAGGAGAGTACAATTCGGTGGGGCAGGAGCGCACATTTCTTATCTATATATATATATATATATATATATATATATATATATATATATATATATATATATATATATATATATATATATATATATCTTCTGACCGTTGCGCCTCACTCGCTCAAATCATTGTCAAAGATGTAAAATTGCTACTCTTCTATAGAATATATCCAGGGGACATGAGGACATGAGTTATTTCCTGTTCTGTGTACTTGTGCTTATATTTCTGTTTCATTATATCAGTAAAACCCCGCTCTGTATGTCTTGAAATTAGCAAAAATACTTCTGGACTTGAAGTGCTCTATAGGCAATAGGTCGATTCCAATCAGAATTTCCATACACATGTGACATCAGGCAATCGGGGACAGCAAAAACATAGAATAGCGCTCCCTGTGGAAGCGTATAAAAAGGTATTTATAATAAAAATATATAAATATTGTGAAAATTCTGATCAGAAAATGGGGTAAGGGTATACAACAAAATTCCCAGTTTTTTAGCCGTGTGGTGTCACTTATCACACAAAACGGTGTCGTAGCCATATTATTTTCTGAAAATGCACAGTTATGGGTTGTTTTTGGCGTAGAATTCAATGACGCTATGCAATTTGACCGAAAATTTTAATAAGTGGCCTAATTAGGATACATATTTCTTAGATATCTTATAATTACATGACCGTTGCGCCTCATCTATCTGATATTGCTTGTTCTACCTTCAACAACTTTCAATTGCTGATTTTCTAATTATATCGAGGCATCTATAACTACAGAGGAAGAGTCGGTGAACAGTTTACCTGATAACAACATTGTTATTGAGGGACAAATAAAACTAAAACTAGAAATTGTAGATTCTTCATTCATCTCTCATATATTGAGATCTACATTGAAAACTACAGTAGATTCCACATAATCCGGCTTCATCCAAATCGACGTTTCGCTTAATTTGGTAGTTACATCGGAGACGTACACTAGAATGTAGCGAAAGAATTTTGGCCAACTCAGAAGTTTGCATAATTCGGCATATTGATGACACTCTGTTGATGTGCAGAATTACGAGAATTCTGCCATATCAAACATTTGTTGTTGGTCAATGTTGTTAATTTTCGTCTAGTATGATAACACTTTATTCCAAAAGACTTCATTATTCAAAGCAGAGCGTTAATTGCTGAAATAAGAATAACGGATACAGTTCGAATGTTGTTGTTTGTCTTACTTAATTTCAATATGAAATGTTTATGATTTATCTTTAAATTTTCGATCATAAAATCATCTGTTATAGTAGAAGACGCTTACTGTTAAGAGAACATCTCATTGAATTAGTTTTCAACCTAGAGTTCACCGCAATTGATTTGGTTAGTATTAATAATTTATTCACAGTCCAATTTCAGGTTCCATAGCAGCATATTGGCCACCGATAGTAAAATCAAATGATTTTCCTGTTTCTTCCATCAATGTGAACATTACTTTCATAGATGAGCTTTCTAGAATTTTGTTCTGCATCTAATGAAACTAGAGACTTTGTTTACGAGAAGATAGTACTACGTCACGTGATATAAGACATGGTAAGAGGGTTAGCAACTGAACGAGTGTTGCGCTGTGTGACAAGCGTCCAACCAACAGGGTCTTCCCTGGTAGTGTGTATTGGGAACTGGATAATAATACGTGCTAGCGAAGTGCGGCGAGGTTATCAATTATTAAAGTTGAACTGACTCAGTGATCACTGTCATCCATAGGTTATATTCATCTTCATGTAAGTATATTTGTTTATTGAAGGCATAGCATCTGATCATTTGTCAGATCTCTCAGGTGAGATCAATTGACTTATATATCAAATTAACCACGATGAATTTTATTATCGTATTATTGATGGATGCAGTGTTGCCACAGCTGCGCGGATGAAAGTCTCAGAAAAATGTTTATTCATTTTTTGAAGTAAAACATTTGAAATTAAACATTTTTCATTGTGTCCTGGAGTGAAATATCTGTGCCATGATTAATGCCGGGTGGAAAAGTGAGATTTTTACTCCCGCCGGTCAGAAATGTAGACTTTTCCTCCCTCTTCCAAAATAATCCCATTATAGTAGCATAGTTGTCATATAGGCTAGTAGTACAAGTATGGTGGAATAGGCCTGCATGAGAATAAGCGTATGGAAACATAATCTATTATTGACACTCTTTATGATGCAGTATTTGCTTTTATAGTTTTCGACTTTCTAAAAATTAATAACGACGTATGGACAGTTCGCGACATACATGTCTTTTCGCTTTTCGTACATTTTTGTTTAGAGGCGGTGGAAGTGGTAGAAGAATTAGAAATCATGGTCGATATTTTCAGTTTTCGTCTGCCAGATTGATTTCCATCTTTGCAATTAATCTCTTGTAAAGCTAATTTTGAACTATGATAGTAATGATGTCATTTTGCATAGATTGTAATTTACATTTTGCGCATTGCTTATAGACATCGGGGATGTTTATGAATATATAGATATAATGCAGACATGTGCATAATGGTTGATTGGCTGCAATGGTTGATGTCCAGTTATAAGAATAAACGGAGTTCGTATCGAATTGAAGTTGGCATTTACTGATAAACATGAAACATTACAAAATGCAGAAACACCTTTCCAGAGGAAATCAATACATTGTGTCATAGCAAAACTGCAAGTCAAGTTAGTTGCAACAGCTGATTAAAGCAAATTGTACACATGACAAGAATTACTATCAATTAAATTCACTATTAATCAAAATCTACGTTTAATTATAAATCATGGTGTCTGGATTTACTAAAAAATCATACATTCTGAAAATATAGTTACTCTAGAATCTATGTCACGGCAATAGGGATTTTGGTCAGCGTACATTTTGAAAAAAAGAAAATATTGAAGTATTTGATGTTATAACTTGACATCTATCGTTTCACTTTGCCATGACTTAGCAAATCACAAATGTAAATAATGACAATATCTCAATGTTTATGATATCTTGAAATCCCTTTGCTATTTCTTCAATGTATTTCCGCGTATCTAGGCGGCCTATCCAGGTGTCAATATATGTTGTGGTCTATGACAAAAATCAGCTGACATATTAATAAAATATATCAATTAACGAGTACAAAGTAGTTGCAGATCTCATTGGGCAATTTTGAATTAAGTCTGATAATGAGCTAGGTCACGTAAATTTACTAGAAATAGATCGAAGATTAGTGCATATATATTTTTTAAAATTGTACTTTACTCAGATCAATATATAAAGAAAGAAGCTACCGAGAAATTTGGTTTTTCTCGACAATGTTATGTTGTTTATATCAGCCGATTTGAAATCACAAGCAGTTAATATTTTTCAGTAATAGATCTTTCCAGAGGTTTATATTGTTTTTTATTGACTGCCTAGGGTCATGATACAAACTGAGACGTTGGCGAAGCGATCTCTATGTGCCATAGCTAGTCAATGAAACCCAATATAAACCAAAGGAATAATCTATTACATCAACCGACATGTTAACAATATCGGAATAGAATCATAGAAATGAATATGTACAATACATTTCCATTTTTAACAAAGAAAGCCTGGACTAAATGGTCAAACAGATGTTATATTTTGATACCTGCTGGTTTGAAATCGAAAGCAGCTTATATTTTTTGTTATAAACTGGCTTACAAATGAGATTTACAGCGTATCTATGATTTTAACATTGAAACATAGTAAAGTTTCCGGTTCATTTCGATATTCATAGGATTTTAGATTTAACATAGACACTGTCACAGGAGGTTGATAATATTCTTGCATGGTTGGAAAGTAATCATGTCAAATAGCCTACAACAGGTGCATGGGTTAACACAGGGCTGCCAACTCTCACGCATTCGACGTGAGACTAACGCATTAAACCCCGATTTCACGCTCTCACTCTGAATTCGAAAATCTCACGAATCCTGAGAATTTCTAGAATTTTAGAATTAACAGAATCAAGTAGAATCGACAAATCAAGAGATGTCGCCAGCAAGTATGATTGTGATCTAGGGCTATGTAGAATATTGAAAAGTCAATGTAGCCTTCTAGGTTTGCAGAGAAGGAAACTGTCATCTATGAGATGTTAATTTTTGCGCGCGCTGCGTAAGATTGGATTGCATTGTGAAAACAAGCTGGTCATTCCTTCGTGTTTCCCTAGAAATTTTTCGCATTTTTAGATGTCTCAAATTCCCGTCGTTGATATTAATCTTGGATCGCCTTCAAATGAAGAGCCATGTTCTTCTGCTCCTGACCCCAGTAAGAGTCGCGCTGTATATATTCGTTTTTGGTTTGATAATTTCGAAATTCACCTATTTCAGGTAATTTGATACTCTAGCGATTTAAGACTAGAGCCGATACTAGAGGCTTCAAAGCAGTGGTTCAAACCCAAACCGGTAAGACTCATTATGACCAATATTTTAATGGCCTAGACAAAAATTAAAATAATTTTATAGTAATAATAGCGCAACCTTAATCAATGACAGTATATGAATTGTATCACAAAAGTATTCATGCGAGCGTATAAAAGTATATTACTGAGATAATGAATTAGAAAATCTAATTGAATCTTCATTTACGCAGAGGCTTGATTTCTTTACGTTTTAAGCGATGGCTTTCCTCTTATGAACACGATCTATCTTTTCAGTGTTAATGAAGGAAGAGCAACGGTCAAGAGGAAAGACAAGTCGACATTTCGTAACATGCCCTTCATGTGGAAAGCTTGAAAGTTCGAGAAATCTATCGCGACATTTAAGGGCCCACAAATGGACTGATGTTCAAATTAAACAATTTTCTGCTGCGTCCTTCAAGAAATTGTCAGAAAGCAATGAGACAATAACATTGGATGAATGTCCTGTGTGCGGTGTATTGGTAAACCGTTTAAAATACAAGTCGTTGATGTTGACAAAATATATAAGATGCTGATTAGAGGGAAATCGTGGTTTCAATCTATATGGAAAAGACTATAAAAAAATTAGAAAAATGATAAAAAAATAATTGATTCCTTCTGACAGAATGAATAAGATCATGGTCTATCTCAATAGCCAGCCATATACGTGCATTTAATGAAGATACTTTAAAAAAATTGTAAACTCGCCTTTCTAACATTGGCCTTCATCAAATCACATATCTCATCAAATTCAAAAGTAAATCAGCGAACCAATAATCATGTCATTTTAGGAGTTGTTCGTTACATAGAGAGAGAGAGAGAAAATAGTTGATATTTCATGAAATTGAAAATCTGAATTACAGTCATTGATCAGTCATTGAGAAACTAATACCCTACTCCCCACTAATAGCCTTCCATTTAAAAAGTAGAGGTAGCACGTATTATGTGCTTGCTTCTGATTTCTATCGATAAATTTCAATTGGATGTTAACGTGCTCTTCAGGTGACTCGGTTGAGAAGACACATGACCACCATGCACAAAGAATCTGAGAATATGGACCCAGAAATGGTGAATGACGAACCGAGCGAGGTGAGCGAGATGGTACATTTAAAACACAATAGTTACATAGTACTTACTTACTCTCTTACTCCTCGTTTATTGTCCATTGGGCCCCAAGTTTGAGGGTTGCCAGTATTTCAATGGTTCAGACCTATACCAGTATTATAATTAATGACAAAGAGGAAGCTTAAAGGCCGAAAATCATCTAACATACCCTTTCTTTGTTGAAATGCTTCAGTAGCCCATCTTTTGTTGCAGAGCGATCCAGTATTGGACATAATAAATGAAACTCTACAGAGCCGCTACGGTACCCTACAGACCTACAAACGTGGCGATCGATATTTGTTTTCTCCTGCAGACATGAAGTATCAGGAACGTTTAATCCGCCAGATCCTGGATTACCATACCAGCCCGTTCAGTAAAGCCAAAGAACGGGACTCACCATCCGTGAAACTAGTTGAGTCATGCCTGAAGCTGCGATTTGCAAAGGTATTGATAGTCATGCATTTTATATTTGAATTTTCTCGACAAATAAGAAGCCTATATTTAACAAATAAACTGATACCAAGCTTCATTATATATGTTTATATTCTAACTGATATATTATGTATTATTCTAATCTGTCAGAATTATTTATATTTTACTTACAGCTTGCAATAATTCTTGGTCGTTGCCCACGCATCGAGGATTTATTGGACCCGTTTTTGATGCTCTACCGGGAAATGGACCCAAAGCACAAGAACGCCTCGAAAGTGAAGTCGTGTTGCGACTTCATATCTTTAGGTAAGAGAAGCCTATACAACTTTCCCATCATGCTAATATTCCTTTTCAGCAATTATTTTTAAAATACATATTTTCATTTATATTGCAATAGCAGATACTTGTTACTTACAATTTGGTTTTATCAAATTAGGACAAAGAAGCGAATCACACAATTCATTCATTTGCGTGCGCTATTCTGAATCGAGATCATCTTAACATAAAAATCATAGAATAATATTTGAAAAAATATTTGCAGATATTCTCTCAAATCTCGTTGTTACAGGAGAAGCGGTTTTGTGGAACAAAACGATGTTCCCCGAAAGTGAGAGAGGGGCCAGCTTCGAAACCGTTGGGGCGTCGACAATTAAGACCGCACAGACGGAAATGAGAAAGGCCGTAGCCAGATTTCGCTCTGAGCATCAGGGAGAAAAGGTAATTACTAATGTAACATATCCATCACTTGTATTGTTAGTAAGTTATTTATTATCAGGTTTCTTCTGTATCTAAAAATAGTAAAGATAGAATCAAAACATTATCCTGTACAGATGAGACATGCGCATATACTACAATATGACATACATAACAAATAAAATAATTGATTAGTTATCTTACTTAAGTTTATAATCCATATTGTGATATCTGACACTGTAGTGCCATAGTGGTTAAGTTATAAGTGTATCCTCATAGTCATACATCCATAGTAGAGACTTACTGTATGTCGGGCGAATTGTTTCCATATTGTTAATTATTGAAATCTATCTACAGACTGACCGTGATACGGAAAAAGAAGATAGTGCGGCGACGAAGGAGGATATCCAGAAGTTATGGATGAAGACTGCGGACCTTATAAATGCACATGGGGGATCCGACATTGCATCATTCATCAAGTAATTGCTCGATCATCACTTAACTTCGCTGGCCTGTACTGTTTGCAAATACATGTTGCGACTTTTAATGAACTGGATAATGAATCTAAAGAAATAGAAACAGCATTTAATTTTCATTGCTTAGAGCGCTTTTAATTAACGGACATCTTCAAAGTTGCCCATATACCGGTATCTTCAGCAACGACAGTTATCTTAAATAACCTGAGAGGTACAATATTTCATACTTTTATTAAACGCTTCTCTACGCTTTTGTTTACTGTTGAAACTTTTGATATGCATACTTCTTTTCAGCCAAAGAGACCACATCCTAACTTGTTTGGCGGCCTTCAATCCAGTTCGTCTGATCCCTCTCAAAAAATTGACAATTAAAAATGTCGAACAACCCATGAAAAAGAGGGCGGACTCCGTTCTTCTCAAAGTAGACGGTAAGCTTATAACTTCTGAAGCGTACTGAAAAGTCTCCTGCTATTGAATCCTGTCAACTTTATATTCCTTCATTGACTTTTGTCACCAATGTTGTATATTGTTTTAATCTTACAAGGATTGAATTGTAAACTTCTCGTTTAATAATCTCCTTATAAGCATAACCAAACTTGTTTTCTATGCATGTATAATGGTTTCAAAACGACAAGTCCAAATAGCACGATCGGTTTCAGTCTATTTTGCACCATTATCTGGTGTATGTGCAGGCATGGAAAACATCGACATATACTAAAATCACTGAAGCTATAATATAATTGCAATCTACAAAATTGCGTCGTTGAAATTAAATCTTAGAGAAAACACAAGGCCTTTGTTGAATACATGTAGCCTACAATGTCATTCTGACAACAATTTATTGATGATAGTCTTCTCACAAATTAAAAGTACACAAATTACAAAATGTAAATGCGAGATGTATTTATACTTTCAGGAAAACACAAAACCTACAAGCAGTATGGTAGTGCGCTGCTGACGTTGACACCAGATTTGTATGAACTGCTGCAGAAATTTGTGGTCAAATTGAAAACACAGTTTTCAATTACACTAAAGTCGGACGAAAAGCAGACAGTGTTCTGCAAAGTTGACGGCGGCGCGATTCAATCGCTGGGTCAAATAATTGCCTCGACAAGTAGAAAGGTACTACATTTACTGAAATTTTACGGAATTATCAGTTTTTATCAAGACAATGAGTATTACTTATGTACACGAAGTTGATTGAGCTCTAGTAAACAGCAAGTTTTACGTAGTTTCATGTTTTCTTCCGCTATGGTTTGTTGAACTCTCCAAAACTGTTGCGTGTATCCATGGCTTCTAACTACCAGATAATTACCAACTTTTAGATATGTGGCAGACGTTTCACAGCGACCGACTTCAGGAGGTCTAAAATTATGATGGGCCGTGATGCCGGGATTGAGAAGGATGCACTCTCAAAGGCGCTGTATCACTCGTCAAAAACTGCGGACGAATATTATGATGTTCGCCCCACAAATAACCCAGCGTCAATCAGTAAGTTTATCTGTTTATTAATAATCATCGATTTTACCTGTCGTAACGTATTTACTTCACTTTGTCAATAAACTATTGAATCAGCAACCACATCAAACATTTATCTGTCATCTTTTGCTTAAAGGACTGAGATATTGGACTGCATGGTAACAGGTATGAATGTATTGCGCATTTTTTACTTGCATCATCAAACTCTGCTTTCTATGTGGTGTTGGTTTGAATGTTACAATACTACTTTATTCACATAATTTATTCGAATCATACATCTCGATAAAATCACAAGTGACTTGCTTCGTTGTATATTTTATTAGACATTGTGTAACTCAAATAGCAAAATACAAAATAATGTAGTACCATAAACAGTTTTTTTAGTATTTCAATAACTTATATATAACTTTATAAGTTTATAATATAATGCATGGTAACAGGTATGAATGTATTGCGCATTCTTTGCTTGCATCATCAAACTCTGCTTTCTATGTGGTGTTGGTTTGAATGGTGCAATTTTGTGACGATTGATTTATTTCTACGACTTTTGGACAAATTTGAAAACGTTGGGGATAACCCATAAGAACCGTTTTTTATTTGTGTTCTGCATTTGTGACATGAGTCTCATTCGCCTGACGATGACAGTCTGTGCCGTTCGAAAGGTCTCGCCTAAATAGACATTTTTACCGAAATATCACGGTTTTCGGCTTCCGTCAAATAGAAAATAATCAATGAAGCCGATTATTTGGCGAAAAAATGGAAGTATTTATTTCTAGTCCTGACACTCTTTGAATGAAGAATGTAAGTGTTAATTTTAGGTTAGATGGGAGTGAGACCGCAACTAGTCAACCAACTGAAGTAAAGTGATTGTACATGTAGTTAGCACCAGTTAGCAACAACAATATGTTTAGGATAAAATTATACACTGTTGAATGTAGGATTGGAAACTTATTACGCCGCCGCACTAGTTAAGTGTTTATTAACAAAGGAGAAACGTTGGTTTATTTTATATAACTTTATAATATAAATTTCGTTGGAAGACCTTTTGTGAATTGATGCAGCCTATAATATTCTAACCGATAAAATCAAATCTACGTTTGCTTAATTCAAGTGTCCGATGTCCCGAATGCTTTAACTTGCTTCTGAATGTTTCTTGTTGCTTTCCAATTTTCTGTTGTGAATATAGTTTTATTTTTCAGTGATTTGCCGGAAGCCGAGGAACTATTGTGTTAATTGCTCAATAAATTCAAATGCAATTAATACAAAGTATCTGCAGCTTAAGGCAGGAGCATCATTCATCATTTTTTCTTATTTTCATCAGAACTGTCACTAACTAGCAATCAATATTTTAGTGATAATTTCAGTCAATTGAAATCTAAAACTGATCAATGAATGTATGCACAACTGACTATCAGCAAGAAGATGAAGTATCTATAGATTCCAGACAAAGATTACAATATGTTCAGTGGGCAAAAGTTGGCAAATGCATTGATATAGGAAAACAATCATATAGCGCCCACATCAGTGTGTAGATAAATGAGTGGTTTACGGTCGTTTATTAAGTACCTTAACAATCAATTAATTTCTATGCCAATTCAACTCTGACATTCTAACCATAGAAATGGTTCTTCATCTATATTTTTGTTTTCCAAACATCTACGGATAACTATGTAATTTTTCGCTGATTCATAGTTTTGACATAGCTATTCTGTCCCTTGCATTTAATATTTCAATACTCTTCTGTTATCGATTGAGATATCATATAAAACTGCTTATAAGAGCTGGCGAAAAAGTAATATCATAGATGTCCCCACAAATCATGCTTTGATTGCATACTTCTCTTATATACTTACTTTGGTTGCAATACTACTTTATTTACATAATTTATTCGAATCATACATCTCGATAAAATCACAAGTGACTTGCTTCGTTGTATATTTTATTAGACATTGTGTCACTCAAATAGCCAAATACAAAATAATGTAGTACCATAAACAGTTTTTTTAGTATTTCAATAACTTACATATAACTTTATAAGTTTATAATATAAAATAGTTTATAATAATTATAACTTTTATTAGTATTTCAATGCACGACAAACATTTCATCGTAAAGAAACCGCTTTTGACTTGTAGATTAGAATTTATATTTTTTCAAACATAAGCGTTGTCCGTTGCACAGTGGTTGCGTACTTGGACTAGCGATCTCATGGTCCAGAGGTCGAACCCGGATAGTGTCATTGGAAGTCGGCAGGAAGGGCATCCGGACTACAAAGCACCACAACGCTCCAAACAAAGTCTGACTTAAGTCAGCACCGTCCAAGGCCCCAGTAGGGGTAAAAAGTGACGTAAAATCCGTAAAAAAAATTTAGTTCTGAAGAACTCCAGCGATAATGTTGTTCGTACATGTGTGTACCATATAATCATTATTCATTGTTATTAATTCTTTGGCTTTGCATATTACATACAGATTTTCAGATTACGACTCAATCCAGTCAAATGTTGTAAGTGTCAGTGCTTCAGACTTCTCGCTTACAAGTTGGATCTTTGTTGAAGAGCAGTCTCATTAGCCGTACTCTAACGATAATGTTATACATGAATTTACCATCTGAACATCATTTGTCGTTAGGAGCAATTTGGCTATGGACAATGAGCAACAATACCCTACAATTTTGATGTGCTTTTGAATTTTTTTGACATAGATTTTTGTGTGTGTTACTTTTGTATAACTTTTTTCTATATCCAAGTGATGTGACATCTTAATTTCATGTATGGAAATTTTGTAAGGAATTTTAAAGTTATGATCATGAGATTACATGCACCCCTGCTTGAAGTACTTTCAGCGATAAAAACCAATTTAGAGATATTTTCTAAGTATCAAAAAATTATCGAGATGAGAGAGCCTCGGTGACATATACTTTTAACATATCCTTTTAGTTGGCTATTGATTTGCGTAATTTGAATGTCAGTGAAAAATCTGCATTTTACATTGTACATATTCAATCGTTTTATTGTACCAGGGAGTACAGCGTCGTAATGTTGTCCGCAGATGTCTCTTTACAATTAAATTTTAATTCTTTCTGATATCAAAGACATTTTAACAAAACAGAAATTATTTGTCGCCTTGGAATTGGCAATATCAGTATTGATATGCACATCAGTATCATGATTGCACATGCATAAATATTTGGCTATATTTTCATAATTGACATCCGACCAACATCCACAAATTATTTAAGCACCATATGTTCGTAAAATTGGGGTTATTAAAATTGATTCTCCGATGATTCAGATCATGATTCATACAACAATTCAATGTAGTTAAATGATAATAACATTATTGTGTCAAACAAGAATTCGAACTACTTCCTTGCACGCGATAATTGTCTTTGTAAGTCATAATCCTACTCTTCTTAGCAATATTGTTTTTTAACTTTCAGAATACTTCAAATATATTACAAAAGATGGAGAAAAGAGGAGAAAGACTGACATTGCTGAGACATTGAGACAGGATATTGCTGAAGATATGGAGACTGAAGTTATCGAAATTGATCTCAATGAAGAAGAAGTGACTAAAGACAATCTGTTTGATGAGTGCGATGATGTTGATGAAGATTTTGATGGTGAGACGATTGATGAAGGATGATTTTGATGAGACTCCGTTACGAAAAAGAGTAATGGCAAAACGGTCAGCGAAACTGACCGAAATGAAAAGATATGTTGTTTAGATGAATACAAACGAATAATGGAAATCTTCTTTTCATTTAGTCACTAAAGCGGTGCATGATTGGCAAGAATTCCCAATGAAAAAATAAAGATCATTAGATAATAAAAATCGAAAATCAACCGTTTTTCCTTTGGTTTTTTTCAATATTTCCTTTAAATTTATTCAATCACAATTACATTTCGAAACATGTTCAAAATGAATACATGCCTACACTCGTACCCTAACGTGAATTGAATAGTCATAGCTAAATTTATTGCGTCATTGCTATTGTTGCCTACTATATGATTAAACAATTAAATGTTTGGGCATGCATATCAATAACAACGTGCAACATCAAAGCTTAGTATTAAGAAAAAAATCAAATGCAACTCCACTCAGTGGTATCAAACTCAATGTATGTTTTGGAAGTAAGGTCTGTTAATTATAAATATCATTGACTGTGGCGCAGAGGACATTTGAAATATATAGGCCATATATATATAAGATTGCTCTACTAATAGGTAGATTTCTAAAACTACATTTTTCAAATTATATGCTTTAATTTCAAGTCTGTACACCTGCCACTTTGTGTGTGCAAGATATCTTAGAATCAGAAAATACCAAAAAATCTGCTAAATAGGCCTATATTTTACCAACTAGACTAATTTGATATCACCTTTAACTGGAAGATTGTTCTACTAACAGATATATTTCTAAAACTAAATTATTCAAAAATACAATTTTTAGCCCAAATTTTAGACTTGCTATACCTGTGGAAGACGTTCGTAAATCAGAAAATACCAGGAAATCTGCTACCAAAAGACCGGTACCTAGCTGTTACCGGTACCGCTAACAGGTTGTTGAAACACTCAACAGGGTTACAAACGCTACTGCGTATAAGAAAATATGCGCTATATTAATGATTATTTTTTATTCAAATGGTGGAAATATAGCTGTAACTATTATTGTACTATAATAGGGGTCGAAGATGGAGCATGCTAAACAAGCATACAATCCGCATGAGCCCAATGATAAATCATCAAAATATGAAAAAATCATTATAGCATGACAACATCAATTTCAATAGTATCAACTCAACGTACAATTAATGAGGCGCAAGGGTCTGCCAATTATAAATATTATTGATTGAAGCGCACCGGTCGCAAGTGAGGCGCACCGGCCGCACATGAGGCGCAACGGTCTCGAAATATAATTCCTCCAAATTATGGTGAGGCGCACCGGTCGCATGTGAGGCGCACCGGTCGCTTCTTGTGAGGCGCACCGGCCACTATTTATATATATATATATATATAAATAAATATATATATATATATATATATATATATATATATATATATATATATATATATATATATATATATATTTATATGAAATGTTCCACCCTGCCCCCACCTCATATGTCATTTCATTAGAATGTGAATATATATCTACAGATAATCGTTTTTGATGGGATTTTTTTATGGATTCGGAATGAACATAGTTTATTTCATGCTGTGACATCAGAAAGTGGGCAATTTGACACCTACATACATGTACATGAGGCCATACATGTAAATTACTAAAGCCCTGTCAACCGCTAGAGGAAGAAGACGTGGCATATGAGATGAGCATAGGTGATGGGCGGGGCGATATAGAGTCCTTACATGTTGGTTAGGTCAATGGAAAGTAGGAATAAAAAAGTAAAAATATTTTTGAATATAAAATAATCATGTTTTTTGATCCGTGGATAACGACCCTATGCATAGTCGTTTTATCATGATAATAGTCCACTCAATCAGAAATCGTTTCGCACTTAGGCTCAATTTTTTTAAGTAAGAGCTGTTTTTAGGGTAATTTTGCACGAAAAGTTCGAATCTTTCATCAGATTTGTTTGAAACGGTCGGGAAAGTACCGCACATGTGAAACCACATGTATTTTACATGGTCAAAATATGAAATACTGTTTTTTAGATAATTACGGGACTATTTGCAGCAAGTAATAAATTCTGGAAGTATAATGAGCGTCAGATAATGCCAATATTATATTTTAGCTCTATCAAACGCAATATTTACTGCGTAATTGTGAAAAAATCACATTATCTTTGTCCATTTGAAGGAAACCAATTCTTCGTATATAATTGAATTTTATGGTTCAAAATAATTGTTTCAACTATTAGCGAATTTTTAGTAACATATTGGCATACTATTCTATACTTAAAAGAACTTGACAAAGGAAAAAAATTAAACTTTATATTTGAATAAACTTTTCAATGTTTTGTTTAATCTTACTGAATAAAAATAGTAATATTTTAAAGCTGTATTCAAAAGTTAGGTATCTCAGCTGTTTAAGATTATTAGAAACTGTAAGTTCTACATTTAGGATTGCTTAACTTATAGTTTCATTCTGAGATTGCTGATATTGAAACCTTTTCCCATTCATTGTTACGTTAAGTAAGATGTATTTGATCTCGGTAAAAATGACGGTCATTAATTACGTTTTATTAGATATTGTGTATGTGTCGTACCGGTAGCAATTATCGCCGTTGTTGTTGGCCCTTTTTTTCTTATTAATTCACACAAATATAGTGCAAAAATTAAAAGATTGTTTTTTTTAAATGTATGAATGTATTTGTATGCGAAAATAGTTCTCTATGAAAAGTTATGAATCATGTCATCGATATTACACGATATTCAACTACATCTTCTAACTAAATCAACTAAATATCTTAAAAGATTCTTTCTCTGTATATCAGGCGTAAAGCTTATTGTAGACATACAGTTTTCTTCTCAAAATATTTGCGACATTCATTATGTCTATTGACAAAATCGCGGAATCGACCTGCACACCATTCACATACAGATCTGCGTCTTTACCGATACACTATTGTAGCAGGTGCCAATTAATTGAAAGTAGACATCACATATTAACGATCTGAGGGTTAATGATTTTTTACTATAGAGCCAAAATAAATAACATCACGAAAAAAAGAACACATCGAGCCAAAACTTCTACACAGCTTTGCGGAAAACGCAATAGAGCCAAACTTAAGCTCTACACTACCTCACTCACCTTCAAGTAAAGTTTCATCAAAATCCATCCAATACTCTGTCCTACACAGCCTTCACAATCTGACGAAAACGACAAAAATTCAATCCTTAAAACACACAACTAGCCAAAATTTCTGCGCATCTTTGCGGAAAACGCAATAGAGCCAAACTTAAGCTCTACACTACCTCACTCACCTTCAAGTAAAGTTTCATCAAAATCCATCCAATACTCTGTCCTGCACAGCCTTCACAAGTTTGAAAATATGGCCTATTCAGCGACATTTCAAATCTTCAAACACACATCGAGCCACAACTTCTGCGCATCTTTGCGGAAAACGCAATAGAGCCAAACTTAAGCTCTACACTACCTCACTCACCTTCAAGTAAAGTTTCATCAAAATCCATCCAATACTCTGTCCTACACAGCCTTCACAAGTTTGAAAATATGGCCTATTCAGCGACATTTCAAATCTTCAAACACACATCGAGCCACAACTTCTGCGCATCTTTGCCCAAAACGCAATAGAGCCAAACTTAAGCTCTACACTACCTCACTCACCTTCAAGTAAAGTTTCATCAAAATCCATCCAATACTCTGTCCTACACAGCCTTTACAAGTTTGAAAATATGGCCTATTCAGCGACATTTCAAATCTTCAAACACACATCGAGCCACATCTTCTGCGCATCTTTGCGGAAAACGCAATAGAGCCAAACTTAAGTTCTACACTACCTCACTCACTTTCAAGTAAAGTTTCATCAAAATCCATCCAATACTCTGTCCTGCACAGCCTTCACAAGTTTGAAAATATGGCCTATTCAGCGACATTTCAAATCTTCAAACACACATCGAGTCACAACTTCTGCGCATCTTTGCGGAAAACGCAATAGAGCCAAACTTAAGCTCTACACTACCTCACTCACCTTCAAGTAAAGTTTCATCAAAATCCATCTAATACTCTGTCCTACACAGCCTTCACAAGTTTGAAAATATGGCCTATTCAGAGACATTTCAAACTTTCAAACAACACATCGAGCCACAACTTCTGCGCATCTTTGCGGAAAACGCAATAGAGCCAAACTTAAGCTCTACACTACCTCACTCACCTTCAAGTAAAGTTTCATCAAAATCCATCCAATACTCTGTCCTGCACAGCCTTCATAAGTTTGAAAATATGGCCTATTCAGAGACATTTCAAATCTTCAAACACACATCGAGCCACAACTTCTGCGCATCTTTGCGGAAAACGCAATAGAGCCAAACTTAAGCTCTACACTACCTCACTCACCTTCAAGTAAAGTTTCATCAAAATCCATCCAATACTCTGTCCTGCACAGCCTTCACAAGTTTGAAAATATGGCCTATTCAGCGACATTTCAAATCTTCAAACACACATCCAGCCACATCTTCTGCGCATCTTTGCCGAAAACGCAATCAAGCCAAACTTAAGCTCTACAGTACCTCACTCACCTTCAAGTAAAGTTTCATCAAAATCCATCCAATTCTCTGTCCTGCACAGCCTTCACAAGTTTGAAAATATGGCCTATTCAGCGACATTTCAAACTTTCAAACACACATCGAGTCACAACTTCTGCGCATCTTTGCGGAAAACGCAATAGAGCCAAACTTAAGCTCTACAGTACCTCACTCACCTTCAAGTAAAGTTTCATCAAAATCCATCTAATACTCTGTCCTACACAGCCTTCACAAGTTTGAAAATATGGCCTATTCAGCGACATTTCAAATCTTCAAACACACATCGAGCCACAACTTCTGCGCATCTTTGCGGAAAACGCAATAGAGCCAAACTTAAGCTCTACACTACCTCACTCACCTTCAAGTAAAGTTTCATCAAAATCCATCCAATACTCTGTCCTGCACAGCCTTCACAAGTTTGAAAATATGGCCTATTCAGCGACATTTCAAATCTTCAAACACACATCCAGCCACATCTTCTGCGCATCTTTGCCGAAAACGCAATAAAGCCAAACTTAAGCTCTACACTACCTCACTCACCTTCAAGTAAAGTTTCATCAAAATCCATCCAATTCTCTGTCCTGCACAGCCTTCACAAGTTTGAAAATATGGCCTATTCAGCGACATTTCAAACTTTCAAACACACATCGAGTCACAACTTCTGCGCATCTTTGCGGAAAACGCAATAGAGCCAAACTTAAGCTCTACACTACCTCACTCACCTTCAAGTAAAGTTTCATCAAAATCCATCCAATACTCTGTCCTACACAGCCTTCACAAGTTTGAAAATATGGCCTATTCAGCGACATTTCAAATCTTCAAACACACATCGAGCCACAACTTCTGCGCATCTTTGCGGAAAACGCAATAGAGCCAAACTTAAGCTCTACACTACCTCACTCACCTTCAAGTAAAGTTTCATCAAAATCCATCTAATACTCTGTCCTACACAGCCTTCACAAGTTTGAAAATATGGCCTATTCAGCGACATTTCAAATCTTCAAACACACATCGAGCCACAACTTCTGCGCATCTTTGCGGAAAACGCAATAGAGCCAAACTTAAGCTCTACACTACCTCACTCACCTTCAAGTAAAGTTTCATCAAAATCCATCCAATACTCTGTCCTGCACAGCCTTCACAAGTTTGAAAATATGGCCTATTCAGCGACATTTCAAATCTTCAAACACACATCGAGTCACAACTTCTGCGCATCTTTGCGGAAAACGCAATAGAGCCAAACTTAAGCTCTACACTACCTCACTCACCTTCAAGTAAAGTTTCATCAAAATCCATCCAATACTCTGTCCTACACAGCCTTCACAAGTTTGAAAATATGGCCTATTCAGAGACATTTCAAATCTTCAAACAACACATCGAGCCACAACTTCTGCGCATCTTTGCGGAAAACGCAATAGAGCCAAACTTAAGCTCTACACTACCTCACTCACCTTCAAGTAAAGTTTCATCAAAATCCATCCAATACTCTGTCCTACACAGCCTTCATAAGTTTGAAAATATGGCCTATTCAGAGACATTTCAAACTTTCAAACACACATCGAGCCACAACTTCTGCGCATCTTTGCGGAAAACGCAATAGAGCCAAACTTAAGCTCTACACTACCTCACTCACCTTCAAGTAAAGTTTCATCAAAATCCATCCAATACTCTGTCCTGCACAGCCTTCACAAGTTTGAAAATATGGCCTATTCAGCGACATTTCAAACTTTCAAACACACATCGAGTCACAACTTCTGCGCATCTTTGCGGAAAACGCAATAGAGCCAAACTTAAGCTCTACACTACCTCACTCACCTTCAAGTAAAGTTTCATCAAAATCCATCCAATACTCTGTCCTGCACAGCCTTCACAAGTTTGAAAATATGGCCTATTCAGCGACATTTCAAATCTTCAAACACACATCGAGTCACAACTTCTGCGCATCTTTGCGAAAAACGCAATAGAGCCAAACTTAAGCTCTACACTACCTCACTCACCTTCAAGTAAAGTTTCATCAAAATCCATCCAATACTCTGTCCTACACAGCCTTCACAAGTTTGAAAATATGGCCTATTCAGCGACATTTCAAACTTTCAAACACACATCGAGCCACAACTTCTGCGCATCTTTGCGGAAAACGCAATAGAGCCAAACTTAAGCTCTACACTACCTCACTCACCTTCAAGTAAAGTTTCATCAAAATCCATCCAATACTCTGTCCTACACAGCCTTCACAAGTTTGAAAATATGGCCTATTCAGAGACATTTCAAATCTTCAAACACACATCGAGCCACAACTTCTGCGCATCTTTGCGGAAAACGCAATAGAGCCAAACTTAAGCTCTACACTACCTCACTCACCTTCAAGTAAAGTTTCATCAAAATCCATCCAATACTCTGTCCTGCACAGCCTTCACAAGTTTGAAAATATGGCCTATTCAGCGACATTTCAAATCTTCAAACACACATCCAGCCACATCTTCTGCGCATCTTTGCCGAAAACGCAATCAAGCCAAACTTAAGCTCTAAAATACCTCACTCACCTTCAAGTAAAGTTTCATCAAAATCCATCCAATTCTCTGTCCTGCACAGCCTTCACAAGTTTGAAAATATGGCCTATTCAGCGACATTTCAAACTTTCAAACACACATCGAGTCACAACTTCTGCGCATCTTTGCGGAAAACGCAATAGAGCCAAACTTAAGCTCTACAGTACCTCACTCACCTTCAAGTAAAGTTTCATCAAAATCCATCCAATACTCTGTCCTACACAGCCTTCACAAGTTTGAAAATATGGCCTATTCAGCGACATTTCAAATCTTCAAACACACATCGAGCCACAACTTCTGCGCATCTTTGCGGAAAACGCAATAGAGCCAAACTTAAGCTCTACACTACCTCACTCACCTTCAAGTAAAGTTTCATCAAAATCCATCCAATACTCTGTCCTACACAGCCTTCACAAGTTTGAAAATATGGCCTATTCAGCGACATTTCAAATCTTCAAACACACATCGAGCCACATCTTCTGCGCATCTTTGCGGAAAACGCAATAGAGCCAAACTTAAGCTCTACACTACCTCACTCACCTTCAAGTAAAGTTTCATCAAAATCCATCCAATACTCTGTCCTGCACAGCCTTCACAAGTTTGAAAATATGGCCTATTCAGCGACATTTCAAATCTTCAAACACACATCGAGTCACAACTTCTGCGCATCTTTGCGGAAAACGCAATAGAGCCAAACTTAAGCTCTACACTACCTCACTCACCTTCAAGTAAAGTTTCATCAAAATCCATCTAATACTCTGTCCTACACAGCCTTCACAAGTTTGAAAATATGGCCTATTCAGCGACATTTCAAATCTTCAAACACACATCGAGCCACAACTTCTGCGCATCTTTGCGGAAAACGCAATAGAGCCAAACTTAAGCTCTACACTACCTCACTCACCTTCAAGTAAAGTTTCATCAAAATCCATCCAATACTCTGTCCTACACAGCCTTCACAAGTTTGAAAATATGGCCTATTCAGCGACATTTCAAATCTTCAAACACACATCGAGCCACAACTTCTGCGCATCTTTGCGGAAAACGCAATAGAGCCAAACTTAAGCTCTACACTACCTCACTCACCTTCAAGTAAAGTTTCATCAAAATCCATCCAATTCTCTGTCCTGCACAGCCTTCACAAGTTTGAAAATATGGCCTATTCAGCGACATTTCAAACTTTCAAACACACATCGAGTCACAACTTCTGCGCATCTTTGCGGAAAACGCAATAGAGCCAAACTTAAGCTCTACACTACCTCACTCACCTTCAAGTAAAGTTTCATCAAAATCCATCCAATACTCTGTCCTACACAGCCTTCACAAGTTTGAAAATATGGCCTATTCAGCGACATTTCAAATCTTCAAACACACATCGAGCCACAACTTCTGCGCATCTTTGCGGAAAACGCAATAGAGCCAAACTTAAGCTCTACACTACCTCACTCACCTTCAAGTAAAGTTTCATCAAAATCCATCCAATACTCTGTCCTACACAGCCTTCACAAGTTTGAAAATATGGCCTATTCAGCGACATTTCAAATCTTCAAACACACATCGAGCCACAACTTCTGCGCATCTTTGCGGAAAACGCAATAGAGCCAAACTTAAGCTCTACACTACCTCACTCACCTTCAAGTAAAGTTTCATCAAAATCCATCCAATACTCTGTCCTGCACAGCCTTCACAAGTTTGAAAATATGGCCTATTCAGCGACATTTCAAATCTTCAAACACACATCGAGCCACAACTTCTGCGCATCTTTGCGGAAAACGCAATAGAGCCAAACTTAAGCTCTACACTACCTCACTCACCTTCAAGTAAAGTTTCATCAAAATCCATCCAATTCTCTGTCCTGCACACAGCCTTCACAAGTTTGAAAATATGGCCTATTCAGCGACATTTCAAATCTTCAAACACACATCGAGTCACAACTTCTGCGCATCTTTGCGGAAAACGCAATAGAGCCAAACTTAAGCTCTACACTACCTCACTCACCTTCAAGTAAAGTTTCATCAAAATCCATCCAATACTCTGTCCTACACAGCCTTCACAAGTTTGAAAATATGGCCTATTCAGCGACATTTCAAATCTTCAAACACACATCGAGCCACAACTTCTGCGCATCTTTGCGGAAAACGCAATAGAGCCAAACTTAAGCTCTACACTACCTCACTCACCTTCAAGTAAAGTTTCATCAAAATCCATCCAATACTCTGTCCTGCACAGCCTTCACAAGTTTGAAAATATGGCCTATTCAGCGACATTTCAAATCTTCAAACACACATCGAGCCACAACTTCTGCGCATCTTTGCGGAAAACGCAATAGAGCCAAACTTAAGCTCTACACTACCTCACTCACCTTCAAGTAAAGTTTCATCAAAATCCATCCAATACTCTGTCCTACACAGCCTTCACAAGTTTGAAAATATGGCCTATTCAGCGACATTTCAAATCTTCAAACACACATCGAGCCACAACTTCTGCGCATCTTTGCGGAAAACGCAATAGAGCCAAACTTAAGCTCTACACTACCTCACTCACCTTCAAGTAAAGTTTCATCAAAATCCATCCAATACTCTGTCCTACACAGCCTTCACAAGTTTGAAAATATGGCCTATTCAGCGACATTTCAAATCTTCAAACACACATCGAGTCACAACTTCTGCGCATCTTTGCGGAAAACGCAATAGAGCCAAACTTAAGCTCTACACTACCTCACTCACCTTCAAGTAAAGTTTCATCAAAATCCATCCAATACTCTGTCCTACACAGCCTTCACAAGTTTGAAAATATGGCCTATTCAGCGACATTTCAAATCTTCAAACACACATCGAGCCACAACTTCTGCGCATCTTTGCGGAAAACGCAATAGAGCCAAACTTAAGCTCTACACTACCTCACTCACCTTCAAGTAAAGTTTCATCAAAATCCATCCAATACTCTGTCCTACACAGCCTTCACAAGTTTGAAAATATGGCCTATTCAGCGACATTTCAAATCTTCAAACACACATCGAGCCACAACTTCTGCGCATCTTTGCGGAAAACGCAATAGAGCCAAACTTAAGCTCTACACTACCTCACTCACCTTCAAGTAAAGTTTCATCAAAATCCATCCAATACTCTGTCCTACACAGCCTTCACAAGTTTGAAAATATGGCCTATTCAGCGACATTTCAAATCTTCAAACACACATCGAGCCACAACTTCTGCGCATCTTTGCGGAAAACGCAATAGAGCCAAACTTAAGCTCTACACTACCTCACTCACCTTCAAGTAAAGTTTCATCAAAATCCATCCAATACTCTGTCCTACACAGCCTTCACAAGTTTGAAAATATGGCCTATTCAGCGACATTTCAAATCTTCAAACACACATCGAGTCACAACTTCTGCGCATCTTTGCGGAAAACGCAATAGAGCCAAACTTAAGCTCTACACTACCTCACTCACCTTCAAGTAAAGTTTCATCAAAATCCATCCAATACTCTGTCCTACACAGCCTTCACAAGTTTGAAAATATGGCCTATTCAGCGACATTTCAAATCTTCAAACACACATCGAGCCACAACTTCTGCGCATCTTTGCGGAAAACGCAATAGAGCCAAACTTAAGCTCTACACTACCTCACTCACCTTCAAGTAAAGTTTCATCAAAATCCATCCAATACTCTGTCCTACACAGCCTTCACAAGTTTGAAAATATGGCCTATTCAGCGACATTTCAAATCTTCAAACACACATCGAGCCACAACTTCTGCGCATCTTTGCGGAAAACGCAATAGAGCCAAACTTAAGCTCTACACTACCTCACTCACCTTCAAGTAAAGTTTCATCAAAATCCATCCAATACTCTGTCCTACACAGCCTTCACAAGTTTGAAAATATGGCCTATTCAGCGACATTTCAAATCTTCAAACACACATCGAGCCACAACTTCTGCGCATCTTTGCGGAAAACGCAATAGAGCCAAACTTAAGCTCTACACTACCTCACTCACCTTCAAGTAAAGTTTCATCAAAATCCATCCAATACTCTGTCCTACACAGCCTTCACAAGTTTGAAAATATGGCCTATTCAGCGACATTTCAAATCTTCAAACACACATCGAGCCACAACTTCTGCGCATCTTTGCGGAAAACGCAATAGAGCCTAACTTAAGCTCTTCACTACCTCACTCACCTTCAAGTAAAGTTTCATCAAAATCCATCCAATACTCTGTCCTACACAGCCTTCACAAGTTTGAAAATATGGCCTATTCAGCGACATTTCAAATCTTCAAACACACATCGAGCCACAACTTCTGCGCATCTTTGCGGAAAACGCAATAGAGCCAAACTTAAGCTCTACACTACCTCACTCACCTTCAAGTAAAGTTTCATCAAAATCCATCCAATACTCTGTCCTACACAGCCTTCACAAGTTTGAAAATATGGCCTATTCAGCGACATTTCAAATCTTCAAACACACATCGAGCCACAACTTCTGCGCATCTTTGCGGAAAACGCAATAGAGCCAAACTTAAGCTCTACACTACCTCACTCACCTTCAAGTAAAGTTTCATCAAAATCCATCCAATACTCTGTCCTACACAGCCTTCACAAGTTTGAAAATATGGCCTATTCAGCGACATTTCAAATCTTCAAACACACATCGAGCCACAACTTCTGCGCATCTTTGCGGAAAACGCAATAGAGCCAAACTTAAGCTCTACACTACCTCACTCACCTTCAAGTAAAGTTTCATCAAAATCCATCCAATACTCTGTCCTACACAGCCTTCACAAGTTTGAAAATATGGCCTATTCAGCGACATTTCAAATCTTCAAACACACATCGAGCCACAACTTCTGCGCATCTTTGCGGAAAACGCAATAGAGCCAAACTTAAGCTCTACACTACCTCACTCACCTTCAAGTAAAGTTTCATCAAAAATCCATCCAATACTCTGTCCTACACAGCCTTCACAAGTTTGAAAATATGGCCTATTCAGCGACATTTCAAATCTTCAAACACACATCGAGCCACAACTTCTGCGCATCTTTGCGGAAAACGCAATAGAGCCAAACTTAAGCTCTACACTACCTCACTCACCTTCAAGTAAAGTTTCATCAAAATCCATCCAATACTCTGTCCTGCACAGCCTTCACAAGTTTGAAAATATGGCCTATTCAGCGACATTTCAAATCTTCAAACACACATCGAGCCACAACTTCTGCGCATCTTTGCGGAAAACGCAATAGAGCCAAACTTAAGCTCTACACTACCTCACTCACCTTCAAGTAAAGTTTCATCAAAATCCATCCAATACTCTGTCCTACACAGCCTTCACAAGTTTGAAAATATGGCCTATTCAGCGACATTTCAAATCTTCAAACACACATCGAGCCACAACTTCTGCGCATCTTTGCGGAAAACGCAATAGAGCCAAACTTAAGCTCTACACTACCTCACTCACCTTCAAGTAAAGTTTCATCAAAATCCATCCAATACTCTGTCCTACACAGCCTTCACAAGTTTGAAAATATGGCATATTTCAAATCTTCAAACACACATCGAGCCACAACTTCTGCGCATCTTTGCGGAAAACGCAATAGAGCCAAACTTAAGCTCTACACTACCTCACTCACCTTCAAGTAAAGTTTCATCAAAATCCATCCAATACTCTGTCCTGCACAGCCTTCACAAGTTTGAAAATATGGCCTATTCAGCGACATTTCAAATCTTCAAACACACATCGAGCCACAACTTCTGCGCATCTTTGCGGAAAACGCAATAGAGCCAAACTTAAGCTCTACACTACCTCACTCACCTTCAAGTAAAGTTTCATCAAAATCCATCCAATACTCTGTCCTACACAGCCTTCACAAGTTTGAAAATATGGCCTATTCAGCGACATTTCAAATCTTCAAACACACATCGAGCCACAACTTCTGCGCATCTTTGCGGAAAACGCAATAGAGCCAAACTTAAGCTCTACACTACCTCACTCACCTTCAAGTAAAGTTTCATCAAAATCCATCCAATACTCTGTCCTACACAGCCTTCACAAGTTTGAAAATATGGCCTATTCAGCGACATTTCAAATCTTCAAACACACATCGAGCCACAACTTCTGCGCATCTTTGCGGAAAACGCAATAGAGCCAAACTTAAGCTCTACACTACCTCACTCACCTTCAAGTAAAGTTTCATCAAAATCCATCCAATACTCTGTCCTACACAGCCTTCACAAGTTTGAAAATATGGCCTATTCAGCGACATTTCAAATCTTCAAACACACATCGAGCCACAACTTCTGCGCATCTTTGCGGAAAACGCAATAGAGCCAAACTTAAGCTCTACACTACCTCACTCACCTTCAAGTAAAGTTTCATCAAAATCCATCCAATACTCTGTCCTACACAGCCTTCACAAGTTTGAAAATATGGCCTATTCAGCGACATTTCAAATCTTCAAACACACATCGAGCCACAACTTCTGCGCATCTTTGCGGAAAACGCAATAGAGCCAAACTTAAGCTCTACACTACCTCACTCACCTTCAAGTAAAGTTTCATCAAAATCCATCCAATACTCTGTCCTACACAGCCTTCACAAGTTTGAAATATGGCCTATCAGCGACATTTCAAATCTTCAAACACACATCGAGCCACAACTTCTGCGCATCTTTGCGGAAAACGCAATAGAGCCAAACTTAAGCTCTACACTACCTCACTCACCTTCAAGTAAAGTTTCATCAAAATCCATCCAATACTCTGTCCTACACAGCCTTCACAAGTTTGAAAATATGGCCTATTCAGCGACATTTCAAATCTTCAAACACACATCGAGCCACAACTTCTGCGCATCTTTGCGGAAAACGCAATAGAGCCAAACTTAAGCTCTACACTACCTCACTCACCTTCAAGTAAAGTTTCATCAAAATCCATCCAATACTCTGTCCTACACAGCCTTCACAAGTTTGAAAATATGGCCTATTCAGCGACATTTCAAATCTTCAAACACACATCGAGCCACAACTTCTGCGCATCTTTGCGGAAAACGCAATAGAGCCAAACTTAAGCTCTACACTACCTCACTCACCTTCAAGTAAAGTTTCATCAAAATCCATCCAATACTCTGTCCTACACAGCCTTCACAAGTTTGAAAATATGGCCTATTCAGCGACATTTCAAATCTTCAAACACACATCGAGCCACAACTTCTGCGCATCTTTGCGGAAAACGCAATAGAGCCAAACTTAAGCTCTACACTACCTCACTCACCTTCAAGTAAAGTTTCATCAAAATCCATCCAATACTCTGTCCTACACAGCCTTCACAAGTTTGAAAATATGGCCTATTCAGCGACATTTCAAATCTTCAAACACACATCGAGCCACAACTTCTGCGCATCTTTGCGGAAAACGCAATAGAGCCAAACTTAAGCTCTACACTACCTCACTCACCTTCAAGTAAAGTTTCATCAAAATCCATCCAATACTCTGTCCTACACAGCCTTCACAAGTTTGAAAATATGGCCTATTCAGCGACATTTCAAATCTTCAAACACACATCGAGCCACAACTTCTGCGCATCTTTGCGGAAAACGCAATAGAGCCAAACTTAAGCTCTACACTACCTCACTCACCTTCAAGTAAAGTTTCATCAAAATCCATCCAATACTCTGTCCTACACAGCCTTCACAAGTTTGAAAATATGGCCTATTCAGCGACATTTCAAATCTTCAAACACACATCGAGCCACAACTTCTGCGCATCTTTGCGGAAAACGCAATAGAGCCAAACTTAAGCTCTACACTACCTCACTCACCTTCAAGTAAAGTTTCATCAAAATCCATCCAATACTCTGTCCTACACAGCCTTCACAAGTTTGAAAATATGGCCTATTCAGCGACATTTCAAATCTTCAAACACACATCGAGCCACAACTTCTGCGCATCTTTGCGGAAAACGCAATAGAGCCAAACTTAAGCTCTACACTACCTCACTCACCTTCAAGTAAAGTTTCATCAAAATCCATCCAATACTCTGTCCTACACAGCCTTCACAAGTTTGAAAATATGGCCTATTCAGCGACATTTCAAATCTTCAAACACACATCGAGCCACAACTTCTGCGCATCTTTGCGGAAAACGCAATAGAGCCAAACTTAAGCTCTACACTACCTCACTCACCTTCAAGTAAAGTTTCATCAAAATCCATCCAATACTCTGTCCTACACAGCCTTCACAAGTTTGAAAATATGGCCTATTCAGCGACATTTCAAATCTTCAAACACACATCGAGCCACAACTTCTGCGCATCTTTGCGGAAAACGCAATAGAGCCAAACTTAAGCTCTACACTACCTCACTCACCTTCAAGTAAAGTTTCATCAAAATCCATCCAATACTCTGTCCTACACAGCCTTCACAAGTTTGAAAATATGGCCTATTCAGCGACATTTCAAATCTTCAAACACACATCGAGCCACAACTTCTGCGCATCTTTGCGGAAAACGCAATAGAGCCAAACTTAAGCTCTACACTACCTCACTCACCTTCAAGTAAAGTTTCATCAAAATCCATCCAATACTCTGTCCTACACAGCCTTCACAAGTTTGAAAATATGGCCTATTCAGCGACATTTCAAATCTTCAAACACACATCGAGCCACAACTTCTGCGCATCTTTGCGGAAAACGCAATAGAGCCAAACTTAAGCTCTACACTACCTCACTCACCTTCAAGTAAAGTTTCATCAAAATCCATCCAATACTCTGTCCTACACAGCCTTCACAAGTTTGAAAATATGGCCTATTCAGCGACATTTCAAATCTTCAAACACACATCGAGCCACAACTTCTGCGCATCTTTGCGGAAAACGCAATAGAGCCAAACTTAAGCTCTACACTACCTCACTCACCTTCAAGTAAAGTTTCATCAAAATCCATCCAATACTCTGTCCTACACAGCCTTCACAAGTTTGAAAATATGGCCTATTCAGCGACATTTCAAATCTTCAAACACACATCGAGCCACAACTTCTGCGCATCTTTGCGGAAAACGCAATAGAGCCAAACTTAAGCTCTACACTACCTCACTCACCTTCAAGTAAAGTTTCATCAAAATCCATCCAATACTCTGTCCTACACAGCCTTCACAAGTTTGAAAATATGGCCTATTCAGCGACATTTCAAATCTTCAAACACACATCGAGCCACAACTTCTGCGCATCTTTGCGGAAAACGCAATAGAGCCAAACTTAAGCTCTACACTACCTCACTCACCTTCAAGTAAAGTTTCATCAAAATCCATCCAATACTCTGTCCTACACAGCCTTCACAAGTTTGAAAATATGGCCTATTCAGCGACATTTCAAATCTTCAAACACACATCGAGCCACAACTTCTGCGCATCTTTGCGGAAAACGCAATAGAGCCAAACTTAAGCTCTACACTACCTCACTCACCTTCAAGTAAAGTTTCATCAAAATCCATCCAATACTCTGTCCTACACAGCCTTCACAAGTTTGAAAATATGGCCTATTCAGCGACATTTCAAATCTTCAAACACACATCGAGCCACAACTTCTGCGCATCTTTGCGGAAAACGCAATAGAGCCAAACTTAAGCTCTACACTACCTCACTCACCTTCAAGTAAAGTTTCATCAAAATCCATCCAATACTCTGTCCTACACAGCCTTCACAAGTTTGAAAATATGGCCTATTCAGCGACATTTCAAATCTTCAAACACACATCGAGCCACAACTTCTGCGCATCTTTGCGGAAAACGCAATAGAGCCAAACTTAAGCTCTACACTACCTCACTCACCTTCAAGTAAAGTTTCATCAAAATCCATCCAATACTCTGTCCTACACAGCCTTCACAAGTTTGAAAATATGGCCTATTCAGCGACATTTCAAATCTTCAAACACACATCGAGCCACAACTTCTGCGCATCTTTGCGGAAAACGCAATAGAGCCAAACTTAAGCTCTACACTACCTCACTCACCTTCAAGTAAAGTTTCATCAAAATCCATCCAATACTCTGTCCTACACAGCCTTCACAAGTTTGAAAATATGGCCTATTCAGCGACATTTCAAATCTTCAAACACACATCGAGCCACAACTTCTGCGCATCTTTGCGGAAAACGCAATAGAGCCAAACTTAAGCTCTACACTACCTCACTCACCTTCAAGTAAAGTTTCATCAAAATCCATCCAATACTCTGTCCTACACAGCCTTCACAAGTTTGAAAATATGGCCTATTCAGCGACATTTCAAATCTTCAAACACACATCGAGCCACAACTTCTGCGCATCTTTGCGGAAAACGCAATAGAGCCAAACTTAAGCTCTACACTACCTCACTCACCTTCAAGTAAAGTTTCATCAAAATCCATCCAATACTCTGTCCTACACAGCCTTCACAAGTTTGAAAATATGGCCTATTCAGCGACATTTCAAATCTTCAAACACACATCGAGCCACAACTTCTGCGCATCTTTGCGGAAAACGCAATAGAGCCAAACTTAAGCTCTACACTACCTCACTCACCTTCAAGTAAAGTTTCATCAAAATCCATCCAATACTCTGTCCTACACAGCCTTCACAAGTTTGAAAATATGGCCTATTCAGCGACATTTCAAATCTTCAAACACACATCGAGCCACAACTTCTGCGCATCTTTGCGGAAAACGCAATAGAGCCAAACTTAAGCTCTACACTACCTCACTCACCTTCAAGTAAAGTTTCATCAAAATCCATCCAATACTCTGTCCTACACAGCCTTCACAAGTTTGAAAATATGGCCTATTCAGCGACATTTCAAATCTTCAAACACACATCGAGCCACAACTTCTGCGCATCTTTGCGGAAAACGCAATAGAGCCAAACTTAAGCTCTACACTACCTCACTCACCTTCAAGTAAAGTTTCATCAAAATCCATCCAATACTCTGTCCTACACAGCCTTCACAAGTTTGAAAATATGGCCTATTCAGCGACATTTCAAATCTTCAAACACACATCGAGCCACAACTTCTGCGCATCTTTGCGGAAAACGCAATAGAGCCAAACTTAAGCTCTACACTACCTCACTCACCTTCAAGTAAAGTTTCATCAAAATCCATCCAATACTCTGTCCTACACAGCCTTCACAAGTTTGAAAATATGGCCTATTCAGCGACATTTCAAATCTTCAAACACACATCGAGCCACAACTTCTGCGCATCTTTGCGGAAAACGCAATAGAGCCAAACTTAAGCTCTACACTACCTCACTCACCTTCAAGTAAAGTTTCATCAAAATCCATCCAATACTCTGTCCTACACAGCCTTCACAAGTTTGAAAATATGGCCTATTCAGCGACATTTCAAATCTTCAAACACACATCGAGCCACAACTTCTGCGCATCTTTGCGGAAAACGCAATAGAGCCAAACTTAAGCTCTACACTACCTCACTCACCTTCAAGTAAAGTTTCATCAAAATCCATCCAATACTCTGTCCTACACAGCCTTCACAAGTTTGAAAATATGGCCTATTCAGCGACATTTCAAATCTTCAAACACACATCGAGCCACAACTTCTGCGCATCTTTGCGGAAAACGCAATAGAGCCAAACTTAAGCTCTACACTACCTCACTCACCTTCAAGTAAAGTTTCATCAAAATCCATCCAATACTCTGTCCCACACAGCCTTCACAAGTTTGAAAATATGGCCTATTCAGCGACATTTCAAATCTTCAAACACACATCGAGCCACAACTTCTGCGCATCTTTGCGGAAAACGCAATAGAGCCAAACTTAAGCTCTACACTACCTCACTCACCTTCAAGTAAAGTTTCATCAAAATCCATCCAATACTCTGTCCTACACAGCCTTCACAAGTTTGAAAATATGGCCTATTCAGCGACATTTCAAATCTTCAAACACACATCGAGCCACAACTTCTGCGCATCTTTGCGGAAAACGCAATAGAGCCAAACTTAAGCTCTACACTACCTCACTCACCTTCAAGTAAAGTTTCATCAAAATCCATCCAATATCCTGTCTACACAGCCTTCACAAGTTTGAAAATATGGCCTATTCAGCGATATTTCAAATCTTCAAACACACATCGAGCCACAACTTCTGCGCATCTTTGCGGAAAACGCAATAGAGCCAAACTTAAGCTCTACACTACCTCACTCACCTTCAAGTAAAGTTTCATCAAAATCCATCCAATACTCTGTCCTACACAGCCTTCACAAGTTTGAAAATATGGCCTATTCAGCGACATTTCAAATCTTCAAACACACATCGAGCCACAACTTCTGCGCATCTTTGCGGAAAACGCAATAGAGCCAAACTTAAGCTCTACACTACCTCACTCACCTTCAAGTAAAGTTTCATCAAAATCCATCCAATACTCTGTCCTACACAGCCTTCACAAGTTTGAAAATATGGCCTATTCAGCGACATTTCAAATCTTCAAACACACATCGAGCCACAACTTCTGCGCATCTTTGCGGAAAACGCAATAGAGCCAAACTTAAGCTCTACACTACCTCACTCACCTTCAAGTAAAGTTTCATCAAAATCCATCCAATACTCTGTCCTACACAGCCTTCACAAGTTTGAAAATATGGCCTATTCAGAGACATTTCAAATCTTCAAACACACATCGAGCCACAACTTCTGCGCATCTTTGCGGAAAACGCAATAGAGCCAAACTTAAGCTCTACACTACCTCACTCACCTTCAAGTAAAGTTTCATCAAAATCCATCCAATACTCTGTCCCACACAGCCTTCACAAGTTTGAAAATATGGCCTATTCAGCGACATTTCAAATCTTCAAACACACATCGAGCCACAACTTCTGCGCATCTTTGCGGAAAACGCAATAGAGCCAAACTTAAGCTCTACACTACCTCACTCACCTTCAAGTAAAGTTTCATCAAAATCCATCCAATACTCTGTCCTACACAGCCTTCACAAGTTTGAAAATATGGCCTATTCAGCGACATTTCAAATCTTCAAACACACATCGAGCCACAACTTCTGCGCATCTTTGCGGAAAACGCAATAGAGCCAAACTTAAGCTCTACACTACCTCACTCACCTTCAAGTAAAGTTTCATCAAAATCCATCCAATACTCTGTCCTACACAGCCTTCACAAGTTTGAAAATATGGCCTATTCAGCGACATTTCAAATCTTCAAACACACATCGAGCCACAACTTCTGCGCATCTTTGCGGAAAACGCAATAGAGCCAAACTTAAGCTCTACACTACCTCACTCACCTTCAAGTAAAGTTTCATCAAAATCCATCCAATACTCTGTCCTACACAGCCTTCACAAGTTTGAAAATATGGCCTATTCAGCGACATTTCAAATCTTCAAACACACATCGAGCCACAACTTCTGCGCATCTTTGCGGAAAACGCAATAGAGCCAAACTTAAGCTCTACACTACCTCACTCACCTTCAAGTAAAGTTTCATCAAAATCCATCCAATACTCTGTCCTACACAGCCTTCACAGGTTTGAAAATATGGCCTATTCAGCGACATTTCAAATCTTCAAACACACATCGAGCCACAACTTCTGCGCATCTTTGCGGAAAACGCAATAGAGCCAAACTTAAGCTCTACACTACCTCACTCACCTTCAAGTAAAGTTTCATCAAAATCCATCCAATACTCTGTCCTACACAGCCTTCACAAGTTTGAAAATATGGCCTATTCAGCGACATTTCAAATCTTCAAACACACATCGAGCCACAACTTCTGCGCATCTTTGCGGAAAACGCAATAGAGCCAAACTTAAGCTCTACACTACCTCACTCACCTTCAAGTAAAGTTTCATCAAAATCCATCCAATACTCTGTCCTACACAGCCTTCACAAGTTTGAAAATATGGCCTATTCAGCGACATTTCAAATCTTCAAACACACATCGAGCCACAACTTCTGCGCATCTTTGCGGAAAACGCACTAGAGCCAAACTTAAGCTCTACACTACCTCACTCACCTTCAAGTAAAGTTTCATCAAAATCCATCCAATACTCTGTCCTACACAGCCTTCACAAGTTTGAAAATATGGCCTATTCAGCGACATTTCAAATCTTCAAACACACATCGAGCCACAACTTCTGCGCATCTTTGCGGAAAACGCAATAGAGCCAAACTTAAGCTCTACACTACCTCACTCACCTTCAAGTAAAGTTTCATCAAAATCCATCCAATACTCTGTCCTACACAGCCTTCACAAGTTTGAAAATATGGCCTATTCAGCGACATTTCAAATCTTCAAACACACATCGAGCCACAACTTCTGCGCATCTTTGCGGAAAACGCAATAGAGCCAAACTTAAGCTCTACACTACCTCACTCACCTTCAAGTAAAGTTTCATCAAAAATCCATCCAATACTCTGTCCTACACAGCCTTCACAAGTTTGAAAATATGGCCTATTCAGCGACATTTCAAATCTTCAAACACACATCGAGCCACAACTTCTGCGCATCTTTGCGGAAAACGCAATAGAGCCAAACTTAAGCTCTACACTACCTCACTCACCTTCAAGTAAAGTTTCATCAAAATCCATCCAATACTATGTCCTACACAGCCTTCACAAGTTTGAAAATATGGCCTATTCAGCGGCATTTCAATCTTCAAACACACATCGAGCCACAACTTCTGCGCATCTTTGCGGAAAACGCAATAGAGCCAAACTTAAGCTCTACACTACCTCACTCACCTTCAAGTAAAGTTTCATCAAAATCCATCCAATACTCTGTCCTACACAGCCTTCACAAGTTTGAAAATATGGCCTATTCAGCGACATTTCAAATCTTCAAACACACATCGAGCCACAACTTCTGCGCATCTTTGCGGAAAACGCAATAGAGCCAAACTTAAGCTCTACACTACCTCACTCACCTTCAAGTAAAGTTTCATCAAAATCCATCCAATACTCTGTCCTACACAGCCTTCACAAGTTTGAAAATATGGCCTATTCAGCGACATTTCAAATCTTCAAACACACATCGAGCCACAACTTCTGCGCATCTTTGCGGAAAACGCAATAGAGCCAAACTTAAGCTCTACACTACCTCACTCACCTTCAAGTAAAGTTTCATCAAAATCCATCCAATACTCTGTCCTACACAGCCTTCACAAGTTTGAAAATATGGCCTATTCAGCGACATTTCAAATCTTCAAACACACATCGAGCCACAACTTCTGCGCATCTTTGCGGAAAACGCAATAGAGCCAAACTTAAGCTCTACACTACCTCACTCACCTTCAAGTAAAGTTTCATCAAAATCCATCCAATACTCTGTCCTACACAGCCTTCACAAGTTTGAAAATATGGCCTATTCAGCGACATTTCAAATCTTCAAACACACATCGAGCCACAACTTCTGCGCATCTTTGCGGAAAACGCAATAGAGCCAAACTTAAGCTCTACACTACCTCACTCACCTTCAAGTAAAGTTTCATCAAAATCCATCCAATACTCTGTCCTACACAGCCTTCACAATCTGAAAATACGACAATTCAAATTTCAATCCTTAAAACACACAACTAGCCAAAATTTCTGCGCATCTTTGCGGAAAACGCAATAGAGCCAAACTTAAGCTCTACACTACCTCACTCACCTTCAAGTAAAGTTTCATCAAAATCCATCCAATACTCTGTCCTACACAGCCTTCACAAGTTTGAAAATATGGCCTATTCAGAGACATTTCAAATCTTCAAACACACAACTAGCCAAAATTTCTGCGCATCTTTGCGGAAAACGCAATAGAGCCAAACTTAAGCTCTACACTACCTCACTCACCTTCAAGTAAAGTTTCATCAAAATCCATCCAATACTCTGTCCTACACAGCCTTCACAAGTTTGAAAATATGGCCTATTCAGCGACATTTCAAATCTTCAAACACACATCGAGCCACAACTTCTGCGCATCTTTGCGGAAAACGCAATAGAGCCAAACTTAAGCTCTACATTACCTCACTCACCTTCAAGTAAAGTTTCATCAAAATCCATCCAATACTCTGTCCTACACAGCCTTCACAAGTTTGAAAATATGGCCTATTCAGAGACATTTCAAATCTTCAAACACACATCGAGCCACAACTTCTGCGCATCTTTGCGGAAAACGCAATAGAGCCAAACTTAAGCTCTACACTACCTCACTCACCTTCAAGTAAAGTTTCATCAAAATCCATCCAATACTCTGTCCCACACAGCCTTCACAAGTTTGAAAATATGGCCTAACATTTCAATCTTCAAACACACATCGAGCCAAAACTTATGCGCATCTTTGCGGAAAACGCAATAGAGCCAACCTTAAGCTCTACACTACCTCACTCACCTTCAAGTAAAGTTTCATCAAAATCCATCCAATACTCTGTCCTACACAGCCTTCACCAGTTTGAAAATATGGCCTATTCAGCGACATTTCAAATCTTCAAATACACATCGAGCCAAAATTTCTGCGCATCTTTGCGGAAAACGCAATAGAGCCAACCTTAAGCTTTACACTACCTCACTCACCTTCAAGTAAAGTTTCATCAAAATCCATCCAATACTCTGTCCCACACAGCCTTCACAATCAGACAAAATGTATTCAGCGACATTTCAATCCTTATATCACACAACTAGCCAAAATTTCTGAGCATCTTTGCGGAAAACGCAATAGAGCCAAACTTAAGCTCTACACTACCTCACTCACCTTCAAGTAAAGTTTCATCAAAATCCATCCAATACTCTGTCCTACACAGCCTTCACAAGTTTGAAAATATGGCCTATTCAGCGACATTTCAAATCTTCAAACACACATCGAGCCACAACTTCTGCGCATCTTTGCGGAAAACGCAATAGAGCCAAACTTAAGCTCTACACTACCTCACTCACCTTCAAGTAAAGTTTCATCAAAATCCATCCAATACTCTGTCCTACACAGCCTTCACAGGTTTGAAAATATGGCCTATTCAGAGACATTTCAAATCTTCAAACACACATCGAGCCACAACTTCTGCGCATCTTTGCGGAAAACGCAATAGAGCCAAACTTAAGCTCTACACTACCTCACTCAACTTCAAGTAAAGTTTCATCAAAATCCATCCAATACTCTGTCCTACACAGCCTTCACAAGTTTGAAAATATGGCCTATTCAGCGACATTTCAAATCTTCAAACACACATCGAGCCACAACTTCTGCGCATCTTTGCGGAAAACGCAATAGAGCCAAACTTAAGCTCTACACTACCTCACTCACCTTCAAGTAAAGTTTCATCAAAATCCATCCAATACTCTGTCCTACACAGCCTTCACAAGTTTGAAAATATGGCCTATTCAGCGACATTTCAAATCTTCAAACACACATCGAGCCACAACTTCTGCGCATCTTTGCGGAAAACGCAATAGAGCCAAACTTAAGCTCTACACTACCTCACTCACCTTCAAGTAAAGTTTCATCAAAATCCATCCAATACTCTGTCCCACCCAGCCTTCACAATCAGACAAAAACGACAAAAATTCAATCCTTAAAACACACATCGAGCCAAAACTTCTGCGCATCTTTGCGGAAAACGCAATAGAGCCAAACTTAAGCTCTACACTACCTCACTCACCTTCAAGTAAAGTTTCATCAAAATCCATCCAATACTCTGTCCTACACAGCCTTCACAAGTTTGAAAATATGGCCTATTCAGCGACATTTCAAATCTTCAAACACACATCGAGCCACAACTTCTGCGCATCTTTGCGGAAAACGCAATAGAGCCAAACTTAAGCTCTACACTACCTCACTCACCTTCAAGTAAAGTTTCATCAAAATCCATCCAATACTCTGTCCTACACAGCCTTCACAAGTTTGAAAATATGGCCTATTCAGCGACATTTCAAATCTTCAAACACACATCGAGCCACAACTTCTGCGCATCTTTGCGGAAAACGCAATAGAGCCAAACTTAAGCTCTACACTACCTCACTCACCTTCAAGTAAAGTTTCATCAAAATCCATCCAATACTCTGTCCTACACAGCCTTCACAAGTTTGACAAATATGACAAGCGAAATTTCAATCCTTAAAACACACAACTAGCCACAACTTCTGCGCATCTTTGCGGAAAACGCAATAGAGCCAAACTTAAGCTCTACACTACCTCACTCACCTTCAAGTAAAGTTTCATCAAAATCCATCCAATACTCTGTCCTACACAGCCTTCACAAGTTTGAAAATATGGCCTATTCAGCGACATTTCAAATCTTCAAACACACATCGAGCCACAACTTCTGCGCATCTTTGCGGAAAACGCAATAGAGCCAGACTTAAGCTCTACACTACCTCACTCACCTTCAAGTAAAGTTTCATCAAAATCCATCCAATACTCTGTCCTACACAGCCTTCACAAGTTTGAAAATATGGCCTATTCAGCGACATTTCAAATCTTCAAACACACATCGAGCCAAAACTTCTGCGCATCTTTGCGGAAAACGCAATAGAGCCAAACTTAAGCTCTACACTACCTCACTCACCTTCAAGTAAAGTTTCATCAAAATCCATCCAATACTCTGTCCTACACAGCCTTCACAATCTGACAAAAACGACAAAAATTCAATCCTTAAAACACACAACTAGCCAAAATTTCTGCGCATCTTTGTGGAAAACGCAATAGAGCCAAACTTAAGCTCTACACTACCTCACTCACCTTCAAGTAAAGTTTCATCAAAATCCATCCAATACTCTGTCCTACACAGCCTTCACAAGTTTGAAAATATGGCCTATTCAGCGACATTTCAAATCTTCAAACACACATCGAGCCACAACTTCTGCGCATCTTTGCGGAAAACGGCATAGAGCCAAACTTAAGCTCTACACTACCTCACTCACCTTCAAGTAAAGTTTCATCAAAATCCATCCAATACTCTGTCCTACACAGCCTTCACAAGTTTGAAAATATGGCCTATTCAGCGACATTTCAAATCTTCAAACACACATCGAGCCACAACTTCTGCGCATCTTTGCGGAAAACGCAATAGAGCCAAACTTAAGCTCTACACTACCTCACTCACCTTCAAGTAAAGTTTCATCAAAATCCATCCAATACTCTGTCCTACACAGCCTTCACAATTTGAAAAACGACAAAAATTCAAATCTTCAAACACACAACTAGCCAAAATTTCTGCGCATCTTTGTGGAAAACGCAATAGAGCCAAACTTAAGCTCTACACTACCTCACTCACCTTCAAGTAAAGTTTCATCAAAATCCATCCAATACTCTGTCCTACACAGCCTTCACAAGTTTGAAAATATGGCCTATTCAGCGACATTTCAAATCTTCAAACACACATCGAGCCACAACTTCTGCGCATCTTTGCGGAAAACGCAATAGAGCCAAACTTAAGCTCTACACTACCTCACTCACCTTCAAGTAAAGTTTCATCAAAATCCATCCAATACTCTGTCCTACACAGCCTTCACAGGTTTGAAAATATGGCCTATTCAGCGACATTTCAAATCTTCAAACACACATCGACCACAACTTCTGCGCATCTTTGCGGAAAACGCAATAGAGCCAAACTTAAGCTCTACACTACCTCACTCACCTTCAAGTAAAGTTTCATCAAAATCCATCCAATACTCTGTCCTACACAGCCTTCACCAGTTTGAAAATATGGCCTATTCAGCGACATTTCAAATCTTCAAATACACATCGAGCCAAAATTTCTGCGCATCTTAGCGGAAAACGCAATAGAGCCAAACTTAAGCTCTACACTACCTCACTCACCTTCAAGTAAAGTTTCATCAAAATCCATCCAATACTCTGTCCAACACAGCCGTCACAAGTTTGAAAAATGCGACAAAAATTCAATCATTAAAACACACATCGACCACAACTTCTGCGCATCTTTGCGGAAAACGCAATAGAGCCAACCTTAAGCTCTACACTACCTCACTCACCTTCAAGTAAAGTTTCATCAAAATCCATCCAATACTCTGTCCTACACAGCCTTCACAAGTTTGAAAATATGGCCTATTCAGCGACATTTCAAATCTTCAAACACACATCGAGCCACAACTTCTGCGCATCTTTGCGGAAAACGGCATAGAGCCAACCTTAAGCTCTACACTACCTCACTCACCTTCAAGTAAAGTTTCATCAAAATCCATCCAATACTCTGTCCTACACAGCCTTCACAAGTTTGAAAATATGGCCTATTCAGAGACATTTCAAATCTTCAAACACACATCGAGCCACAACTTCTGCGCATCTTTGCGGAAAACGCAATAGAGCCAAACTTAAGCTCTACACCACCTCACTCACCTTCAAGTAAAGTTTCATCAAAATCCATCCAATACTCTGTCCTACACAGCCTTCACAAGTTTGAAAATATGGCCTATTCAGAGACATTTCAAATCTTCAAACACACATCGAGCCACAACTTCTGCGCATCTTTGCGGAAAACGCAATAGAGCCAGACTTAAGCTCTACACTATCTCACTCACCTTCAAGTAAAGTTTCATCAAAATCCATCCAATACTCTGTCCTACACAGCCTTCACAAGTTTGAAAATATGGCCTATTCAGAGACATTTCAAATCTTCAAACACACATCGAGCCACAACTTCTGCGCATCTTTGCGGAAAACGCAATAGAGCCAAACTTAAGCTCTACACTACCTCACTCACCTTCAAGTAAAGTTTCATCAAAATCCATTCAATACTCTGTCCTACACAGCCTTCACAATCTGACAAAAATGACAAAAATTCAATCCTTAAAACACACAACTAGCCAAAATTTCTGCGCATCTTTGCGGAAAACGCAATAGAGCCAAACTTAAGCTCTACACTACCTCACTCACCTTCAAGTAAAGTTTCATCAAAATCCATCCAATACTCTGTCCTACACAGCCTTCACAAGTTTGAAAATATGCCCTATTCAGCGACATTTCAAATCTTCAAACACACATCGAGCCACAACTTCTGCGCATCTTTGCGGAAAACGCAATAGAGCCAAATTAAGCTCTACACTACCTCACTCACCTTCAAGTAAAGTTTCATCAAAATCCATCCAATACTCTGTCCTACACAGCCTTCACCAGTTTGAAAATATGGCCTATTCAGCGACATTTCAAATCTTCAAACACACATCGAGCCAAAACTTCTGCGCATCTTTGCGGAAAACGCAATAGAGCCAAACTTAAGCTCTACACTACCTCACTCACCTTCAAGTAAAGTTTCATCAAAATCCATCCAATACTCTGTCCTACACAGCCTTCACAAGTTTGAAAAAATGGCCTATTCAGCGACATTTCAAACTTCAAACACACATCGAGCCAAAACTTCTGCGCATCTTTGCGGAAAACGCAATAGAGCCAAACTTAAGCTCTACACTACCTCACTCACCTTCAAGTAAAGTTTCATCAAAATCCATCCAATACTCTGTCCTACACAGCCTTCACAAGTTTGAAAATATGGCCTATTCAGAGACATTTCAAATCTTCAAACACACATCGAGCCACAACTTCTGCGCATCTTTGCGGAAAACGCAATAGAGCCAAACTTAAGCTCTACACTACCTCACTCACCTTCAAGTAAAGTTTCATCAAAATCCATCCAATACTCTGTCCTACACAGCCTTCACAAGTTTGAAAATATGGCCTATTCAGCGACATTTCAAATCTTCAAACACACATCGAGCCACAACTTCTGCGCATCTTTGCGGAAAACGCAATAGAGCCAGACTTAAGCTCTACACTACCTCACTCACCTTCAAGTAAAGTTTCATCAAAATCCATCCAATACTCTGTCCTACACAGCCTTCACAAGTTTGAAAATATGGCCTATTCAGAGACATTTCAAATCTTCAAACACACATCGAGCCACAACTTCTGCGCACCTTTGCGGAAAACGCAATAGAGCCAAACTTAAGCTCTACACTACCTCACTCACCTTCAAGTAAAGTTTCATCAAAATCCATCCAATACTCTGTCCTACACAGCCTTCACAAGTTTGACAAAAATGGCAAAAATTCAATACTTAAAACACACAACTAGCCAAAATTTCTGCGCATCTTTGCGGAAAACGCAATAGAGCCAAACTTAAGCTCTACACTACCTCACTCACCTTCAAGTAAAGTTTCATCAAAATCCATCCAATACTCTGTCCTACACAGCCTTCACAAGTTTGAAAATATGGCCTATTCAGCGACATTTCAAATCTTCAAACACACATCGAGCCACAACTTCTGCGCATCTTTGCGGAAAACGCAATAGAGCCAAACTTAAGCTCTACACTACCTCACTCACCTTCAAGTAAAGTTTCATCAAAATCCATCCAATACTCTGTCCTACACAGCCTTCACAAGTTTGAAAATATGGCCTATTCAGAGACATTTCAAATCTTCAAACACACATCGAGCCACAACTTCTGCGCATCTTTGCGGAAAACGCTATAGAGCCAAACTTAAGCTCTACACTACCTCACTCACCTTCAAGTAAAGTTTCATCAAAATCCATCCAATACTCTGTCCTACACAGCCTTCACAAGTTTGAAAATATGGCCTATTCAGCGACATTTCAAATCTTCAAACACACATCGAGCCACAACTTCTGCGCATCTTTGCGGAAAACGCAATAGAGCCAAACTTAAGCTCTACACTACCTCACTCACCTTCAAGTAAAGTTTCATCAAAATCCATCCAATACTCTGTCCTACACAGCCTTCACAAGTTTGAAAATATGGCCTATTCAGAGACATTTCAAATCTTCAAACACACATCGAGCCACAACTTCTGCGCATCTTTGCGGAAAACGCAATAGAGCCAAACTTAAGCTCTACACTACCTCACTCACCTTCAAGTAAAGTTTCATCAAAATCCATCCAATACTCTGTCCTACACAGCCGTCACAAGTTTGAAAATATGGCCTATTCAGCGACATTTCAAATCTTCAAACACACATCGAGCCACAACTTCTGCGCATCTTTGCGGAAAACGCAATAGAGCCAAACTTAAGCTCTACACTACCGCACTCACCTTCAAGTAAAGTTTCATCAAAATCCATCCAATACTCTGTCCTACACAGCCTTCACAAGTTTGAAAATATGGCCTATTCAGAGACATTTCAAATCTTCAAACACACATCGAGCCACAACTTCTGCGCATCTTTGCGGAAAACGCAATAGAGCCAAACTTAAGCTCTACACTACCTCACTCACCTTCAAGTAAAGTTTCATCAAAATCCATCCAATACTCTGTCCTACACAGCCTTCACAAGTTTGAAAATATGGCCTAGTCAGCGGCATTTCAAACTTTCAAACACACATCGAGCCAAAATTTCTGCGCATCTTTGCGGAAAACGCAATAGAGCCAAACTTAAGCTCTACACTACCTCACTCACCTTCAAGTAAAGTTTCATCAAAATCCATCCAATACTCTGTCCTACACAGCCTTCACCAGTTTGAAAATATGGCCTATTCAGCGACATTTCAAATCTTCAAACACACATCGAGCCACAACTTCTGCGCATCTTTGCGGAAAACGCAATAGAGCCAAACTTAAGCTCTACACTACCTCACTCACCTTCAAGTAAAGTTTCATCAAAATCCATCCAATACTCTGTCCTACACAGCCTTCACAAGTTTGAAAATATGGCCTATTCAGAGACATTTCAAATCTTCAAACACACATCGAGCCACAACTTCTGCGCATCTTTGCGGAAAACGCTATAGAGCCAAACTTAAGCTCTACACTACCTCACTCACCTTCAAGTAAAGTTTCATCAAAATCCATCCAATACTCTGTCCTACACAGCCTTCACAAGTTTGAAAATATGGCCTATTCAGCGACATTTCAAATCTTCAAACACACATCGACCACAACTTCTGCGCATCTTTGCGGAAAACGCAATAGAGCCAAACTTAAGCTCTACACTACCTCACTCACCTTCAAGTAAAGTTTCATCAAAATCCATCCAATACTCTGTCCTACACAGCCTTCACAAGTTTGAAAATATGGCCTATTCAGAGACATTTCAAATCTTCAAACACACATCGAGCCACAACTTCTGCGCATCTTTGCGGAAAACGCAATAGAGCCAAACTTAAGCTCTACACTACCTCACTCACCTTCAAGTAAAGTTTCATCAAAATCCATCCAATACTCTGTCCTACACAGCCTTCACAAGTTTGAAAATATGGCCTATTCAGAGACATTTCAAATCTTCAAACACACATCGAGCCACAACTTCTGCGCATCTTTGCGGAAAACGGCATAGAGCCAAACTTAAGCTCTACACCACCTCACTCACCTTCAAGTAAAGTTTCATCAAAATCCATCCAATACTCTGTCCTACACAGCCGTCACAAGTTTGAAAATATGGCCTATTCAGAGACATTTCAAATCTTCAAACACACATCGAGCCACAACTTCTGCGCATCTTTGCGGAAAACGCAATAGAGCCAAACTTAAGCTCTACACTACCTCACTCACCTTCAAGTAAAGTTTCATCAAAATCCATCCAATACTCTGTCCTACACAGCCTTCACAAGTTTGAAAATATGGCCTATTCAGCGACATTTCAAATCTTCAAACACACATCGAGCCACAACTTCTGCGCATCTTTGCGGAAAACGCAATAGAGCCAGACTTAAGCTCTACACTATCTCACTCACCTTCAAGTAAAGTTTCATCAAAATCCATCCAATACTCTGTCCTACACAGCCTTCACAAGTTTGAAAATATGGCCTATTCAGAGACATTTCAAATCTTCAAACACACATCGAGCCACAACTTCTGCGCACCTTTGCGGAAAACGCAATACAGCCAAACTTAAGCTCTACACTACCTCACTCACCTTCAAGTAAAGTTTCATCAAAATCCATCCAATACTCTGTCCTACACAGCCTTCACAATCTGACAAAAACGACAAAAATTCAATCCTTAAAACACACAACTAGCCAAAATTTCTGCGCATCTTTGCGGAAAACGCAATAGAGCCAAACTTAGGCTCTACACCACCTCACTCACCTTCAAGTAAAGTTTCATCAAAATCCATCCAATACTCTGTCCTACACAGCCTTCACCATTTTGAAAATATGGCCTATTCAGCGACATTTCAAATCTTCAAACACACATCGAGCCACAACTTCTGCGCATCTTTGCGGAAAACGCAATAGAGCCAAACTTAAGCTCTACACTACCTCACTCACCTTCAAGTAAAGTTTCATCAAAATCCATCCAATACTCTGTCCTACACAGCCTTCACAAGTTTGAAAATATGGCCTATTCAGAGACATTTCAAATCTTCAAACACACATCGAGCCACAACTTCTGCGCATCTTTGCGGAAAACGCAATAGAGCCAAACTTAAGCTCTACACTACCTCACTCACCTTCAAGTAAAGTTTCATCAAAATCCATCCAATACTCTGTCCTACACAGCCTTCACAGGTTTGAAAATATGGCCTATTCAGCGACATTTCAAATCTTCAAACACACATCGACCACAACTTCTGCGCATCTTTGCGGAAAACGCAATAGAGCCAACCTTAAGCTCTACACTACCTCACTCACCTTCAAGTAAAGTTTCATCAAAATCCATCCAATACTCTGTCCTACACAGCCTTCACAAGTTTGAAAATATGGCCTATTCAGAGACATTTCAAATCTTCAAACACACATCGAGCCACAACTTCTGCGCATCTTTGCGGAAAACGCAATAGAGCCAAACTTAAGCTCTACACTACCTCACTCACCTTCAAGTAAAGTTTCATCAAAATCCATCCAATACTCTGTCCTACACAGCCTTCACAGGTTTGAAAATATGGCCTATTCAGAGACATTTCAAATCTTCAAACACACATCGAGCCACAACTTCTGCGCATCTTTGCGGAAAACGCAATAGAGCCAACCTTAAGCTCTACACTACCTCACTCACCTTCAAGTAAAGTTTCATCAAAATCCATCCAATACTCTGTCCTACACAGCCTTCACAAGTTTGAAAATATGGCCTATTCAGAGACATTTCAAATCTTCAAACACACATCGAGCCACAACTTCTGCGCATCTTTGCGGAAAACGCAATACAGCCAAACTTAAGCTCTACACTACCTCACTCACCTTCAAGTAAAGTTTCATCAAAATCCATCCAATACTCTGTCCCACACAGCCTTCACAATCGGACAAAAACGACAAAAATTCAATCTTAAAACACACATCGAGCCACAACTTCTGCGCATCTTTGCGGAAAACGCAATAGAGCCAAACTTAAGCTCTACACCACCTCACTCACCTTCAAGTAAAGTTTCATCAAAATCCATCCAATACTCTGTCCTACACAGCCTTCACAATTTTGAAAATATGGCCTATTCAGCGACATTTCAAATCTTCAAACACACATCGAGCCACAACTTCTGCGCATCTTTGCGGAAAACGCAATAGAGCCAAACTTAAGCTCTACACTACCTCACTCACCTTCAAGTAAAGTTTCATCAAAATCCATCCAATACTCTGTCCTACACAGCCTTCACAAGTTTGAAAATATGGCCTATTCAGCGACATTTCAAATCTTCAAACACACATCGAGCCACAACTTCTGCGCATCTTTGCGGAAAACGGCATAGAGCCAACCTTAAGCTCTACACTACCTCACTCACCTTCAAGTAAAGTTTCATCAAAATCCATCCAATACTCTGTCCTACACAGCCTTCACAAGTTTGAAAATATGGCCTATTCAGAGACATTTCAAATCTTCAAACACACATCGAGCCACAACTTCTGCGCATCTTTGCGGAAAACGCAATAGAGCCAAACTTAAGCTCTACACCACCTCACTCACCTTCAAGTAAAGTTTCATCAAAATCCATCCAATACTCTGTCCTACACAGCCTTCACCAGTTTGAAAATATGGCCTATTCAGCGACATTTCAAATCTTCAAATACACATCGAGCCAAAATTTCTGCGCTTCTTAGCGGAAAACGCAATAGAGCCAAACTTAAGCTCTACACTACCTCACTCACCTTCAAGTAAAGTTTCATCAAAATCCATCCAATACTCTGTCCCACACAGCCTTCACAATCTGACAAAAACGACAAAAATTCAATCCTTAAAACACACAACTAGCCAAAATTTCTGCGCATCTTTGCGGAAAACGCAATAGAGCCAAACTTAAGCTCTACACCACCTCACTCACCTTCAAGTAAAGTTTCATCAAAATCCATCCAATACTCTGTCCTACACAGCCTTCACAAGTTTGAAAATATGGCCTATTCAGCGACATTTCAAATCTTCAAACACACATCGAGCCACAACTTCTGCGCATCTTTGCGGAAAACGCAATAGAGCCAAACTTAAGCTCTACACCACCTCACTCACCTTCAAGTAAAGTTTCATCAAAATCCATCCAATACTCTGTCCTACACAGCCTTCACAAGTTTGAAAATATGGCCTATTCAGAGACATTTCAAATCTTCAAACACACATCGAGCCACAACTTCTGCGCATCTTTGCGGAAAACGGCATAGAGCCAAACTTAAGCTCTACACTACCTCACTCACCTTCAAGTAAAGTTTCATCAAAATCCATCCAATACTCTGTCCTACACAGCCTTCACAGGTTTGAAAATATGGCCTATTCAGCGACATTTCAAATCTTCAAACACACATCGACCACAACTTCTGCGCATCTTTGCGGAAAACGCAATAGAGCCAAACTTAAGCTCTACACTACCTCACTCACCTTCAAGTAAAGTTTCATCAAAATCCATCCAATACTCTGTCCTACACAGCCTTCACAAGTTTGAAAATATGGCCTATTCAGAGACATTTCAAATCTTCAAACACACATCGAGCCACAACTTCTGCGCATCTTTGCGGAAAACGCAATAGAGCCAAACTTAAGCTCTACACTACCTCACTCACCTTCAAGTAAAGTTTCATCAAAATCCATCCAATACTCTGTCCTACACAGCCTTCACAGGTTTGAAAATATGGCCTATTCAGAGACATTTCAAATCTTCAAACACACATCGAGCCACAACTTCTGCGCATCTTTGCGGAAAACGCAATAGAGCCAACCTTAAGCTCTACACTACCTCACTCACCTTCAAGTAAAGTTTCATCAAAATCCATCCAATACTCTGTCCTACACAGCCTTCACAAGTTTGAAAATATGGCCTATTCAGAGACATTTCAAATCTTCAAACACACATCGAGCCACAACTTCTGCGCATCTTTGCGGAAAACGCAATACAGCCAAACTTAAGCTCTACACTACCTCACTCACCTTCAAGTAAAGTTTCATCAAAATCCATCCAATACTCTGTCCCACACAGCCTTCACAATCGGACAAAAACGACAAAAATTCAATCCTTAAAACACACATCGAGCCAAAACTTCTGCGCATCTTTGCGGAAAACGCAATAGAGCCAACCTTAAGCTCTACACCACCTCACTCACCTTCAAGTAAAGTTTCATCAAAATCCATCCAATACTCTGTCCTACACAGCCTTCACAATTTTGAAAATATGGCCTATTCAGCGACATTTCAAATCTTCAAACACACATCGAGCCACAACTTCTGCGCATCTTTGCGGAAAACGCAATAGAGCCAAACTTAAGCTCTACACTACCTCACTCACCTTCAAGTAAAGTTTCATCAAAATCCATCCAATACTCTGTCCTACACAGCCTTCACAAGTTTGAAAATATGGCCTATTCAGCGACATTTCAAATCTTCAAACACACATCGAGCCACAACTTCTGCGCATCTTTGCGGAAAACGCAATAGAGCCAAACTTAAGCTCTACACTACCTCACTCACCTTCAAGTAAAGTTTCATCAAAATCCATCCAATACTCTGTCCTACACAGCCTTCACAAGTTTGAAAATATGGCCTATTCAGAGACATTTCAAATCTTCAAACACACATCGAGCCACAACTTCTGCGCATCTTTGCGGAAAACGCAATAGAGCCAAACTTAAGCTCTACACCACCTCACTCACCTTCAAGTAAAGTTTCATCAAAATCCATCCAATACTCTGTCCTACACAGCCTTCACCAGTTTGAAAATATGGCCTATTCAGCGACATTTCAAATCTTCAAATACACATCGAGCCAAAATTTCTGCGCATCTTAGCGGAAAACGCAATAGAGCCAAACTTAAGCTCTACACTACCTCACTCACCTTCAAGTAAAGTTTCATCAAAATCCATCCAATACTCTGTCCCACACAGCCTTCACAATCAGACAAAAACGACAAAAATTCAATCCTTAAAACACACATCGAGCCAAAACTTCTGCGCATCTTTGCGGAAAACGCAATAGAGCCAACCTTAAGCTCTACACTACCTCACTCACCTTCAAGTAAAGTTTCATCAAAATCCATCCAATACTCTGTCCTACACAGCCTTCACAATTTTGAAAATATGGCCTATTCAGCGACATTTCAAATCTTCAAACACACATCGAGCCACAACTTCTGCGCATCTTTGCGGAAAACGCAATAGAGCCAAACTTAAGCTTTACACTACCTCACTCACCTTCAAGTAAAGTTTCATCAAAATCCATCCAATACTCTGTCCTACACAGCCTTCACAAGTTTGAAAATATGGCCTATTCAGAGACATTTCAAATCTTCAAACACACATCGAGCCACAACTTCTGCGCATCTTTGCGGAAAACGCAATAGAGCCAAACTTAAGCTCTACACCACCTCACTCACCTTCAAGTAAAGTTTCATCAAAATCCATCCAATACTCTGTCCTACACAGCCTTCACAAGTTTGAAAATATGGCCTATTCAGAGACATTTCAAATCTTCAAACACACATCGAGCCACAACTTCTGCGCATCTTTGCGGAAAACGCAATAGAGCCAAACTTAAGCTCTACACTACCTCACTCACCTTCAAGTAAAGTTTCATCAAAATCCATCCAATACTCTGTCCTACACAGCCTTCACAAGTTTGAAAATATGGCCTATTCAGCGACATTTCAAATCTTCAAACACACATCGAGCCACAACTTCTGCGCATCTTTGCGGAAAACGCAATAGAGCCAGACTTAAGCTCTACACTATCTCACTCACCTTCAAGTAAAGTTTCATCAAAATCCATCCAATACTCTGTCCTACACAGCCTTCACAAGTTTGAAAATATGGCCTATTCAGAGACATTTCAAATCTTCAAACACACATCGAGCCACAACTTCTGCGCACCTTTGCGGAAAACGCAATACAGCCAAACTTAAGCTCTACACTACCTCACTCACCTTCAAGTAAAGTTTCATCAAAATCCATCCAATACTCTGTCCTACACAGCCTTCACAATCTGACAAAAACGACAAAAATTCAATCCTTAAAACACACAACTAGCCAAAATTTCTGCGCATCTTTGCGGAAAACGCAATAGAGCCAAACTTAAGCTCTACACCACCTCACTCACCTTCAAGTAAAGTTTCATCAAAATCCATCCAATACTCTGTCCTACACAGCCTTCACCAGTTTGAAAATATGGCCTATTCAGCGACATTTCAAATCTTCAAACACACATCGAGCCACAACTTCTGCGCATCTTTGCGGAAAACGCAATAGAGCCAAACTTAAGCTCTAAACCACCTCACTCACCTTCAAGTAAAGTTTCATCAAAATCCATCCAATACTCTGTCCTACACAGCCTTCACAAGTTTGAAAATATGGCCTATTCAGAGACATTTCAAATCTTCAAACACACATCGAGCCACAACTTCTGCGCATCTTTGCGGAAAACGGCATAGAGCCAAACTTAAGCTCTACACTACCTCACTCACCTTCAAGTAAAGTTTCATCAAAATCCATCCAATACTCTGTCCTACACAGCCTTCACAGGTTTGAAAATATGGCCTATTCAGCGACATTTCAAATCTTCAAACACACATCGACCACAACTTCTGCGCATCTTTGCGGAAAACGCAATAGAGCCAAACTTAAGCTCTACACTACCTCACTCACCTTCAAGTAAAGTTTCATCAAAATCCATCCAATACTCTGTCCTACACAGCCTTCACAAGTTTGAAAATATGGCCTATTCAGAGACATTTCAAATCTTCAAACACACATCGAGCCACAACTTCTGCGCATCTTTGCGGAAAACGCAATAGAGCCAAACTTAAGCTCTACACTACCTCACTCACCTTCAAGTAAAGTTTCATCAAAATCCATCCAATACTCTGTCCTACACAGCCTTCACAGGTTTGAAAATATGGCCTATTCAGAGACATTTCAAATCTTCAAACACACATCGAGCCACAACTTCTGCGCATCTTTGCGGAAAACGCAATAGAGCCAACCTTAAGCTCTACACTACCTCACTCACCTTCAAGTAAAGTTTCATCAAAATCCATCCAATACTCTGTCCTACACAGCCTTCACAAGTTTGAAAATATGGCCTATTCAGAGACATTTCAAATCTTCAAACACACATCGAGCCACAACTTCTGCGCATCTTTGCGGAAAACGCAATAGAGCCAAACTTAAGCTCTACACTACCTCACTCACCTTCAAGTAAAGTTTCATCAAAATCCATCCAATACTCTGTCCCACACAGCCTTCACAATCGGACAAAAACGACAAAAATTCAATCCTTAAAACACACATCGAGCCAAAACTTCTGCGCATCTTTGCGGAAAACGCAATAGAGCCAACCTTAAGCTCTACACCACCTCACTCACCTTCAAGTAAAGTTTCATCAAAATCCATCCAATACTCTGTCCTACACAGCCTTCACAATTTTGAAAATATGGCCTATTCAGCGACATTTCAAATCTTCAAACACACATCGAGCCACAACTTCTGCGCATCTTTGCGGAAAACGCAATAGAGCCAAACTTAAGCTCTACACTACCTCACTCACCTTCAAGTAAAGTTTCATCAAAATCCATCCAATACTCTGTCCTACACAGCCTTCACAAGTTTGAAAATATGGCCTATTCAGCGACATGTCAAATCTTCAAACACACATCGAGCCACAACTTCTGCGCATCTTTGCGGAAAACGCAATAGAGCCAAACTTAAGCTCTACACTACCTCACTCACCTTCAAGTAAAGTTTCATCAAAATCCATCCAATACTCTGTCCTACACAGCCTTCACAAGTTTGAAAATATGGCCTATTCAGCGACATTTCAAATCTTCAAACACACATCGAGCCACAACTTCTGCGCATCTTTGCGGAAAACGCAATAGAGCCAAACTTAAGCTCTACACTATGTGACTCACCTTCAAGTAAAGTTTCATCAAAATCCATCCAATACTCTGTCCTACACAGCCTTCACAATTTTGAAAATATGGCCTATTCAGCGACATTTCAAATCTTCAAACACACATCGAGCCACAACTTCTGCGCATCATTGCGGAAAACGCAATAGAGTCAAACTTAAGCTCTACACTATCTCACTCACCTTCAAGTAAAGTTTCATCAAAATCCATCCAATACTCTGTCCTACACAGCCTTCACAAGTTTGAAAATATGGCCTATTCAGAGACATTTCAAATCTTCAAACACACATCGAGCCACAACTTCTGCGCATCTTTGCGGAAAACGCAATAGAGCCAAACTTAAGCTCTACACCACCTCACTCACCTTCAATGAAAGTTTCATCAAAATCCATCCAATACTCTGTCCTACACAGCCTTCACAATCTGACAAAAACGACAAAAATTCAATCCTTAAAACACACAACTAGCCACAACTTCTGCGCATCTTTGCGGAAAACGCAATAGAGCCAACCTTAAGCTCTACACTACCTCACTCACCTTCAAGTAAAGTTTCATCAAAATCCATCCAATACTCTGTCCTACACAGCCTTCACAAGTTTGAAAATATGGCCTATTCAGCGACATTTCAAATCTTCAAACACACATCGAGCCACAACTTCTGCGCATCTTTGCGGAAAACGGCATAGAGCCAAACTTAAGCTCTACACTACCTCGCTCACCTTCAAGTAAAGTTTCATCAAAATCCATCCAATACTCTGTCCTACACAGCCTTCACAAGTTTGAAAATATGGCCTATTCAGCGACATTTCAAATCTTCAAACACACATCGAGCCACAACTTCTGCGCATCTTTGCGGAAAACGCAATAGAGCCAAACTTAAGCTCTACACCACCTCACTCACCTTCAAGTAAAGTTTCATCAAAATCCATCCAATACTCTGTCCTACACAGCCTTCACAATCTGACAAAAACGACAAAAATTCAATCCTTAAAACACACAACTAGCCAAAACTTCTGCGCATCTTTTGCGGAAAACGCAATAGAGCCAAACTTAAGCTCTACACTACCTCACTCACCTTCAAGTAAAGTTTCATCAAAATCCATCCAATACTCTGTCCTACACAGCCTTCACCAGTTTGAAAATATGGCCTATTCAGCGACATTTCAAATCTTCAAACACACATCGAGCCACAACTTCTGCGCATCTTTGCGGAAAACGCAATAGAGCCAAACTTAAGCTCTACACCACCTCACTCACCTTCAAGTAAAGTTTCATCAAAATCCATCCAATACTCTGTCCTACACAGCCTTCACAAGTTTGAAAATATGGCCTATTCAGAGACATTTCAAATCTTCAAACACACATCGAGCCACAACTTCTGCGCATCATTGCGGAAAACGCAATAGAGCCAAACTTAAGCTCTACACTACCTCACTCACCTTCAAGTAAAGTTTCATCAAAATCCATCCAATACTCTGTCCTACACAGCCTTCACAATCTGACAAAAAACGACAAAAATTCAATCCTTAAAAACACACAACTAGCCACAACTTCTGCGCATCTTTGCGGAAAACGCAATAGAGCCAAACTTAAGCTCTACACTACCTCACTCACCTTCAAGTAAAGTTTCATCAAAATCCATCTTATACTCTGTCCTACACAGCCTTCACAATCTGACAAAAACGACAAAAATTCAATCCTTAAAACACACATCGAGCCACAACTTCTGCGCATCTTTGCGGAAAACGCAATAGAGCCAACCTTAAGCTCTACACTACCTCACTCACCTTCAAGTAAAGTTTCATCAAAATCCATCCAATACTCTGTCCTACACAGCCTTCACAATTTTGAAAATATGGCCTATTCAGCGACATTTCAAATCTTCAAACACACATCGAGCCACAACTTCTGCGCATCTTTGCGGAAAACGCAATAGAGCCAACCTTAAGCTCTACACTACCTCACTCACCTTCAAGTAAAGTTTCATCAAAATCCATCCAATACTCTGTCCTACACAGCCTTCACAAGTTTGAAAATATGGCCTATTCAGAGACATTTCAAATCTTCAAACACACATCGAGCCACAACTTCTGCGCATCTTTGCGGAAAACGCAATAGAGCCAAACTTAAGCTCTACACTACCTCACTCACCTTCAAGTAAAGTTTCATCAAAATCCATCCAATACTCTGTCCTACACAGCCTTCACCAGTTTGAAAATATGGCCAGTTCAGAGACATTTCAAATCTTCAAACACACATCGAGCCACAACTTCTGCGCATCTTTGCGGAAAACGCAATAGAGCCAAACTTAAGCTCTACACTACCTCACTCACCTTCAAGTAAAGTTTCATCAAAATCCATCCAATACTCTGTCCTACACAGCCTTCACAAGTTTGAAAATATGGCCTATTCAGCGACATTTCAAATCTTCAAACACACATCGAGCCACAACTTCTGCGCATCTTTGCGGAAAACGCAATAGAGCCAGACTTAAGCTCTACACTATCTCACTCACCTTCAAGTAAAGTTTCATCAAAATCCATCCAATACTCTGTCCTACACAGCCTTCACAAGTTTGAAAATATGGCCTATTCAGAGACATTTCAAATCTTCAAACACACATCGAGCCACAACTTCTGCGCACCTTTGCGGAAAACGCAATACAGCCAAACTTAAGCTCTACACTACCTCACTCACCTTCAAGTAAAGTTTCATCAAAATCCATCCAATACTCTGTCCTACACAGCCTTCACAATCAGACAAAAACGACAAAAATTCAATCCTTAAAACACACAACTAGCCAAAATTTCTGCGCATCTTTGCGGAAAACGCAATAGAGCCAAACTTAAGCTCTACACCACCTCACTCACCTTCAAGTAAAGTTTCATCAAAATCCATCCAATACTCTGTCCTACACAGCCTTCACCAGTTTGAAAATATGGCCTATTCAGCGACATTTCAAATCTTCAAATACACATCGAGCCAAAATTTCTGCGCATCTTTGCGGAAAGCGCAATAGAGCCAAACTTAAGCTCTACACTACCTCACTCACCTTCAAGTAAAGTTTCATCAAAATCCATCCAATACTCTGTCCTACACAGCCTTCACAAGTTTGAAAATATGGCCTATTCAGAGACATTTCAAATCTTCAAACACACATCGAGCCACAACTTCTGCGCATCTTTGCGGAAAACGGCATAGAGCCAAACTTAAGCTCTACACTACCTCACTCACCTTCAAGTAAAGTTTCATCAAAATCCATCCAATACTCTGTCCTACACAGCCTTCACAGGTTTGAAAATATGACCTATTCAGCGACATTTCAAATCTTCAAACACACATCGACCACAACTTCTGCGCATCTTTGCGGAAAACGCAATAGAGCCAAACTTAAGCTCTACACTACCTCACTCACCTTCAAGTAAAGTTTCATCAAAATCCATCCAATACTCTGTCCTACACAGCCTTCACAAGTTTGAAAATATGGCCTATTCAGAGACATTTCAAATCTTCAAACACACATCGAGCCACAACTTCTGCGCATCTTTGCGGAAAACGCAATAGAGCCAAACTTAAGCTCTAAACCACCTCACTCACCTTCAAGTAAAGTTTCATCAAAATCCATCCAATACTCTGTCCTACACAGCCTTCACAAGTTTGAAAATATGGCCTATTCAGCGACATTTCAAATCTTCAAACACACATCGAGCCACAACTTCTGCGCATCTTTGCGGAAAACGCAATAGAGCCAACCTTAAGCTCTACACTACCTCACTCACCTTCAAGTAAAGTTTCATCAAAATCCATCCAATACTCTGTCCTACACAGCCTTCACAAGTTTGAAAATATGGCCTATTCAGCGACATTTCAAATCTTCAAACACACATCGAGCCACAACTTCTGCGCATCTTTGCGGAAAACGGCATAGAGCCAAACTTAAGCTCTACACCACCTCACTCACCTTCAAGTAAAGTTTCATCAAAATCCATCCAATACTCTGTCCTACACAGCCTTCACAAGTTTGAAAATATGGCCTATTCAGCGACATTTCAAATCTTCAAACACACATCGAGCCACAACTTCTGCGCATCTTTGCGGAAAACGGCATAGAGCCAATCTTAAGCTCTACACTACGTCACTCACCTTCAAGTAAAGTTTCATCAAAATCCATCCAATACTCTGTCCTACACAGCCTTCACAAGTTTGAAAATATGGCCTATTCAGAGACATTTCAAATCTTCAAACACACATCGAGCCACAACTTCTGCGCATCTTTGCGGAAAACGCAATAGAGCCAAACTTAAGCTCTACACCACCTCACTCACCTTCAAGTAAAGTTTCATCAAAATCCATCCAATACTCTGTCCTACACAGCCTTCACAATCTGATAAAAACGACAAAAATTCAATCCTTAAAACACACAACTAGCCAAAACTTCTGCGCATCTTTGCGGAAAACGCAATAGAGCCAAACTTAAGCTCTACACTACCTCACTCACCTTCAAGTAAAGTTTCATCAAAATCCATCCAATACTCTGTCCTACACAGCCTTCACCAGTTTGAAAATATGGCCTATTCAGCGACATTTCAAATCTTCAAACACACATCGAGCCACAACTTCTGCGCATCTTTGCGGAAAACGCAATAGAGCCAAACTTAAGCTCTACACCACCTCACTCACCTTCAAGTAAAGTTTCATCAAAATCCATCCAATACTCTGTCCTACACAGCCTTCACAAGTTTGAAAATATGGCCTATTCAGAGACATTTCAAATCTTCAAACACACATCGAGCCACAACTTCTGCGCATCATTGCGGAAAACGCAATAGAGCCAAACTTAAGCTCTACACTACCTCACTCACCTTCAAGTAAAGTTTCATCAAAATCCATCCAATACTCTGTCCTACACAGCCTTCACAATCTGACAAAAACGACAAAAATTCAATCCTTAAAACACACAACTAGCCACAACTTCTGCGCATCTTTGCGGAAAACGCAATAGAGCCAAACTTAAGCTCTACACTACCTCACTCACCTTCAAGTAAAGTTTCATCAAAATCCATCTTATACTCTGTCCTACACAGCCTTCACAATCTGACAAAAACGACAAAAATTCAATCCTTAAAACACACATCGAGCCACAACTTCTGCGCATCTTTGCGGAAAACGCAATAGAGCCAACCTTAAGCTCTACACTACCTCACTCACCTTCAAGTAAAGTTTCATCAAAATCCATCCAATACTCTGTCCTACACAGCCTTCACAATTTTGAAAATATGGCCTATTCAGCGACATTTCAAATCTTCAAACACACATCGAGCCACAACTTCTGCGCATCTTTGCGGAAAACGCAATAGAGCCAACCTTAAGCTCTACACTACCTCACTCACCTTCAAGTAAAGTTTCATCAAAATCCATCCAATACTCTGTCCTACACAGCCTTCACAAGTTTGAAAATATGGCCTATTCAGCGACATTTCAAATCTTCAAACACACATCGAGCCACAACTTCTGCGCATCTTTGCGGAAAACGCAATAGAGCCAAACTTAAGCTCTACACTACCTCACTCACCTTCAAGTAAAGTTTCATCAAAATCCATCCAATACTCTGTCCTACACAGCCTTCACCAGTTTGAAAATATGGCCAGTTCAGAGACATTTCAAATCTTCAAACACACATCGAGCCACAACTTCTGCGCATCTTTGCGGAAAAACGCAATAGAGCCAAACTTAAGCTCTACACTACCTCACTCACCTTCAAGTAAAGTTTCATCAAAATCCATCCAATACTCTGTCCTACACAGCCTTCACAAGTTTGAAAATATGGCCTATTCAGCGACATTTCAAATCTTCAAACACACATCGAGCCACAACTTCTGCGCATCTTTGCGGAAAACGCAATAGAGCCAGACTTAAGCTCTACACTATCTCACTCACCTTCAAGTAAAGTTTCATCAAAATCCATCCAATACTCTGTCCTACACAGCCTTCACAAGTTTGAAAATATGGCCTATTCAGAGACATTTCAAATCTTCAAACACACATCGAGCCACAACTTCTGCGCACCTTTGCGGAAAACGCAATACAGCCAAACTTAAGCTCTACACTACCTCACTCACCTTCAAGTAAAGTTTCATCAAAATCCATCCAATACTCTGTCCTACACAGCCTTCACAATCAGACAAAAACGACAAAAATTCAATCCTTAAAACACACAACTAGCCAAAATTTCTGCGCATCTTTGCGGAAAACGCAATAGAGCCAAACTTAAGCTCTACACCACCTCACTCACCTTCAAGTAAAGTTTCATCAAAATCCATCCAATACTCTGTCCTACACAGCCTTCACCAGTTTGAAAATATGGCCTATTCAGCGACATTTCAAATCTTCAAATACACATCGAGCCAAAATTTCTGCGCATCTTTGCGGAAAGCGCAATAGAGCCAAACTTAAGCTCTACACTACCTCACTCACCTTCAAGTAAAGTTTCATCAAAATCCATCCAATACTCTGTCCTACACAGCCTTCACAAGTTTGAAAATATGGCCTATTCAGAGACATTTCAAATCTTCAAACACACATCGAGCCACAACTTCTGCGCATCTTTGCGGAAAACGGCATAGAGCCAAACTTAAGCTCTACACTACCTCACTCACCTTCAAGTAAAGTTTCATCAAAATCCATCCAATACTCTGTCCTACACAGCCTTCACAGGTTTGAAAATATGACCTATTCAGCGACATTTCAAATCTTCAAACACACATCGACCACAACTTCTGCGCATCTTTGCGGAAAACGCAATAGAGCCAAACTTAAGCTCTACACTACCTCACTCACCTTCAAGTAAAGTTTCATCAAAATCCATCCAATACTCTGTCCTACACAGCCTTCACAAGTTTGAAAATATGGCCTATTCAGAGACATTTCAAATCTTCAAACACACATCGAGCCACAACTTCTGCGCATCTTTGCGGAAAACGCAATAGAGCCAAACTTAAGCTCTACACTACCTCACTCACCTTCAAGTAAAGTTTCATCAAAATCCATCCAATACTCTGTCCTACACAGCCTTCACAAGTTTGAAAATATGGCCTATTCAGCGACATTTCAAATCTTCAAACACACATCGAGCCACAACTTCTGCGCATCTTTGCGGAAAACGCAATAGAGCCAACCTTAAGCTCTACACTACCTCACTCACCTTCAAGTAAAGTTTCATCAAAATCCATCCAATACTCTGTCCTACACAGCCTTCACAAGTTTGAAAATATGGCCTATTCAGCGACATTTCAAATCTTCAAACACACATCGAGCCACAACTTCTGCGCATCTTTGCGGAAAACGCAATAGAGCCAAACTTAAGCTCTACACTACCTCACTCACCTTCAAGTAAAGTTTCATCAAAATCCATCCAATACTCTGTCCCACACAGCCTTCACAATCGGACAAAAACGACAAAAATTCAATCCTTAAAACACACATCGAGCCAAAACTTCTGCGCATCTTTGCGGAAAACGCAATAGAGCCAACCTTAAGCTCTACACTACCTCACTCACCTTCAAGTAAAGTTTCATCAAAATCCATCCAATACTCTGTCCTACACAGCCTTCACAATTTTGAAAATATGGCCTATTCAGCGACATTTCAAATCTTCAAACACACATCGAGCCACAACTTCTGCGCATCTTTGCGGAAAACGCAATAGAGCCAAACTTAAGCTCTACACTACCTCACTCACCTTCAAGTAAAGTTTCATCAAAATCCATCCAATACTCTGTCCTACACAGCCTTCACAAGTTTGAAAATATGGCCTATTCAGCGACATTTCAAATCTTCAAACACACATCGAGCCACAACTTCTGCGCATCTTTGCGGAAAACGCAATAGAGCCAAACTTAAGCTCTACACTACCTCACTCACCTTCAAGTAAAGTTTCATCAAAATCCATCCAATACTCTGTCCTACACAGCCTTCACAAGTTTGAAAATATGGCCTATTCAGCGACATTTCAAATCTTCAAACACACATCGAGCCACAACTTCTGCGCATCTTTGCGGAAAACGCAATAGAGCCAAACTTAAGCTCTACACTATCTGACTCACCTTCAAGTAAAGTTTCATCAAAATCCATCCAATACTCTGTCCTACACAGCCTTCACAATTTTGAAAATATGGCCTATTCAGCGACATTTCAAATCTTCAAACACACATCGAGCCACAACTTCTGCGCATCATTGCGGAAAACGCAATAGAGCCAAACTTAAGCTCTACACTATCTCACTCACCTTCAAGTAAAGTTTCATCAAAATCCATCCAATACTCTGTCCTACACAGCCTTCACAAGTTTGAAAATATGGCCTATTCAGAGACATTTCAATTCTTCAAACACACATCGAGCCACAACTTCTGCGCATCTTTGCGGAAAACGCAATAGAGCCAAACTTAAGCTCTACACCACCTCACTCACCTTCAAGTAAAGTTTCATCAAAATCCATCCAATACTCTGTCCTACACAGCCTTCACAATCTGACAAAAACGACAAAAATTCAATCCTTAAAACACACAACTAGCCAAAATTTCTGCGCATCTTTGCGGAAAACGCAATAGAGCCAACCTTAAGCTCTACACTACCTCACTCACCTTCAAGTAAAGTTTCATCAAAATCCATCCAATACTCTGTCCTACACAGCCTTCACAATCTGACAAAAACGACAAAAATTCAATCCTTAAAACACACAACTAGCCAAAAGTTCTGCGCATCTTTGCGGAAAACGCAATAGAGCCAACCTTAAGCTCTACACTACCTCACTCACCTTCAAGTAAAGTTTCATCAAAATCCATCCAATACTCTGTCCTACACAGCCTTCACCAGTTTGAAAATATGGCCTATTCAGCGACATTTCAAATCTTCAAACACACATCGAGCCACAACTTCTGCGCATCTTTGCGGAAAACGCAATAGAGCCAAACTTAAGCTCTACACCACCTCACTCACCTTCAAGTAAAGTTTCATCAAAATCCATCCAATACTCTGTCCTACACAGCCTTCACAAGTTTGAAAATATGGCCTATTCAGCGACATTTCAAATCTTCAAACACACATCGAGCCACAACTTCTGCGCATCTTTGCGGAAAACGCAATAGAGCCAAACTTAAGCTCTACACCACCTCACTCACCTTCAAGTAAAGTTTCATCAAAATCCATCCAATACTCTGTCCTACACAGCCTTCACAATCTGCAAAAAACGACCAAAATTCAATCCTTAAAACACACAACTAGCCAAAACTTCTGCGCATCTTTTGCGGAAAACGCAATAGAGCCAAACTTAAGCTCTACACTACCTCACTCACCTTCAAGTAAAGTTTCATCAAAATCCATCCAATACTCTGTCCTACACAGCCTTCACCAGTTTGAAAATATGGCCTATTCAGCGACATTTCAAATCTTCAAACACACATCGAGCCACAACTTCTGCGCATCTTTGCGGAAAACGCAATAGAGCCAAACTTAAGCTCTACACTACCTCACTCACCTTCAAGTAAAGTTTCATCAAAATCCATCCAATACTCTGTCCTACACAGCCTTCACAAGTTTGAAAATATGGCCTATTCAGAGACATTTCAAATCTTCAAACACACATCGAGCCACAACTTCTGCGCATCATTGCGGAAAACGGCATAGAGCCAAACTTAAGCTCTACACTACCTCACTCACCTTCAAGTAAAGTTTCATCAAAATCCATCCAATACTCTGTCCTACACAGCCTTCACAATCTGACAAAAACGACAAAAATTCAATCCTTAAAACACACAACTAGCCAAAATTTCTGCGCATCTTTGCGGAAAACGAGATAGAGCCAAACTTAAGCTCTACACTACCTCACTCACCTTCAAGTAAAGTTTCATCAAAATCCATCCAATACTCTGTCCTACACAGCCTTCACAAGTTTGAAAATATGGCCTATTCAGCGACATTTCAAATCTTCAAACACACATCGAGCCACAACTTCTGCGCATCTTTGCGGAAAACGCAATAGAGCCAAACTTAAGCTCTACACTACCTCACTCACCTTCAAGTAAAGTTTCATCAAAATCCATCCAATACTCTGTCCTACACAGCCTTCACAAGTTTGAAAATATGGCCTATTCAGAGACATTTCAAATCTTCAAACACACATCGAGCCACAACTTCTGCGCATCTTTGCGGAAAACGCAATAGAGCCAAACTTGAGCTCGACACTATCTCATTCACCTTCAAGTAAAGTTTCATCAAAATCCATCCAATACTCTGTCCTACACAGCCTTCACAAGTTTGAAAATATGGCCTATTCAGAGACATTTCAAATCTTCAAACACACATCGAGCCACAACTTCTGCGCATCTTTGCGGAAAACGCAATAGAGCCAAACTTAAGCTCTACACTACCTCACTCACCTTCAAGTAAAGTTTCATCAAAATCCATCCAATACTCTGTCCTACACAGCCTTCACAAGTTTGAAATAATGACTATTCAGAGACATTTCAAATCTTCAAACACACATCGAGCCACAACTTCTGCGCATCTTTGCGGAAAACGCAATAGAGCCAACCTTAAGCTCTACACTACCTCACTCACCTTCAAGTAAAGTTTCATCAAAATCCATCCAATACTCTGTCCTACACAGCCTTCACAAGTTTGAAAATATGGCCTATTCAGCGACATTTCAAATCTTCAAACACACATCGAGCCACAACTTCTGCGCATCTTTGCGGAAAACGCAATAGAGCCAAACTTAAGCTCTACACTACCTCACTCACCTTCAAGTAAAGTTTCATCAAAATCCATCCAATACTCTGTCCTACACAGCCTTCACAAGTTTGAAAATATGGCCTATTCAGCGACATTTCAAATCTTCAAACACACATCGAGCCACAACTTCTGCGCATCTTTGCGGAAAACGCAATAGAGCCAAACTTAAGCTCTACACTACCTCACTCACCTTCAAGTAAAGTTTCATCAAAATCCATCCAATACTCTGTCCTACACAGCCTTCACCAGTTTGAAAATATGGCCTATTCAGCGACATTTCAAATCTTCAAACACACATCGAGCCACAACTTCTGCGCATCTTTGCGGAAAACGCAATAGAGCCAAACTTAAGCTCTACACTATCTCACTCACCTTCAAGTAAAGTTTCATCAAAATCCATCCAATACTCTGTCCTACACAGCCTTCACCAGTTTGAAAATATGGCCTATTCAGAGACATTTCAAATCTTCAAACACACATCGAGCCACAACTTCTGCGCATCTTTGCGGAAAACGCAATAGAGCCAAACTTAAGCTCTACACTACCTCACTCACCTTCAAGTAAAGTTTCATCAAAATCCATCCAATACTCTGTCCTACACAGCCTTCACAAGTTTGAAAATATGGCCTATTCAGAGACATTTCAAATCTTCAAACACACATCGAGCCACAACTTCTGCGCATCTTTGCGGAAAACGCAATAGAGCCAAACTTAAGCTCTACACTACCTCACTCACCTTCAAGTAAAGTTTCATCAAAATCCATCCAATACTCTGTCCTACACAGCCTTCACAAGTTTGAAAATATGGCCTATTCAGAGACATTTCAAATCTTCAAACACACATCGAGCCACAACTTCTGCGCATCTTTGCGGAAAACGCAATAGAGCCAAACTTAAGCTCTACACTACCTCACTCACCTTCAAGTAAAGTTTCATCAAAATCCATCCAATACTCTGTCCTACACAGCCTTCACAAGTTTGAAAATATGGCCTATTCAGAGACATTTCAAATCTTCAAACACACATCGAGCCACAACTTCTGCGCATCTTTGCGGAAAACGCAATAGAGCCAAACTTAAGCTCTACACTACCTCACTCACCTTCAAGTAAAGTTTCATCAAAATCCATCCAATACTCTGTCCTACACAGCCTTCACAAGTTTGAAAATATGGCCTATTCAGAGACATTTCAAATCTTCAAACACACATCGAGCCACAACTTCTGCGCATCTTTGCGTAAAACGCAATAGAGCCAAACTTAAGCTCTACACTATCTCACTCACCTTCAAGTAAAGTTTCATCAAAATCCATCCAATACTCTGTCCTACACAGCCTTCACAAGTTTGAAAATATGGCCTATTCAGAGACATTTCAAATCTTCAAACACACATCGAGCCACAACTTCTGCGCATCTTTGCGGAAAACGCAATAGAGCCAAACTTAAGCTCTACACTATCTCACTCACCTTCAAGTAAAGTTTCATCAAAATCCATCCAATACTCTGTCCTACACAGCCTTCACAAGTTTGAAAATATGGCCTATTCAGCGACATTTCAAATCTTCAAACACACATCGAGCCACAACTTCTGCGCATCTTTGCGGAAAACGCAATAGAGCCAAACTTAAGCTCTACACTACCTCACTCACCTTCAAGTAAAGTTTCATCAAAATCCATCCAATACTCTGTCCTACACAGCCTTCACAAGTTTGAAATATGGCCTATTCAGCGACATTTCAAATCTTCAAACACACATCGAGCCACAACTTCTGCGCATCTTTGCGGAAAACGCAATAGAGCCAAACTTAAGCTCTACACTACCTCACTCACCTTCAAGTAAAGTTTCATCAAAATCCATCCAATACTCTGTCCTACACAGCCTTCACAAGTTTGAAAATATGGCCTATTCAGAGACATTTCAAATCTTCAAACACACATCGAGCCACAACTTCTGCGCATCTTTGCGGAAAACGCAATAGAGCCAAACTTAAGCTCGACACTACCTCACTCACCTTCAAGTAAAGTTTCATCAAAATCCATCCAATACTCTGTCCTACACAGCCTTCACAAGTTTGAAAATATGGCCTATTCAGAGACATTTCAAATCTTCAAACACACATCGAGCCACAACTTCTGCGCATCTTTGCGGAAAACGCAATAGAGCCAAACTTAAGCTCTACACTACCTCACTCACCTTCAAGTAAAGTTTCATCAAAATCCATCCAATACTCTGTCCTACACAGCCTTCACAAGTTTGAAAATATGGCCTATTCAGCGGCATTTCAAATCTTCAAACACACATCGAGCCACAACTTCTGCGCATCTTTGCGGAAAACGCAATAGAGCCAAACTTAAGCTCTACACTATCTCATTCACCTTCAAGTAAAGTTTCATCAAAATCCATCCAATACTCTGTCCTACACAGCCTTCACAAGTTTGAAAATATGGCCTATTCAGAGACATTTCAAATCTTCAAACACACATCGAGCCACAACTTCTGCGCATCTTTGCGGAAAACGCAATAGAGCCAAACTTAAGCTCTACACTATCTCATTCACCTTCAAGTAAAGTTTCATCAAAATCCATCCAATACTCTGTCCTACACAGCCTTCACAAGTTTGAAAATATGGCCTATTCAGAGACATTTCAAATCTTCAAACACACATCGAGCCACAACTTCTGCGCATCTTTGCGGAAAACGCAATAGAGCCAAACTTAAGCTCTACACTACCTCACTCACCTTCAAGTAAAGTTTCATCAAAATCCATCCAATACTCTGTCCTACACAGCCTTCACAAGTTTGAAAATATGGCCTATTCAGAGACATTTCAAATCTTCAAACACACATCGAGCCACAACTTCTGCGCATCTTTGCGGAAAACGCAATAGAGCCAAACTTAAGCTCTACACCACCTCACTCACCTTCAAGTAAAGTTTCATCAAAATCCATCCAATACTCTGTCCTACACAGCCGTCACAAGTTTGAAAATATGGCCAGTTCAGAGACATTTCAAATCTTCAAACACACATCGAGCCACAACTTCTGCGCATCTTTGCGGAAAACGCAATAGAGCCAAACTTAAGCTCTACACTACCTCACTCACCTTCAAGTAAAGTTTCATCAAAATCCATCCAATACTCTGTCCTACACAGCCTTCACCAGTTTGAAAATATGGCCTATTCAGCGACATTTCAAATCTTCAAACACACATCGAGCCACAACTTCTGCGCATCTTTGCGGAAAACGCAATAGAGCCAAACTTAAGCTCTACACTACCTCACTCACCTTCAAGTAAAGTTTCATCAAAATCCATCCAATACTCTGTCCTACACAGCCTTCACAAGTTTGAAAATATGGCCTATTCAGAGACATTTCAAATCTTCAAACACACATCGAGCCACAACTTCTGCGCATCTTTGCGGAAAACGCAATAGAGCCAAACTTAAGCTCTACACTACCTCACTCACCTTCAAGTAAAGTTTCATCAAAATCCATCCAATACTCTGTCCTACACAGCCTTCACAAGTTTGAAAATATGGCCTATTCAGCGACATTTCAAATCTTCAAACACACATCGAGCCACAACTTCTGCGCATCTTTGCGGAAAACGCAATAGAGCCAGACTTAAGCTCTACACTATCTCACTCACCTTCAAGTAAAGTTTCATCAAAATCCATCCAATACTCTGTCCTACACAGCCTTCACAAGTTTGAAAATATGGCCTATTCAGAGACATTTCAAATCTTCAAACACACATCGAGCCACAACTTCTGCGCATCTTTGCGGAAAAACGAAATAGAGCCAAACTTAAGCTCTACACTATCTCACTCACCTTCAAGTAAAGTTTCATCAAAATCCATCCAATACTCTGTCCTACACAGCCTTCACAAGTTTGAAAATATGGCCTATTCAGCGAAATTTCAAATCTTCAAACACACATCGAGCCACAACTTCTGCGCATCTTTGCGGAAAACGCAATAGAGCCAAACTTAAGCTCTACACTACCTCACTCACCTTCAAGTAAAGTTTCATCAAAATCCATCCAATACTCTGTCCTACACAGCCTTCACCAGTTTGAAAATATGGCCTATTCAGCGACATTTCAAATCTTCAAACACACATCGAGCCACAACTTCTGCGCAACTGTGCGGAAAACGCAATAGAGCCAAACTTAGGCTCTACACTACGTCACTCACCTTCAAGTAAAGTTTCATCAAAATCCATCCAATACTCTGTCCTACACAGCCTTCACAAGTTTGAAAATATGGCCTATTCAGAGACATTTCAAATCTTCAAACACACATCGAGCCACAACTTCTGCGCATCTTTGCGGAAAACGCAATAGAGCCAAACTTAAGCTCTACACTATCTCACTCACCTTCAAGTAAAGTTTCATCAAAATCCATCCAATACTCTGTCCTACACAGCCTTCACAAGTTTGAAAATATGGCCTATTCAGCGACATTTCAAATCTTCAAACACACATCGAGCCACAACTTCTGCGCATCTTTGCGGAAAACGCAATAGAGCCAAACTTAAGCTCTACACTACCTCACTCACCTTCAAGTAAAGTTTCATCAAAATCCATCCAATACTCTGTCCTACACAGCCTTCACCAGTTTGAAAATATGGCCTATTCAGCGACATTTCAAATCTTCAAACACACATCGAGCCACAACTTCTGCGCATCTTTGCGGAAAACGCAATAGAGCCAAACTTAAGCTCTACACTACCTCACTCACCTTCAAGTAAAGTTTCATCAAAATCCATCCAATACTCTGTCCTACACAGCCTTCACAAGTTTGAAAATATGGCCTATTCAGAGACATTTCAAATCTTCAAACACACATCGAGCCACAACTTCTGCGCATCTTTGCGGAAAACGCAATAGAGCCAAACTTAAGCTCGACACTATCTCATTCACCTTCAAGTAAAGTTTCATCAAAATCCATCCAATACTCTGTCCTACACAGCCTTCACAAGTTTGAAAATATGGCCTATTCAGCGACATTTCAAATCTTCAAACACACATCGAGCCACAACTTCTGCGCATCTTTGCGGAAAACGCAATAGAGCCAAACTTAAGCTCTACACTACCTCACTCACCTTCAAGTAAAGTTTCATCAAAATCCATCCAATACTCTGTCCTACACAGCCTTCACAAGTTTGAAAATATGGCCTATTCAGCGGCATTTCAAATCTTCAAACACACATCGAGCCACAACTTCTGCGCATCTTTGCGGAAAACGCAATAGAGCCAAACTTAAGCTCGACACTATCTCATTCACCTTCAAGTAAAGTTTCATCAAAATCCATCCAATACTCTGTCCTACACAGCCTTCACAAGTTTGAAAATATGGCCTATTCAGAGACATTTCAAATCTTCAAACACACATCGAGCCACAACTTCTGCGCATCTTTGCGGAAAAAGCAATAGAGCCAAACTTAAGCTCTACACTACCTCACTCACCTTCAAGTAAAGTTTCATCAAAATCCATCCAATACTCTGTCCTACACAGCCTTCACCAGTTTGAAAATATGGCCTATTCAGCGACATTTCAAATCTTCAAACACACATCGAGCCACAACTTCTGCGCAACTTTGCGGAAAACGCAATAGAGCCAAACTTAAGCTCTACACTACCTCACTCACCTTCAAGTAAAGTTTCATCAAAATCCATCCAATACTCTGTCCTACACAGCCTTCACAAGTTTGAAAATATGGCCTATTCAGAGACATTTCAAATCTTCAAACACACATCGAGCCACAACTTCTGCGCATCTTTGCGGAAAACGCAATAGAGCCAAACTTAAGCTCTACACTATCTCATTCACCTTCAAGTAAAGTTTCATCAAAATCCATCCAATACTCTGTCCTACACAGCCTTCACAAGTTTGAAAATATGGCCTATTCAGAGACATTTCAAATCTTCAAACACACATCGAGCCACAACTTCTGCGCATCTTTGCGGAAAACGCAATAGAGCCAAACTTAAGCTCTACACTACCTCACTCACCTTCAAGTAAAGTTTCATCAAAATCCATCCAATACTCTGTCCTACACAGCCTTCACAAGTTTGAAAATATGGCCTATTCAGAGACATTTCAAATCTTCAAACACACATCGAGCCACAACTTCTGCGCATCTTTGCGGAAAACGCAATAGAGCCAAACTTAAGCTCTACACTATCTCACTCACCTTCAAGTAAAGTTTCATCAAAATCCATCCAATACTCTGTCCTACACAGCCTTCACAAGTTTGAAAATATGGCCTATTCAGCGACATTTCAAATCTTCAAACACACATCGAGCCACAACTTCTGCGCATCTTTGCGGAAAACGCAATAGAGCCAAACTTAAGCTCTACACTACCTCACTCACCTTCAAGTAAAGTTTCATCAAAATCCATCCAATACTCTGTCCTACACAGCCTTCACCAGTTTGAAAATATGGCCTATTCAGCGACATTTCAAATCTTCAAACACACATCGAGCCACAACTTCTGCGCAACTGTGCGGAAAACGCAATAGAGCCAAACTTAAGCTCTACACTACCTCACTCACCTTCAAGTAAAGTTTCATCAAAATCCATCCAATACTCTGTCCTACACAGCCTTCACAAGTTTGAAAATATGGCCTATTCAGAGACATTTCAAATCTTCAAAACACACATCGAGCCACAACTTCTGCGCATCTTTGCGGAAAACGCAATAGAGCCAAACTTAAGCTCGACACTATCTCATTCACCTTCAAGTAAAGTTTCATCAAAATCCATCCAATACTCTGTCCTACACAGCCTTCACAAGTTTGAAAATATGGCCTATTCAGAGACATTTCAAATCTTCAAACACACATCGAGCCACAACTTCTGCGCATCTTTGCGGAAAACGCAATAGAGCCAAACTTAAGCTCTACACTACCTCACTCACCTTCAAGTAAAGTTTCATCAAAATCCATCCAATACTCTGTCCTACACAGCCTTCACAAGTTTGAAAATATGGCCTATTCAGCGGCATTTCAAATCTTCAAACACACATCGAGCCACAACTTCTGCGCATCTTTGCGGAAAACGCAATAGAGCCAAACTTGAGCTCGACACTATCTCATTCACCTTCAAGTAAAGTTTCATCAAAATCCATCCAATACTCTGTCCTACACAGCCTTCACCAGTTTGAAAATATGGCCTATTCAGCGACATTTCAAATCTTCAAACACACATCGAGCCACAACTTCTGCGCAACTGTGCGGAAAACGCAATAGAGCCAAACTTAGGCTCTACACTACGTCACTCACCTTCAAGTAAAGTTTCATCAAAATCCATCCAATACTCTGTCCTACACAGCCTTCACAAGTTTGAAAATATGGCCTATTCAGAGACATTTCAAATCTTCAAACACACATCGAGCCACAACTTCTGCGCATCTTTGCGGAAAACGCAATAGAGCCAAACTTAAGCTCGACACTATCTCATTCACCTTCAAGTAAAGTTTCATCAAAATCCATCCAATACTCTGTCCTACACAGCCTTCACAAGTTTGAAAATATGGCCTATTCAGAGACATTTCAAATCTTCAAACACACATCGAGCCACAACTTCTGCGCATCTTTGCGGAAAACGCAATAGAGCCAAACTTAAGCTCTACACTACCTCACTCACCTTCAAGTAAAGTTTCATCAAAATCCATCCAATACTCTGTCCTACACAGCCTTCACCAGTTTGAAAATATGGCCTATTCAGCGGCATTTCAAATCTTCAAACACACATCGAGCCACAACTTCTGCGCATCTTTGCGGAAAACGCAATAGAGCCAAACTTGAGCTCGACACTATCTCATTCACCTTCAAGTAAAGTTTCATCAAAATCCATCCAATACTCTGTCCTACACAGCCTTCACAAGTTTGAAAATATGGCCTATTCAGAGACATTTCAAATCTTCAAACACACATCGAGCCACAACTTCTGCGCATCTTTGCGGAAAACGCAATAGAGCCAAACTTAAGCTCTACACTATCGCATTCACCTTCAAGTAAAGTTTCATCAAAATCCATGCAATACTCTGTCCTACACAGCCTTCACAAGTTTGAAAATATGGCCTATTCAGAGACATTTCAAATCTTCAAACACACATCGAGCCACAACTTCTGCGCATCTTTACGGAAAACGCAATAGAGCCAAACTTAAGCTCTACACTACCTCACTCACCTTCAAGTAAAGTTTCATCAAAATCCATCCAATACTCTGTCCTACACAGCCTTCACACGTTTGAAAATATGGCCTATTCAGCGAAATTTTAAATCTTCAAACACACATCGAGCCACAACTTCTGCGCATCTTTGCGGAAAACGCAATAGAGCCAAACTTAAGCTCTACACTATCTCACTCACCTTCAAGTAAAGTTTCATCAAAATCCATCCAATACTCTGTCCTACACAGCCTTCACAAGTTTGAAAATATGGCCTATTCAGAGACATTTCAAATCTTCAAACACACATCGAGCCACAACTTCTGCGCATCTTTGTGGATGTCTCACATCCATTCTTTCCGGATGAATCTGTTTTTGAATGATGTTTGATGGCTTTTCTTGCTTCCGTGCTTTTCTAAATTCCAAGTCATGATGTTGAAGGTTGTGGCGCAATTTTGCCTGATGAAGCCATAGAAATGTTCACTATCTTCTTAGTTTTTTGGACTGTGCTGTCTCTTTCACATGAAATTTCGCAATCAAAGGTCAGTGGGAACTAGGGATTGCAATCCCGTAATCCCGGGATTCGACAATGTCTGAGGATATCGAATAAATAACTTTGATAATGCTGTTTTTGGCACAGTGATGATGACCGTGTGCAATTGCTGTGTGATATAGTATACATGAGATGATAAAATTTGTAATTTGAATCGCAAATTTCGTGTTATTTCAATTGACAGGAAGATGTGCCAGGAAAATATTTATTTTCAGACATATCATTTCACGGAGAGCTTATAAGGCGATGAAATTATCTTCACACTATAGGGATGCTAATCCCGGAATCCCGATATCTCGGGAAATCCATTCACTATAGATATGGAGGGTCTTCACACTTTAGTCTAATCATCAGCTTCATGCCTACGTTTTAAATAATCCATTGATGAGGCATTCTGAGTAAAAGTCGAGACTCAAATTCGAGGTTGTCATTTGCCAAAGCTAGCAATATTTAAAAGCAAGAACATTTTGAAGATGAGCATTGGCGAAGTAGGCTTACACATTACCGGGATTAGGAATCGAGCTATCCCTCGGAATTGAGATCTCTAGGAGGCAAATTGCTCAATAGATCACAGTTTTGCTCACATTATTGGCCTCTGGTCACGTCAATCTCGGGATTAATAATTTGCCATTTTGCATGTAGCTACAACTGATATGCTGGTATTTTCTCAATCTCGATCTCGGGTCAGAGCTTGTAATCCGGAATCCCGGGATCAAGAAAAATCGGGATTTTGTAGGCAGGCTCAACATCCCGGGTCTTCACTCCACCAATACCGAATCTCAGGAAATTGAAGATTAAAAGTTCAGACATCAGAAATTCGCAGCTGTTCCCGTTTACTCTCAACGTTTGCCGTTATCAAGGTGTGCATAAAGCGGAATAAACTCTAGGTCGATTGCCATGTTATCAGTAAACCGACTTTTGTCAATTTCGATTCTCTGCCATTACCACATCCCAGCATCCCATAAAATCAAAACACATGTGCTTTGTCATAGCATATTTACTGAGCTTATTCCACTCAATCCCGGAATCCCGTGACCGAGATCTTCCTCGATTGTGGAATCTCTCTCTACCCTCTACATTAGAAAACATAGAAGGCGCAAGTATATAATCACATATATAAAAGCATACTGACAAAAGTGTGATTATACTAATATTATAATATTATTGTAATATACTTATTATAATACTGACAAATATATAGGCTACAATATTGAATCAGTAATTCAAAGAAAGGGATCGAAAAGTGATGGAAAATCTATTCGGTTTCCATTAGCGAAGCAGTAAAAAATCTGTAAATCACTACCAAAATAACAGCTGAATTAATAAATCATTCCTGGGATTTCGGGATTCGCACAAATACACGGAATCCCGGGATTGCAATCCCTACCGGTATCTCATACTATTTGCATATGTCTATGCTTTGTAATAGGGTATATACGATTCCACTCAATCCCGGGATACCGGGATTTTGCAATCCTACTTTACACCGATTCGCTACATATTCAATTTATAAGCAAATCATAAAGCAATGCACCATACGATAGGCATGTATTATTACTGTACGTAATAACAGGTAGCTAGGGATACACATATTTTTTTATTCCTTTTTACCATCTGTCTTGTGAAAATCAGACGGAATCTTTATATACGGCGCGCCAGAAATGCAAGACCGGGATAAAATATAACGATTTAGTCTGTGCTCGCGCCGGAGGATTCAACTTTTAGAAAAATGGGAATGTCTGGGTGCCCCGACGCGCCGGATCAATCTGGTAAAGCATGCAACGATTCCAGTCTGGAGTGAAATTGCGTTACTATACGTGCACTTCCGCATTTCCAGCCTATTTCCAAGTTGTGTACGCAAAGTTTACATATAATTAGAATTTAGAACATTTGAGATTGATGCTTAAAGAGAGCTTCAAATGAATACGAGTAAATTGCACGATTTGTTGTATCAAAAATTCTAATTTGGGCCTGTACAAAAATGTTTAGGAACCCCTGCTAATTAGGGAGTTTGTTTCGGAATCCTGTAATCATATTTTCGGGATCTCAAAATTCGGTAATGAGTTTTATAATCCGAGATCCTGGCCCCGGGGTTTCGAAAGTCCATGGGATTGAAATTCCTAGCAAATGTTCTCGTTAATCTTGATCAATCAATTTGATCATTCAGCATGTGCGACTGTGCAAGAAATTCAGTGGTTTGACTTTTTCTTCTCATTTGACTGTGAAATCTTTTCGATCCATTTATCGGACAATATTCACAACAGCGCCACCTGCATCTGACAAGACGGTGTGAATAAAATGCTATTGTTTGTCAACACGTGCATCCTGCCCACAATCCCTCTTCGGCAGATCAGTATGATTTGAATCGTCTGAGATATACCAGACCGCAATGTATACCGTTGCTCGTAAGTGCGGAGAAGAAAGGTTGATGTTCAATGGAGTCAAAAGCCTTTTCGTAATCAACGAAGGCCAGGCAGACTGCTACCTTATATTCTCTGGCTTTCTCTTGTAGTTGAGTGATGGTTTGCAGATGATCGACGGTAGAGAAACTGGATCTGAATCCTGCTTCCTCCTTTGGTTGTTGCTGATTCAATGTGTTCGACATGCGTTTGAGAACATGTGAGAAGACTTTATGCATGAAATATATTAGACTGATTGGTCTGCAATTTCTTAGATCTCTCATGTCTCCTTTCTTATGAAGGATGATCATGATGGCGCTCTTCCATGCCTGAGGTATTTTCTTTTGGTTCAAACATTCGTTGAATAATCTGGCAATCATGATTACAACTGGCTCCCCTACATCCTTGAGTATGTCTGCAGTTTGCAATTTTAGCCTTGCGCTTTACCTGGTTTCATTTTCTTGATGGCGTCTCGTATCTCTGACGGAAGGATCCAGCAGGGAGGGTCGTTGACGTTGTTACTTGGAACATTTTTCACTTGTGATACTTGTTGTCTTCAGCTGTAGGATTCTCCGTAATACTCTTCCACCCGTTTCAACATTCTAGCCTTGTCCTTTATGACATCGCCGTCATGTTCTTTGATTGATGTAATTTGGCTTTGTCCGAGATTTTGATTTCGTTTTGCTAGCCGTATGCACCAACGAGGTTTAGTATTAAACCTGGTTTATCTTCCATTTTAAACCAAGTTTTAATTTTCGTGGAAGCACCAAAGTTAAACCTGGTTTAAAGTTAGAAGAATCTTGGTTTAATTTAAACCTGGACAAGGGCAGGTTTAACCGCTAAACACACATCATCATTCTCATTATTTTTTCTTCGGTTCAATGTGGTACAGTGAATACGCCGAATTCGCTGCTATAGGTGCAGCAGCAGCACAGAAACGACGACGAAGTTAACGGACAACCCCGACCGATAATTTCACAGAAGAAGAATTTCGACACCGCTTCACAAAGGAGACATTTCGCCATATTTGTACTATGTTAGAAAGTGAGTTGGAACCTCCAAATAAAAGAAATGACAGTCTCTCTACTGAACAGCAAGTTCTTATTGCCCTTCGTTTTTATGCCACTGGTAATTTTCAGATAACAGATGGTGATTTAATCGGTGTGCATCAAACGCCTGCTGGACGCATTGCTCATAAAGTTTCCAAAGCAACAGCAAGACTACGACAACAGTTCATTTTGTTTCCCTCGCCTGACCAACTGGAAGTCGAAAAAAATCTTTCTACAAGATCTCACACTTTCCAGGTGTTATTGTTGTAATAGACGGGACGCACATTCGTGTACAAAGGAACCTCATCTGAGCTTTATCGCAATCAAAAAGACTACTTTTCTTTGAACGTTCAAATCATGTTTGATTCTAATAATTGAGAGTTAAAGATAATTGTGACCCTATTGGTACTGGAGTTGGTCATGGAACCTCCAGGAATTGTTTTCGAAATTTCTTTGTTTTATGACAAAACTTGAAGTCCTTCCGCCTCCTGGTGCGTTTCATGGGCTTCCTGGAGACTCAGGTCTATCCATGTCTTCCGTGTCTCTTAACACCGTTTTTGTCCCCTCGGATGCTGCCCAACGGACGCTTAAACAACAAAAAGTCTCAACATTACGAGAAATTGTGCTTGAGCGTGGAATCGGTGTTTTGAAACGTACCCCACGCTTTTCCAGCTATTAAGAGTGGCCCTCGTGTTGCAAATCGAAAACTCGCAACCTATCATATGTGGCTTGCGCGATTCTGCATAAGGCATTTGCCGAATTCAAACAACAAGGAAAACAGGAGTTTCAGAAGGAAATGAACTTTTTCAGTCATCCCCCTGCATTCGCCGATCAAATCGTGAACCGAAGAGGTAACGCCGTAAGGCGTTTCGAGCATAATACTTCACCAACTTTTTAATTTTACCTCTGAAAGCCTACATAATTCTGAAGGCTTGTTCTTATCCGGAATTTCAAAAATTGAATTAATTAATTGTTTGTAAGCTTTGAAAACGTTTGTGTATTTTAGATGCCAATTTGCGATCTACATTACATGTGTACAAGTTACAATTGCAACCTATATACAGTAATGAAAAAAAGTGATATTGCTTGTTTTTTACTTTCCCAAGAAAACGAAATAATTTATTAACTAGCTTCAACATCTGTTTATTCAGGGGAATACAAAACCTTTGACAATTCAGGGACACTAACTTTTGACAATTTCAAAAAATCAAATCTAATTCAAAGCATAATAATCGAGGTGACCAATAAAGAAACAATTATAGGCCATGTACGATGTTTGGTAGAAAGATAAGCATTTAACACGAAGTTATTTCTATTAAAGATTCAAGCTTTTTCCTCAAGAGCTCTTCCTCCAGCTTTCAAGTTCTTCATTTTTTGTCTATGCTCTAATTCGGCGAAAGTTAAGAAGAATGTTGAGTGAAACGCACTCATGCCCCTGCCCGATGTTGGTGAGCTTCCGATACGATCTTCCTCACTGAAGCTGCTCATTCTGTGAGGGGAAGGCTGCAACTGCTGCCCAAAAAATTTCAATTCAAAGGGGATCGTCACATCTGGCTCATCCATTGCACGAGAGTTCTTGATCAAACGTCACTAATATCCGCGCTGTCGCATGCCATAGCAAAGAGCGTCGCAATCGAAATCCAGTTGTCAACGGCGGGGTCAGCTCATCGGCCTTATTTATGAGGCACTGATGCGCCTCCGTGCGAGAAATTGGTGGCCGCCGTCGATGTTCCACCTCCTGTACGCCACCACTTTCTCTCTTACACCGCGGCCAATTTCTTCTGTCGTGTGTCGATCTTCTGCCTCTTCCACAGCGCCTTTACCTGCGTAGTGTTCTGCAGGCCGTGTCCATGCGACGAAGAATGTTCTTCAGCGATCTTTCCGCCACGTATCCGCCTTTTTTCTTTACAATCGCGAAGCTTGTTCTCTTGTCTTTCGACCATTTCAGCCGGTGGTGCGTCGGTCTCCTAGCAATCGAATAAGCAAGTTTTGCTCTACTATCGAAAAATTGGCGACCTCTCTTCTTTTGCGCCATGATCAAAATGAAGTGCTATTAACTGTCTTAATAACTCAAGTGTGATTAAATAGAGTTTTAGTTAAACTTAGTTTGTGTTAGGTTCGACTAGAAAAAAAACTGAGTTTTTAAAACCAAGTTTGACAGCAAACCAGGATTTTTGATAAAAACCTCGTTGCGTGCATACGAGTTCTTTGTCCTTCCTCGAGTGTTGTCTTGATTGTTGAATCCTCATCAAACTTGTTGATGTCTTCCGCCATTTTGCGTTTGTTTTTGTGGTTTTACACAGATTCGACGTAATTTCAACTGTGTTTAGATAGTGTAATGTTGGTTCCTTTCTTTTTTCGGCGCCGTTCCAGAACAGAGATTTCGCTTCCCCTGGACAGTTTATCCTTTTTTCGTTATTGTGTCTGTTCCGAAATACTGGACTGCCGATTCTCGTGTATGGTCGTGACGTTTTCGCCAAAAATCATTAATATCTAAATTTTCGTTTCCTCGTTCCCATGGTGTCATACTTATTTGTGACAGACAGTTGTGGTATTCTTCCTTGTGGGTTGATTAGTTTAGCGACATCTGCCATTTGTGGTTTCCGTATTAGCTTTGCTCTCTCCATTTTCGTTGTTTGAAAAACGCACCCCGAAGCCCGCACCAGCCGATTATATGCGCTGCCAGTTGTTGACCAAAGCGATTCAGGGACGTTGCACATCTTGAATGATATGGAGGCATGCTTGACAGGGATGTAGTCCATCTCATTCTTCGTGGTTCCGTTTGGAGAGAATCCAGGTCCATTTCCTCGAAGACTTCTTCTTGAAATAGATGCTCTCATTTTCTTAAGTCTCCATGTTGTTCCGGCACATTGAACCATCCGGTGTCTCTTTGTCAATTTCTTGTTCCTATGCCGCATGGTCCTGGTATACAGTTGCACTTGGATCATGTCTCCTATTTTAGGTTGAAATCATCTATATCAGGGTACAGTAGGGTCTGCTGATAGTGATTGGATTGTCACTTCATCGCATACCTTCTCGACCTTTCAATCTGGGGACAAACTGTTCAGGGGAATCGAATTCTTCTGGAAAAGCGCCAAAAACTGAAGAGTAACAAACGATCATTTTTGTCGGCAGATTATAGCTGGTATGCATTGCAAGTCGGCATATTCTTATTGATCCTTGGGCTACTTTTTTCACTACTCCATTGTAGCTAGTTACTTTGTCCGAAGATCTTTGTATGATCGAGGAAGCTACTCCGTTTCGATGCAAGCTTACCGACTTTGTAGTATAAGTGGACCGCTTCTTCTTGAGTTTTTGTAAACCGTCTTTTTTCATGTGAGTTTCACAGAGTTTGGCGTACTTCTTCCAATTCTGCGACGCACGGTATCATCAGATAGGAGTGTGCTTCGGGCGTGCATTGTTTCAGTTGTTGGGGTGCTTGAACTGAGGCTGGCGTTTGTGCTCTCCCAGTGATCTTTCTTTGCACACTTGTCCTTTCCGTTGGAAGGCTGACGTGTGTGGTCAAGGGGTCTAGGAGCTGTGGGAAAACTGAGGACCATTAGATTATTAGT
>CAJQUW010004732.1:0-190369 GCA_907163375.1 Prostheceraeus crozeri | reverse complement strand
AGTTGCAACCAAGGTCTGTCCACACCTGCTCATGATGATACTCCATGGGGTGCAACAAACGTAACACGCAACAGACAGCAATGACCTGTGAAAACAACTCATGAAATCCTTGAATGTTTCCAGCAATATGCGAATTGTACGACATTTTCTTTGCAACACAACTTCACAACGTCGGCAAAACATAAATGATCCTGCTTCACTTGCAACCAAAGTAGGTCCACACCTTCTCATGATCATTCTTAGGAGCACGCCGTTGTCTACATTCATATACCGGAGCGCGACCGATGACGAAAATTGGACGCTCGAAAACACCCGTAGTCTGAATTCATGAACTCAAGCACTCTACTCCGGTTGTCTATATTCTTGCCTTGGACACCTGATTTCAGACATCGGGCGTGTTCAGGCGCACAAATGTATACCTTCCGTGTGCTCCGGCGTATGAATATAGACATCGGGTGCGCTCAGTCGTATGAATTCTGACCTCGAGCGGGTGTACTTGTGCGTGCTCGGTCGCATGAATCTAGACCGCGGCGGGCTTACTCGTGCTTGTGAATCTAGGCTTCGGGCATTGATTAGTGTGATCAAACATAGAAAAAGTTATGGGAAATGCAAGAAACATACATCAATCCATCATATCTAGAAAATCCGATAGCTCTGCTCATGACGGTCATCCCACACAATTTCATCTGTATTCACTCAAATATTTAAACTGCGGATATCTCTACAAAGGAAGACTTCTCTGAGAGCTGTCACTACATATCAATGCATATGTATATTCACACGAATCTGTGGATACTCACCTGATCCAAACCGCTTGATCATCTTTTTCATTGCTCATTTCAATTCGAAATCTCAGAATTCAAGTGCTACATGTCGCCTATTAGTCAGGGAGTTGTGTGGGTAAGCTTAGCTGTGATTGAGGCAGGATCGTCAAAGTTTTGACCACCGCTGTGATTGCCATTTTCAGATGCAGATCCACAATTGAAATGATGCTGTGAGCATAGATCTACAATGTACTTGACGAAGTACTTTAATCTCGGAGAAGTGGTTCTCAAGCTAGAGTTATCCTTTGCTCTTGTGTTTTGAAACGCTACGGAGAATGATACTGAGGCTTTGGGCAACTCCGGTATTGATTGAGGCAGTAGGCCTGCTAACAAAGTTTTTGACTAACAGCTTGAAGATATGATCGAAAACTATTTTTTGTAAAAATGGTGAAAATGTGTGATGATTGCGTGAAATTTTCTCCGGCCAGATTTGCCGGTTAACGCTTGTGTTTTGATACTCTGGAGATAAAATTGTGAATGTATGGGGTAAGTTTTGTTTCATTGTCGATCTTGGATTCATTATCTCTGTCTGGGTCTTTCCTTCCGCCAGCTCTCCTATGTTATCAATGACGATCCTGGCCTTTATCTCTGTAAATCTTGTTGTCTCTCTCCAGAAGTTGACTCCATCAAGACCAAGTTACTGGACGGTTTCCCGTCTGATGAGCATGTGTATTGCTTTGACGAGGATTGGTTCACTGTTGCCAATTTAACTAATCCTCCTGTTCGCCAGACTCAGGATGTTTCTCACAGTTGTGTTAGTTCCAATGCTAAGGAAATTTCTCCCAGTTCAGACAGTCCTCCATTGCTTTCGAAATTTCAAGAATTGGAGAAAGCATTTTCGACTCTGACATTGAAGCTGGAATCCATGATAGCCATGATCTCTACTTCCCTCCACGAGAATACAGCTGATAAATCTCCCAGCATTCCTTGGCCTGCTCCTCTTCCCCCGTTTCTTCCTCCCAGTTTTACAACGGTAATTTTCCTCCTCTCTCCTCAATAGATGTCCCTGTTGATCGATCACCTGGTGCTTTTCAAGGTCCAGCTCTATCGAATCATGTATCGAATCCCACTCCGCCTATCTCAACTTCCCGGATGCCTGTCTTTCCCGTGAGACAGGACCGGTTCGATCCCGTCCGTCCCTCCAGACTCTGGAATCTACATGCCAAATGAGCTCATCCTGACAAATTTTCCTGATGATAAGGATCTGTCTTTCGGTATATCTTCAATCATTCAGTCTATTAGAAACAGTTCTCCTTCCTCGGCATGTCCTGAACCAACTGATGTTATCCGTATTGGCAAGCCGAAAGTCAATTCTCATAGACTGGTCAAGCTGATTTTTAAATCTGCTTTCGACGCGAAAACTTTTCAAATCAGCTTTCTCTTCCGTTTCTCCCCTTTTTTGTGATTCAAGCCAGGTTCGCATTCGATCAAGCCTTTCGCCTTCAGGACAGGCTCTCCGTCGGCACTGCTTCGAACTGAATAAACAAGCTTCCAAGAGCGACAATGGCTCTTCTTGTGAGAGTTTTAGTCTACGGGACTCCGGGGTTATTTGGCGCTTCGTTCGCAGAGATGATGGTAGTGGCAAAGAGACTCCTCTTGGTTTGATCGTACTTATTCAAAAAACTGAAGAGCCCTAACCTTGCACTTAAGTTTCTTAACTTGAATGCTCGCAGCATTGTCAACAAGCTTCACATTTTTCATTCCTATATCTCTGACCTCCAACCAGATATTATCTCTGTCACTGAAACTTGGGCAAATAAAAATTTTAATGATGCTTTATTTCAAATTTCAGGCTTTAAATTATTCAGATCTGATCGTCGCAGTGGTAGTCGCGGTGGTGGTGTTTGCCTTTACATTAAGGACTCACTTCAGTCTTGTGCTTTGGATGTCGCTAACAGCTCGAACTTCAGTGATTGTGTTTGGGCTGAAGTTTATCTTCAGAATAAATCTTCCATTCTTGTAGGTGTGGTTTATCGTCCTCCTAATTCATCAGTAGCTAATGACAGTGTCCTATTCGAGCTCTTCCATGAAGCCTCCTCCCTTCCCCATCAGTTTAAGCTAATAAGTGGCGATTTTAATTTCCCCCACATTGACTGGGAGACTCTTGTTTGCACTGTTGAGTCAGGGTTCTACCAAACTGTCTTTGAACCTACACGCGAAGAGCATATATTGGATTTGTTATTCTGCTCCACTCCTGATCTTGTTACCGCGTTGATGTAATTGAACCTCTAGCCTCTTCAGATCACAATATGGTCTTGGCTGAACTGGCTTTTTCTGCAGAAAGAAAACCAATTTCTTCCAAGTCGACTCCTCGTTATAATTTTAAGCAAGCTGATTGGGACTTGTACCGTTCCATTCTCGGTTCCAATAACTGGGAAAGTTGCTTCCAGCACAAAGATGTGAATGAGATATGGGCTTCTTTTCAATCCGCTATTCACGGTGCTTTATCGTCAGCAGTTCCAACCAAAAATTATCTTCGAAGTAACAGACCTCCTTGGGATTCTCCAGAAATTCGTTCTTTAAAACTACAGCGCAGAAGGGCGGAACGTATCTTCCTTGACACCAGATCTGAAGAGGCTAGACGTTTGCGCAATCATACATCTAACCTCTTGAAACAAGCAATCCGCAGATCTATTTACAATTTTGAATTATCTTTGGCTAACAGTGACAATCCTAAGCGATTCTGGAACTATGTAAAATCTAAACAAAAGGTTCGATCCACCGTTGGTCCGCTTGTCGACCCGTCCACAGACCGAGTAGTGTATGATCCCCTACACTCAGCTACTATTCTTGGTGACTCCTACAAATCTGCTTTCACCTCTGAGTCTCTTCCCATACCTGCTGTTCATGCACAAACTGATCATTGCCTCGCTGATGTTGTCTTCACACCTGATAGAATTCGCTTCCACCTATCACATAAGAAGAATTTCTCCTCCCCTGGCCCTGATGGCATTCAATATATCTGCTACAAACAAGGTGCTTTTGTTCTGCTTCCACTTCTTGCTCGCCTTTTCCAGATCTTTTTTGAGTTGGGGAATATCCCGCTAGTCTGGAAGCACGCTCTGGTTACTCCTATACATAAGAAAGGTTGTCGCAAGAAGGCAGAGAATTACCGTCCGGTCAGCCTGACTTGTACTGCCTCCAAATTGATGGAGTCGATTGTTCGCGATCACCTGCGGCAGTTCTGGAACCAATATGACATAATCAAGCGCTCTCAATTTGGTTTTCGATCCAATTCGTCTAGTACCCACCAGCTCTTAGAATTCCTCGAGGATTTAACATCTGTTGTGGATCGCGGTCAGTGGGCTGACGTCATCTATCTCGATTTTGAAAAAGCGTTCAATTCAGTCCCTCACTTTCGTCTCCTCTCGAAATTGACTTCCTTGGGCATTGGAGGGAGACTTCTATGTTTTCTGAAAGCTTTTCTTGAGGATAGAACTGAGAGTGTTGTCGTGGATGGTGTGCATTCTTCCCCTACAGCATGATTTCTGGTGTCCTTTAGGCCCAGATCTGTTTGTCGCCTTTATTAATGACATTGATGACACCTTGACAAACTCTTCTTTATTGAAATATGCTGATGATGTAAAATTGTACTCCGAAATCAAGCGCACTGATCCCCTGAAAGCCAAAGAACTTTTGCAAGCTGACCTCAACGCTGTAACCACCTGGTCGAAGAAATGGCAGCTATCGCTCAATCCCCAAAAGTGCTCCATTCTACACTTTGGATTTCGCAATCCAGCCTCGGACTACCGTCTGGATGGAAGTTTCCTGAATAATTCCAAGTGTGTCAAAGACCTTGGAGTTCTGATTTCAAAAGACCTAAAATTCTCTCGGCACATTCTGACCTGTGTTCAGAAAGCGAATCGCATTGTATCTGCCATCCTCAGGACATTCGTCTCTCGGGACGCCGATCTGCTTATTCGTCTCTTCAAGACACTGGTCCGCCCTCACCTCGAATATGCCATCCCAGTCTGGAATCCATCCCTGATTAAAGTCTTTCTGGCTATCGAACGTGTACAACGTCGATTCACCAAAAGCATGCGTGGTCTATCCTCGTTACCCTACGAAGAAAGACTGAGAGCTCTGAAACTCCCAACACTACAATGTCGTCGTCGGATTATGGACCTTACAACCGTGTTCAAAATATGTAACCACCTTACTCCAAGTGATCCTAATTCCTTCTTCACCTTTAGTGTTTCCCGAACCCGTGGACATAACTACAAAATTTTCCGCCACCCAACAAATCTGAATTGTCGCCTATCCTCTTTTTCCCACCGCATTATAGATGACTGGAACCGCCTCCCCGACGATATTGTGAACAGTGAAACGGTGAAACAGTTTAAACGAAAGCTTTTTATGTTTTATTGTAACTTCTAATTGTTCCCTCCTGAATGTATTTCCTGTGTTGCCTTGGTGCTCCTTGCACTTATTGGTGTACTAAATAAATAAATTGAGGCAAATTCGCAAAGTATTCGCTGTAGATGTAAAGTTGTTCTTGAAAATTATAGTTTTGTAAAATTGGTGAAAACGTGTGATGGTAGCATGCAGTGCATGTCAGGCCTGGGTTGCGCTGTTGCCTTCTGATGTGCTCTGCAGAATGATTATGAGTTGGTTGTGGTTGAGACAATACTATCAACGTTTTGACTGACAGTGTAAAGAATTGTGGGAAAAATACAATTTTTGCAGAATTGGTGAAGGCGTGCGTTGATTGTGCGAGGTGCTTCCCATGCCTGGCTGATGCCAGTTTGGTTCGAATTGAGGCAGCATTGACAATGTTTTCGGTATCGTTGCACTGCCATTTTCAGATGCAGATCCACAACTGAAACTGCACCCGGAGGTGCATCTATCCGAGGAGTACTTATACTTTGAGAATTATTTCTTGGTCCAGAGTCGCCCGTTGACTACTGTTTTTTAAAGTGATCTAGTGAATGACACTGAGAAGATGTGGGGAACGTTTGGTTTTGAATTGAGGCAGCATTGACAAGAAGGCCTTTGGTGTCGATGCGCTGCCTTTTCAGATACAGATCCACAACTGAAACTGTAGCCGGAAATGCATCCATCCGACCAAGTACTTTTACTCGTAGAACCGCTTCTCCGCCCAGAGTTCCCGTTTTCCGCTGTATTTTGAAACGCTCTACTGAATGACACTGAGAAGATGTGGGACAAGTTTGATTGTGATTGAGGTATTTCTGTCTGTCAGTGTACACAGGCCAGTTATGTTGTTAAAGATATTCTTGTCATATTGGTGAAGGCTTGCTTAAAATGCGTGAAGTGAGCTAGGTTGGTGGTGATTGAAGCAGTATTGACAACGTTTTGCTTAACACAGGAGGTTCATGGTCATCTGTGAGGAAAAATTATTAAAAGTGAACTCCTTTTAGTAGGACGAACGTTTTCCATAAAGTACGGTAGGCAAAATATGCATGCATATCCAAAGCCAACGTTTCTCGCAGTCTCTGTCAACTTCAAGTCGCAGTAAAAAAATTACTGCACCCTGAAGCTGACAGAGACTGTCGAAACTTAGACCTTATGTTTGACTTACCTTACTTTATTGAAACATTCAGTCTACTAAGGGAAGTTGACGTTTTATATTTCTCCACACTAATGAGTATTGGCAAATTTGACTGTCGGTGTGCTGTAAAGTAATGATGGTGATAATCTTTTTTGTAAAATTGGTGAAAACATGTATTTATTGCGTAAAATGTTTCTCGGGACAGATTTGTCCGTTGGGTGTTCCTGTTTGATGTGATCTAGAGAATGACACTAAGAAGGGATGCACCAACATTTTAAACGAAATTATCTATAATTTGAATGCTTTGGGTATTGACTGATTTATTCAGTGAACCTTTTTATTATGCAGCGGCTATTACATTATACATTATATGCAGTAGCCTGTACAAAAAGTCTTCCATATCTATCAACACGCCTCATGTTGATTAGCTACGAGTACAAGCATGGCTGCAGATCATTCAATAAGACAAAAAATTGCATTAGAATGTGTCTTGACTCGTTGCTTGTCTTGCTTAGCCCTGCTTGGTTTATCTTCGTCTTCGATGTTTTCTGAGATACTTAGTGATTTCTTAAGCGAAGCAAACTTCCCCACGGTGATTCGGAAACTCTTAATGTAACAAAGTTTAATTTAGTGCTCTATTTAATGTAGATACTTTCCATATCCCACTTATCTATTAGGTAATCAGTCTTGCTGGCTAATTCGGTGTAACAGTCGCCAGATTAAAATTGTTCCAGCTCAGCCAGTGTAATAGCCATTACCTATTAATTTTGTCCTAAACGTCAGCTGGAAAAATCGACCTCTCTCCAAATGTGACATATTTTGTACGCTCGCTCCACTTGCGAGTCGTACATTAATTATTTAACGCAAAAATACCCTCTTTTATGAGTTTTTGGATTTCGTGTACTTTATTAGTTTTCATTTTGACCTTCGATGTATTTTAGCCGCCACTACAAGCATTTGTCTCTAGAAATAGTTGAATGAGCGACCTACTTTCAATTGTTGTCGATACATTATTTAACGAAATGCTATATTTACTAAAAAATGTGAGACGATCTCCACCATGTCATAAATAACCGCAAATTGTTCAAAATCGATTATAACGATACTGTGGGTGTATGCTTGCATTACACCAGCTGATGTCATTCTTAAAACACATTAAGTTCACCAAACTATATTTATATCATCAATTTCGTTAAGTCTGAAGTACAATTTCACCATTCAACTTGTTTATTATATTGGAGCACGTGTCATTTCAGATAAATATTTTGCAGCTAACTAAAATTAAACTTCGCTGATTATTGTTACCATAGTGACGCTTGCAAATGTAGCAGCAGTGAATTGCGGCGGACTAAAACAATTAATATCTTAGATAGGGATTCTCCATGTAAAACAGCATTTTTTGGCTGATATGCGTCAAATATAAAAGTGTCCAAAGAGATACATATCAAGATAAAATACTCATACCTTAATCTGTATTTGAGCAAAAATCTGGACCTCTACCCTCTATTTGCACGGTTCAGCCCTTATTGTCGACTTAGCACCCCAACTACTATGCCGAATAACAGTTCTCTAATCAACTTCCAATCGCAAGATGTACGAATCGACTATGCAAGCACGACTATACTCGTATCTACCGGTGAAGGTAAAATGTGAATGCCGATAACTTAATGGCTATTCATCACCCAATAACATGGAGCTGAATCATTGGGCCGTATGCATAAAAATGAGAAAATCTTTTTCTCACAATTTTGTGAGATAATCTTATCAATTAATGCATAAAATTTCTCACACTCATAAGCAATTTTTCAAATAGAGAAATTCTTAGTCGTCTCAAAGATGAGAAAAAGGCATGCATAAAAATGAGTTTTGAGATTATCTTGCTAGAAAATCTCATAAAATCATAAGCAACAAATTCGTCGCTCAAGACCTATCAATTAGTGTCATGGAAACTGAAGGATGACTAATTCTTAGTCTATATTTTCGCACACACAATATATCTTCAGTCGGTTTCATTTACAATCATGTTGAGCTTTAGCGTAGGACATGTAAGAAGCAGAAGGATATTTAATCAATGTCGGGAAGTAGCAAGTAGCCGTTATAAAGCTTTACATCGCTTTGACGAAGAAAATATCGAGTGGTTGGCATCTTATAATCTTCCAAACCTCAGAAACAAGGGGTGGTACAGTTTCATCTAAACAGAAGGTGGAGATAACTCTGAGATATCTTGCCAATCCAGGTTTTCAAACTCATATTGCTGAACAAACTGGCTTTCACCAATGTACAGTTTCGAGAACAATAAACGAAACAGTCCCGTTAAATAGCCGCAATGGCGAAACAATGGACAAAATTTCCCGTAAATGATGCTGCTGAGAAACGAAAGGCAGAAGTCAGTTGGTTCGACGAGGTGGGTTTCCATCGTGTATAGGAGCACTTGATTGTACACACATCAGAATCGATAAACCTAAGGGTGCATTTGGAGATGAATACATCAACCCTCAAAGGAACACCAACATTAAACGTACAAGCCACTTGTAACGAAAAATGGATGTTTACAAGTATCGACGTAAGTTGACCTGGATCTGTTCACGATAACCGGATCTTCAAAAATTCAGAACTGTACAGGTTAGTAGTAACCCACGTTTTATTTAAAGGACATATACATGTAGTACTCTGCAGGGATCTTTTCTGTGACTTCCCCAACAAAAGTGTAAAAGACTCACTTAAAAACTAAACTTAATCCAATCAAAAGTAAATAGTAATTTCACAGCATTGGCATAACTATACTTTTTACTGAACAATGAAGAAAAAAGGAAATAGCAGCAATAATAACAATCACGAAGATGTTAAAGGTAAATCTCCATGAGACCATAGACCCTGAGACTGTCGGTTGTCATCGAGCTTAGTGAGTCGAGATTCGTCGGGACATTCGGAGGGATCGACTGATGGTAAAGCACATATCGTAATTATTGTTTATAGAACATGAAACATGGTGTCCGCGGCCTAAAAATGTCCTTGAATATCATTGAGTGTCACAGATGGGCCGCTTATGTATATTTACAATAACTTCATATGTCGAAGAATGTAGGAAAAAGTTTTTATCTGATATGTCAGACAAAACTTGAATCGATTTAGCAGACACATAAGTAATTTAAGTTAACCACGATCGATGATTTAGTATACTTCTAGATATCAATTCAAATTCTTGAATCGTGTGAACGCTTGCATAAAAATTCTTTGACCTCTTATCAGCCCGTCCTCATATGTCTCATGTGTTATGCTTAGGTGTCGACTTTCGGCTGTAATCGTTAAATGACATGTAACATCATTCTTTAGTGAAACATGCTTTCCGACATGAGGAATAATATGTACGTTTTCAGCATCGCAACGGGAGGTTCTCTCTATTTTGTATGTGGTGGACATATGGCTTTCCACAGACCTCAAACAGTGATCAATATATAATTTATCAGTTAATAACTTAAATTCCATGGCTTCAGAATTTATATTGCAGATGTTTTCAGTGAATCTTATTTTTTATTAAATAACTGTCCCTTATGTCTGACCAGAAAGGCATAATTCGCTTCAATGGCACATATCAGTTTACATCAGGATTGATTGAAATCATGATTTTTATTTATATAAAGAACCTGGTTTACTTTTTCCACTAACTGACTCAGTCCACTTTGCAAATGAGTAAGAAAACACAAGTGATTCCAAATAGTTAAATTAAAACTTAAATAAGCTATTTTCACTACAGAGAAAGTATTACAACTGTGTTAAGGTATAGTCAGTCACTTGCTCATCATGGCAACTATTACTCACATCAACAAGACGTCTTTTCTCTCCTGAGTATTTCTTCTTTAAGCGGACGTAGGACAATTGTTCAAGTAAAATCAATCTCTGCAACTCGGATTATTCAGATTTTTCGTTTCTGGAGTCTCACCGGCGAGATCTTTCTCCTTCCTTTTCCCCGGTACCGATGACTTTGCTGAGCATGAGTATTCAGGAAGATTCTCCATGGACGATTCAAATCCAGCTGAGACAGCTCCTTCTAAGCGCGCGAAGGTAGGATTTTCGTCATGCATAAGAAGATTAAGCAGATTTCTCTCCCACTTTAATAAATTGATTGGTTTGTTACCAGTCTTGTTTCTGTCACTTTTATTTTTGACGCGCATCTTCAAATTTGCTATTTTCTTGATCATTTTTTTCTTATCAAAAGGTCGACCCAACAGTTGCGTCATAGATGTACACACTTAAGCAATCGCCTCACCTTTCTTCGATTTTTGTTGTGGTGTGTTGCTTTTCTCAAGTAAAACTGGATAGGTCTTCAGTATATCGACGAGAATTTCATTTTCATTCTCCAATAATTCTGCTGTGCTTGCAGTAAACATCTCACTGAAGTGCATCGATCGTATAAATGGTAAACGTCCGACGAAAGAAGATATTCGTTTAGCAACATGGAAACAGCGCGATCGAACAATCACAAATGAGGACTACGACAACAAAAATAAGTGATGCATAGTTGGAATTCGTATTTGACTACATGATTGGCTCATGAACAAAAATTCGCTTGTGATTGTATTAAACTAGGAGCATGAGAAAAAGAAATTCTCGTTTGTTTTGCATTAAATGTGATATTGCTCACGATCTCATTGCAGGTGGTGACAAAATCTGTCAATCAACCGCTGCAAATATCTTAGCACTGAAAGAGAATTTCTTCTACTCCGAGCAGAACTTTATGCATACACAAATGAGAAAATCTTAAGTATGAGAATATTTTAGCTTCATATCTGAGAACTTCTTTTTGAGAAAATCTCATTTTTATGCATACATAAATGGTTCACTGAGTGCTAAATGTCGATAGTAACTCTCAGATCAACTTCAGTTAAAGTGAGAAGAAAACTATGCTTCGTAGTCCTGGAGCTACTGACACTTTCTTCCCAAATTCGCGCACAAAGGGCTTAATACCATGGATTTGTAGATCGTGAAACGCTGAACACAAAAATCAAATTCTTGAATGTCACAGCCAGTAGCTTTCGGTTATAGGTAAGGTTAAAGGATTACCATTGGAATCCAATGGTAAAATTGAAGAAATATCTATGGATTGTGAAACACTTGGCAATTTTCGTACATTTTATTTTTCTGAAAGAAACTATTTATCAGAATGCTATGAAATTTGAAACATGACTGAGTTCAGAACAACAACTTCGATGTAAAAGTTGAAGTCAGTCACATGATTCAGTAATTGATGTCTGAGAGCCTCTACAAATTATTAAAAACGTGTGGATCGCGCACTCACAAAGTTTGTGCATGCATGATGTATGGGATGATGGCGAGTCAAACCGATCTGAAGATTTTTACTTTTGCTATTGTTCCATTTCTCAAAATGACTCATTTTATCCGGTAGTTGTAGAATGTGGTTGTCAACGCTCCGTCAAGATTTACACCACGGTGTTTGGCCTAGTCTTACATAAGTGAGCTGATGAACTCTTTTTGGATAAAATGTTTCATTGTTTTTGTGATCCAATTTAGGAAGATCTGTGTAATTACTTCCTTGTTGTACATGAATATTATAATATCATTGACTTCTTCAATGTCGTTTTGTTTCGGTCGTAGAATGGAACTCGTTTTGAACTTTTCTATAACTCGTTTTTTAAATGTTTTTAACTGAATAGAATATTTTTATACTGAATGGGAAAGGCTTATATCAGAATCGAACATTTATAGATTGAACGGAACAAGCTCTAATTAGAATAGAAAAGGTGTAGTCTAACTCATGGAAAGTCTGTCACTTTAAAACGTAATGCAAAGCACGCCTTAAGGAATTTTCAGTAGATCTTAAAAGCCATCCTCTTTATGGATTTACTCACGCACGCGCCATTGTGCTGGTACATTTTCCAGTACGTGCTCTTCGGAACTTTTAAGTAATTGCTAAAGGAAATTGAAGCTCACGCATTTGCCGAATGTGCGTCGTATATCGGTTTCTGATCAATTACACACATATGTTATTTGTTGCTCTAAGAGAAGTTAGTGACTATATTTGAGGTGCAAATGTTATCAAAATCGCTTCTTTAGCATAATTGGCAGCGATTTAGTTTAAGCTTGATAGCCTCTTCTTCTCAAGTATTTCATCATAAGTACACCTCAATAAAAGACTATAATTCATTGGAATCGAAAAAAGACCTTTGTCCCTACCTTTTCCCGAAACAGACAAATCCGACATCGGCAATTGAAGTAGTAGCCTTTCAACATTGAAATTCAAGTTCATGAGATGATGTTTCGGTCATACTATGGACCTAGCATAAGGGCTCTAGCATTCGTAGTTATCCATCACAATGAGAAATCATGAAAACATTGTCGCGGTAGCGTCATGTGATTATGTGCATATGGCACATGTAGTTTGTATGCACCAATCATATATATTGATTGTTGAATGACAAATATTGTAAATGAATTCAAATATATCTACGTGCAAAATCCAGTAAAGTGTTTTTACAATCTTCCACTGCGTAACTTTGACTACATTTGGTAGCAGAGCGTGTGTGAGCTCTATTTTCAATATGAGAAAATTATTTTATTGACATTTCTCCAATATTTTTCACCTGATTCACTGTTTTATCTACTCCTGTTTTTTTTGCTCTCTAAGGTGAATTAATTCCAAGCCTTCTATTTTATTCTGTGTCATATCTGCTATATAACTTATCAAAGCATGCCAAGATTGTTAACCACACATAAGAGGTTGATAAAACAGTTTGAAGTCAAGCATGAAAATTATGCAAACCTCATTATAAGCGATCCTGACCAAGTAGGCTATTTCGCAATGAAAGAGGAGATTAATAACCTAGAGCAGGAACTGTCTGAGCTCAAAATTTACTATAGCCAAGCCATTGAAGAGTCAAACAGCGTCATTACACAAATTGATGATGAGCTACATGTAGTAGAGGAATATGAGCAACAAGCGGTGAAAATGGTGAACCAGTATGAGTCGCTGGCTGATGAAATCAGACAAGTCACTAAAAAGTTGAAAATCATTGTTTCCAACATAGATGCCGATGATGAAAAATCAGCTGCCACAAAAGCAGAACAGATAGCAAAATTCCAAGAGGAATGTGCTGATAAACGACATAGGGAGACCATTGAAGCTGAACAAAAGCGTCACCAGGACCTAGTTGAGTTGCAACTAAAAAGTCTCAGTCTGAATGAGGAACTGCGTTGTAAAGAAAGAGAAAGAATCAAGTCGAATAAGGCCACAGTGAAATTGCATCACATTAAGCCGATCAAGTTCAATGGTAATCCAACAGATTATCCAGGCTTTATGTCAAATTGGAACTCGACTGTTCACAACCAAGACCTGACGGTTGGCGTAAAATTGCGTTACCTACAAGACGCGTTTGGACCCATTCCCAGAAAGTCAATAGAAAATCTTGAAGCTGATTCTGAGTACAAGCTTGCACTTTCTATTTTGGAAAATAGATATGGCAATAGGACGATGCTAAAAAGAGCTTATTACGAAAAATTGGAAAAGCTGCCTGACATCACAAATTCCATGGATTCTGAGGCACTGAGAGCATTCTTGGAAGAGCTTGATATTAGTTGTCATGTACTAGAGGAGTATGGTGTCGAAATGAAAAATCTTGAGCTTGTCTTTATGAACACGTTTAAGAAACTTCCCCATGACATTAGATACCAGTTTACCAAAGCCGTTGGAGGCATTAACAATCTTGATATGGTAAAATTGAAGAAACTTTTGCGTGAGCACGTGGTGATTTCAGAGGAAATTGAGTGTGAGAGTAAACCTTCAGCAACGATTACTTGCTCCCACCCAGGCCAAGAATTGACCAACACTGACAGCAATCTTGAGCAGGCATTTTACGGAAAGTCAGAAGTTATGAGAAAAACATCATCTGTTTTTAACCCAAATGACAAACCTCACCAATCAAGAAGTAAGCAACATCAGCATAGGAATAAGAACAAAGATCCCCGTCATAATATCAGTAGCGCACAAAAGCAGTTCACAGAAAACAGCTTCGAAAATCGAAAAAAGACAGCCAAAAAGCACAACCCTACTTTTCCATACTTATTTTGCAAAACATCAGGTCATTGGAGTGAAGATTGTGATCAGCATCGAACTAGAGAAGATCGCATTATCTGTTTGGGTGCTCGATGCTTGAGATGCTTAAAATCAAATCACATGACGCTACCGCAACACTCCCGCCACGACAAACATAATAACCGGAAGATTTTTCTACTGATATGTGATGCCTCATGAATTCTTTTTTTCTAACGATTCTTGTATTGCATCTAGCTGTATTGCACAACATGTCCCTGTAATTACCGAAAAAAAGTATCGCTCAAGAGCTCCGAAAATTCTACGAAAACTCTTTGCTAAGAAGAAGAAGAAGAAGAAGAAATATTATAAGAAAAATTCTGCAAAATATAAAGAAGTTGCATAAGAATATGATCACGCAGTAGAACAAATAGCGATGTTTAGAGAGGAAAAGCTAACTCAGAGTGGAGATATTCGTAAATTTTACGCCTATGCTAAGCGCCGAACGAAAAGTAGTCGCGCAATTCCACCCATCTGCAATGAAAATGACAGTATGATTTTTGACACCCTCGATAAAGCAAACTTATTAAATGCTTACTTTGCATCCGTTTTCACATCAGACGATGGTGCCTTACCTCCCTTCCCTAAACGAGTGAATCCTGGAATATCTCTGGATTTCATTCATTTTACTCCGGAAATTGCTGAAAGAGCTCCAGAACGGTTGCTAGTGCTCTCGCATTCCCATTAAGTTGCATTTTTGATCTATCCATGTCAACCGGCAAATTAACATCTACTTGGAAAAAAGCTCTAGTCTGTCCAGTCATTAAGAACAAAGGACCCTCCTCTTTCCCCAATAGCTATCGCCCGATCTCACTTACCTCTGACCGTTGTAAGGTCATGGAAAGGGTAATTTCTGATGAAATATATTCCTATACAATGAACCATAAGCTTTTATCCATGGAACAGCACGGTTTCCTTCCCCGACGTTCAACAGTTACACACATGCTCAGTTCGATACTTGAAATGTGTTCTGCATTAAGTCTCCATAATCGCTTCGATTCCGTGTACATTGATTTCTCAAAGGGCTTCGACACAGTGTCAATACCTAAGCTTCTCCATAAACTCTCAAACTATGGTTTCAATGGTCAATTGCTCCAATGGATTAATAACTATCTATGTAATCGAACTCAGAGAGTCATAATCAACAGCGTCACTTCGGACGCGGTAGCTGTTACAAGTGGCATGCCCCAAGGCTCAGTTCTTGGACCTGTATTGTTCCTTTTTTATGTCAATGACGTGTTTGACTGTCTTGTTGGATCGACTGCAGCCCGCCTTTATGCTGATGACTTGAACTTTATGTCAACCAGTATTCATAAAACTCCACGAGAATTCGCGCAACTGCGTGAAAATTCGTGGACCTGCGCGAGTAATTTCCGTGGAACTCTGTGCGACTTTCCTTCGTATTCAAAACACCGCGAAAATCGTTCGCAGAGGTTAACCATGCTATTTTTAGACTGCCACCTTGTGACCTCGTCACTCATAGATTACTACGGTCGTAAGGACATACGATTGGATAATGAGTGAATAACAGGAGAAATGTATTTCTCGATATATTTGTGTAAATGATGACTAACATGGAATTGTGAATTGGAAGTGGCAAGGTCAAGAGTTCTGAAACTACAATGCCACTGTTCAGTCACGCCGAAGAAGAGTACATGGTGGAATATTACCTGAAATATAGTAACTTAATGGATTCAACTGGAAGAACAGCAGATTTCAACAAGAGAAGGAATGAAGTGTGGGAGAAATTGACGAACGAATTAAATGCCATGAACCGTAATGTGAAGAAAGAAGTGAAGCAAGTTCATGATAAATTACATGTAGGTTCTCTACGACGAGCAGCAAAAGAGAAGCTATCAACCAATAAACGAGAAATGAACATAACTGGAGGGGGAATTTCTTCTGCTTTCAAACCACTGACTCCGAGTGAAGAAAAGATTGTTGGTGCTCTGGGTCATACAGCCAACTTCCGTGGAATCCCTGGCCAGTTGGAAACGGGTTGCATTAAAGGCCCCATACACACCGACTTACCTGAGCGTGGAGGAACTTCAACTATTTTCCAGCCAACAGATATTTCAAACGCGGAAAATATTCCAAGTAAGCTGTGTCAAAGTATTTGGTCAATTTTCTTAGGAATTCACTTAACAGTATGTGTAGGCCTACATGTATACTATTCAACAGTATGATATGAAAACAGGCATAGGCTTCAGTGTTGCGATTCGCACGTTTAAAAACGCTTGCGAGTTTTTTGAAATTTTAGGCGTTTAAGCGTATTTTTGATGTTTTTTGTAATCTGGTCATTATCAAGTATTTTTTTGGAACCAAGTACGTAAAGTGATAGTTACTATTGACTATTGAACAATATATATATATATATATATATATATATATATATATATATATATATATAGATATACTAAACTTTTAGTGATAAAATACTAATAACCATTTTCATTTTTTCAGATGAGAGCGGCACTGAAGAAAACAGTGTAGGCCCATCACTTAGCGGTGTACCTTACAAGAAGAGACATTTCTGTTCGACACGTACAGGAAGAGCAGAAACGAATGCTTCGTTCAGAAAGCTGCAGCGAGAAGTGTTGGAGCTACAGAAAGAGACATTAATCAAGCAGAAGGAAAATCTTGAGAAGGAATCTGCGCTTCTAGATCTGAAGATGAGCATATTGTTGAGATCGCAACAATCTTCGATCTTGAGAAACGATCAACCCGGTTACAGTTATCTCGGGGATTTTCACTCGTAATCAGTTACCTGTTACTGAACAGTAGGTTTTTGTCATTGATTATATGAAAGGAATATAAATTATTTGCTTTTTTTAAAGATTCACATTTTATGGGCATATCTTTCGTGAAACTCAAGTAGTATTAATAGGTATTACCGGTGCTATATTTTTGATGCGGATATGTAGTAGAATATACAGTATCCCTTTAATTAATTATCTTCTCAATTTCTGTTGTGGACTCGAGACTGGAATAGAAATATTTCTCAGTAAAATATTACAACATTTTTCTAAATATTTTTAACTCGAAAATATTGCAACAGTAGATCTGTCATATTCAGAGCATTTAGTAAAAGTATTGAAACAATACAGATTTATCAAAATCAGATCTCAAACAATCCATCGTTCACGAACTATTAAGCGATATTCTTCGAGCCAAAGCCAACTTCGCTGAAATCCACTACTTATAGAACTTTCTTGATTACTAGAGCTTGGCTCTGACTCTGTTCGAACTTCAGTTGGTAATAAGCTGTCATCGAAATCAGGCAGGTTTCTGTCTTTCGCTAAATTATGCAGAACTGCAAATGCCATCACATCAGAAGCAACATTTTTGAGGTGACGGATGGATTCCTAATGCAACAATCCGATTCTATGCTTCCATTGTCCAATTTTATTTTCAATTTTAACACGTGTTTTACAATGGGCATCATTGTATCGCCTTTCTTCTAACGTTTGAGGATTACTGAATGGTGTCATGAGCCACCACCTGCATGGATATGCAGAATCACCGAAAACTATTCCATATGAAGGTGAATTTTCAAAAAAGTTCCAAATTTCGCTATTTCGCAGAATAAAAGAGTCATGGGTCGATCCTGGATATCGACAGTTCGCATCGCAAGCCACTTGTACATTGATTGAGTAGTTGTTTTTTCTGTTCATAAACTGGAAGTCGTCATCGCGTGACCGAGGTCTTTCGATACGGATGCGGGTCCCATCAATACAAGTCACAACTCCTGGAAATCCTGAGACGTCCATCCACTGTTGTTTCACTTTCGAAAGTTTTCTTACATCCGGTATGTAGAAATATCTCGAGCTTTTGAAGCAATTGCCTCTGATACCCTTGTAACAACTCTCGAACTCGTAGGTTGCGACAATCCAAGTGTATCACCTGTTACAATCTGGTATGACCCGGTTGCATAGAAGCGTAGTGCAGCCAACAGAAATTGAAAAAATTGAAAAGTTTCGTTTTTTTCGGGTAGCAAATCATCTTTCACGAGTGATGTGATATGATGTACCGAGTCTTTGTCAAAGCGGTATCGCCGGTAGAATTCTTCGGATGAATATTCCTTGAATGGATCTTTCCTAACACGAAATGTTCGTTCCTGTCTATCGACGTCAATTCCGCTCATGAAGGCAGCCATTTGCACAGCTTCGAAGTGTTTCAAACTTGAGACTGTCAATGTATTCTTCCTAAACACGTAAGTCTGAACCGATGGCGTTTGATTCTCGCGCAACCTCCGTGAGTTTTAGCCGTCATACCTCTGCGAGTAGATCTCTGCGAATTCTCGCGCAACTCTCCGCGGATATTCGTTGAAGTTGTTTTATGAATACGGAAATTACAGCTTCCGCGAATTTTCATGACAACTTAACCTCCACGAGTTTTATGAATACAGCTACAGAAGTTATAACTCCTCGTCACAAGTATCTTCAGACCTAAAACATACTCTCCTCAAATTTGATAATTGGTGTAAAACGTGGCAACTGAAGATTTCTATGCAAAAAAGCTTGCTGTTTACTGCTGGAGATCGATATGCTCCTCCCGTCAACTATCATCTTGACAACGCATCCCTGAAAAATTCAGTCACTGTGAAAGACGTAGGCTTTTTGATTTCATCAGATCTCAGATTTAGTGATCACTGTGCGTGCATCAGCTCAACCGCATATGCCAGAGCATACTGTATCCTAAAATCTTTCGTTTGCCACAACTCTCGTATCTTAATGAAAGCCTTTGTTGTCTTTGCTCGCCCTCTCTTGGAATATGAAAGTGCAATCTTTTCACTGTACTTCAAACGCGACATTTCCGTATTGAGCGTGTTCGGAGATTCTTCACCCGCATCGTTTGTAAACGCTCTGGTATCAAGTATGACAGCTACTCTCATAGATTACAATTGTTAAAATTAAAATCTCTAGAATATAGGCGCATTTTGTTGGACTTGTACTTCTTGTATAAACTGTACTATAATCATTTCGACTTGTCATCTCAAATTACTCGAGATCAATCACGTAACAGCTGTCAGATTGTGCCAGTCTTAAAAGTTAATTCGAACTATCTCAGTGGTTTGTTTTTCTTTCGCGTCATCAAAATATGGAATTCATTGAACAATTCAATAGTGAAAGCTCCAACCTTCATGATGTTCAAGAAAAGACTCAAATCAGTCGATCTAAGTGAATTTTGCTCATACTGTGACTGCTAATATGTGATTTCGTTTAAAATTATTTGACAAGTGCATTCTATACCTGATGGTAAATTTTATTTAGATACATTCCTGCATTCCATATTGAAGATGATTCTCATCATAATGAAGATCAAGAAGAGTCTCAATCTCATTGATCCGAGTGAATTTGTATATATTGTGACCATGATCATTAAAGTGTAAATTTTGTATAGATGATTTTGTTGCATTCATTTCTAAATTAGATGTTAAGCATTTACGTTATTTTGCTCCATTGTGAGGACTCCCATCCAATGAACTCTTATCATGTCGTGATCATCACTCTTCAAATTTGTAAATATAGGCCCTATAGATATCACGTATTTTGTATATGGTATATGATGTATATTATGATGACTCTGAAAATTTGTAAATATGTAGGACTCATATAATTTGTTTATGATGGTATATGATGTGCATATACATCATGATCCTCGGTAAGTTTGTAAATATATATCTCATGTATTTTTTATTCATGCTAAACTTTGCGTATGCATATGTAACATGTTATCAACGCTTGATTGTAAGTGCCCTTGCGGCCATCGCTTTGCGTTTACTGTATATTTCAGAATAAACATTTATGACTTATGACTTATTGTTCTTCTTGTTTAGAGTTCTGAATTCCAAAAGATGGAATATCCACTCTTAGCTTGTAGCTTTCCTCTTCATGAAAATACCTATACGAAATATTGCACGATAAAATGAAAATTACTCAAGCAGATGATTTAATAGACATTGTTGATGCTTGATATGTGCTCAATCAATAGCTTTGTCATAATCATAACTAGACATGTCATGAGCATCTCAAAGAAAAAGATTAAAGATGTGGATATAGACTAGTACAAACGCTATAAGTTTATTTGGTTAATAGTGATTTGAATTGCATTTTTTAATTCAGCCTTTGTGCTATATTCTCCCATTTCCATCAACAGAATGATGCAAATCCGAAAGCTTCATCACCAACTTTCGCACCTTGAATACCAATCGAGAATTTGATTGAACCATGCAGATTCAATAAAATACGAGTAGCTCTTGAAGCGTTTTAGTCCGGGAGCCATCGAGAAGTACACCTACACCTCTGTAAGATAGAAAAGACTTCGCGTCTGCCGGACAAGATCAATTTTTAAGAAAAGAAATAGAGAGTGAAACACACAATTTCCAGTGTAAAATTTGGTATTATTGTGACATTCTAAGTTCCATTTCAAAATTTCGAATTTTTGCTGTTAAAAGTTAATTGAAATGGTATTTTGTTCAATGATATTATTATAGAAATCATTTACAGATCATGAAATTTCAAATGAGTTATCATTCAGTGACAGGGATGATCTTAAAAAAGTACAAACAGAAGTGTCGTTGCAAATTTTTAAAAATTTTACCATAGATTTTTCAGGAAAATTGATGATTACTTTTTTGAAAAGTGTTTGTACTTTTTTGTTTACCCTATGCATCCTCTGAAAAATATTCATTACTCATTGATAGTTCATGATCTGTAGGATGTGTAATTAATATATAGTTCAACAATATACCAATTTAAAAGTTAACAAAGCAAAATTCGATCGCAAAAAAATGGAGTCAAAATGTTAACAATCACACCATTACCACTGGAATACATTAGGATTTATCCTCTCTATTTATTTCTGTAAAGCAATGATCTGATCATCGCAGACCGCGACCGAAGTTAGGTTAGAGGTAGAGGTGTACTATGCTATGTGAAAGTTTTATGTACTACCTCGTTCCCTGCACAACTTCACGCTAGCTCCCGGACTATTTGTACAGCAACGAACTGAAGATCCAGCTCCGTCTTATATCAATCACATGCCAGTTGACCTGCAACTTATGTCGGAGTCTTCTGCAAACGAAATACATGTATGCTTAGTAGTAACATTTGTTCGATCCGACAGATCAAGAAAACAAGTGAAGGAAGTTGATCAAAACAGCACTAAACTAACTTGTTAAAAGTTTGCTATCTCATAATTTCGGCTTTAATTCGTAGTTCCAGTGAAGAGGTGAATATTGGTAATATTTTGCTAATATTTGTTCAGCAGCTGCAGATGTGAAGCAGATTTTCACAACTCACGGAGGGTCCAACGCGATCGCTTCAGTTTTGGTGAGTGAGATGACTGCTATAGTCAGGACATCTTTAAGCGATGCTCTAATCAAATAACACGCGATTGAGGAAAGATACAACTTCCTCCGTTTTGTGGAGTGCAATTGTGATGCATGTAAGCGCAGTTCTCTCATGTGACTGTGGCCGGGAAAGATGGGAGTCAGACATTATTAAAGAACAAATAATACGAACCATTATAAACATTTTTTCAATGATCGATTTCTGTTTCCATGACTTTTCAGAATTCCGCTGACTTAAGTGTAAAATGACCGAAAAGCTCAAGTTTAAATGCAAGCAATCATAGGCAATCTTGTAGGCGCAAATAATTACCTGTGAAGTGGACTTGCCATTGCCAAGGTGTGGCTCCGTGAGTCCAATAAATATCTCCAGACCAACGCCTTGAAAATATTCAGACGGTGGAAGGTGCAGGTTGTTAGATTAAAGCAAAAAAATTCAAACCCAAGCAAAACACTGCGGAGCAACACCGGATAGCAACCTTATGAGGCATTCACAGTAATTGAATTGTCATTTTCGTGTATTCTGCACCAGAAATAAGTGGTTCATGTTATTTATCAGTATATTTTAAAATGACGATGCTCTCTGCATGCTTTTACAAACATCATGCAACAAAACACAACGGAGAAATTAAATCATGCTATATATGAAACTTCCCGATTTGAGGTGCACTTGAAAAATCACATGCGCAAATGATGAAATTGAAGCAGGTGATAGCCTTTTAAAGTTTTGCGCCATTTTCGGAGCAAAATGTTATAATTGACATATTCCGAGCCCTGTCACTATCTCTTTTGTCATTTCTTAGTTTGGCCGAATCTTTTTATAGTTGCTTTACAAACTGTGCATGCATATTTGAAAAATCAGATCTTAAACTCCTGGCTAGTTGCATATTTCCAACTCTATTTCACTCTTTCTCTACAAGTAATTTACCGTACATATCAACAAATTCGACTGAAGTGAATTGATATTTCAATTTCCTTTTAGATGTATCTTGCTTTTCAAATCAAAACAAGAAATCTGCTTGAAATTCCTTTATCTCCAACAGTGATTCCTAGAATTCCTAGAATATTGTAACGGAAAAGGTGAATTCTTGCTTGGCAAATATGTTTTCTTGACTAATTTGTATAAGATTAACATTCCATGAATTTTCGAAGAACTAAATAAACTCTGGAAGGGCAATATATTCAGATTGGAAAATACTTCTGCTATTTTTGATTATTCTGAAGTCATCGGGGCATCAAAGGATCAGGATGGAATGTTATGAGAAAATTCTCAATAATACTTGAGGTGTTCTTATATTCTTTATTAAGAGCGGTGTTGGTTCCGTTGCTATTTTCAAAATGTTGACTTTCATGTTCGAGTATCAAATACTGATCATGCTGTTGAGGATGAAATGTGATTCATTTTACATGATTGACAGATCATATACCCTGCAACTCTCGCGAGAGAGGAACCGGTGGTGTGTGACGCCCGTAATTATGAAATATTCTGAAAATAACAGATGCTGTTATTGAGGTGATAAAATGTTTAACTAAGGAAATGCACGACTAACAGCCAAAACTGTGAGATTTAACGAGGCTGAGGAGCACAAGCTAAAAATTTATGCTTTTGAAAGCAATAATGTCAGAGTCTAATGAACTCTCAAGTAGGCCTACACTGCAAACAATAAATATCGATTAAAAATAACTGCTCAAATTAGCTTCACTTTCTTTAGTCTCAAGTGAAAATATCCGTAAAAACAAACGCTGTTTATTTGATATTAACGGATTTTAGCTGTTACGTCATCATTACGGATTTTAAAAGTGTTGTAATCACTTTTAACAGATCTTTACGGATATTTTTTGCGAAGCTTTTCTGTTAAGTTTGACGGTTATTTGAGCTGTGGCGTACAGCTTGCAGTGTAGGACGGTCCTCTTCTTACGCAAGGTGAAATAGGTTAAATAAATTTCGCGCAAGAATCATAGAGCAAGTATATTAGGTAGAATGGTAACTCTGCTTTTCTTAAATCCCCAATGTGTATACACTTTCGATTTCATTAAATGAACATGAGTCGATACCCAGTGCCACCTGTGAGATATGAAGTTTTTACACCTTTGGAGAAATGTAGACGAATTTGACTGATAGTGATAGCAATGCAGGAAAAGGAATAGTATTCCACAAATCATCCATGTCATGACAACTGGGAGAGGTAATATAGTTTGTTAAATTAGCAGTTCGATTTGTTACCATTACTAAAAGCTCAGCTTTATCATAATAAGATTATCTTCTCTAAGATCATCACAAACTGCCACTGAAAGAGTAAAACATCGCAATCAAAGAAAGTGATCACAATGAACTTCAAAAGATGCAAATGGATCCATATTAATTATTCAGATTCAAGAAATGACGCCTTGTGAATCATTAATGTATGTCGCTGAAAATTGAATTACGAAAAAATCATAATAGCCAAGAAGCTCTCATTAAGATTCCTTGAAGACGTGCAGGGACTATGACTTATGGGTTTATGAAATTTCCTTGATCATCAGTTTAATATCCGCTTAATTAAGATGCTTGTTGGCAAATATTCATTCCTTTTGATAACGAACTTGTTTCATGCTACTGATAAAGGGGCTTCATGTCGGTAGTATATTAATTTGCCAAAATTTAGCGTTTTGAAAACTGCTCAAATAATTTTTTGGACCACAGGAACGTAATCTCCGTAAAAATATGAATCTTTTCATATAAAAATTTTCACTGTAAACAGATGCTTTTGTGAGACGACACTCTACCCATATATGCTTACTCTACGGTAAGAATAACAATGTAATAGGAGATAATAAGCCAAAAATGCATAAACGAGCATTTTAGATGAAAATGAATTTCTTTGATGAATCTGGGTGAAAATTGTTCTTGCTTATCCATGCACTCCAAAATGTTCATTGAAATTGCTCTAAATCGATTCGACAAGAAAAAACTGTCAATAATTCTCATGATTAATCCACTAATGACCAACGTAATATTCAAAATTTAGTGATTTTTTCAATTTTTTCAACTGCAATTTGCGGACGTTCTAGACATCGTACGAGGTCGGGAGTGGCAGCATTTGAACCGCGCTGATCTCTTTTTTAATTTGGGCGCCCTTGGGATGCGCAACGTTGTCCCAAAAGGTGGTCGATATTGTAGAACAATTTGCCACTCGGCATTGATGGGTTAATGAAATACTTAAAATGAATTATTTAATTAGCTGTTCTCAGAGCAGCTATAGATGAACTTTGTGGCTCCCTGTAGAAAGATTTCGATCCCTAACTTCTGACCAACATGGCGTGGTCAGACCTACCGCTGCTCTTGAGCAATGCAACTTTCTCTCGAAAAGTGGCCAAATGTAGGCCTACATCAGCGTCAATGCAATGCCACGGCGATCATATGATCAAAGGCATCTGACTAGTGGACAGCATCCCAGATTTTAGACAATATACATATTTATACGAAGGGGTCTGTATTATACAGATATTTACAAGAGCATATTATCTAACCTCTACTTCTGAAGACGCTAGACGATTATGTTAGCCCTAAGCCGCCGTAAATGATGATCACGATAAGATGTATCGACTTTCAGTGGCGCAATTTTCTTTTCATGCAACAAATCAATGGTTCTCATTGAAAGTTATCACAAAATGCTTGCAAAATGTGGCAAATTTCGAGCTTTCAGAGAAAGTATAATTCAAAACAGGTAATAAATTTTACCTTCCGGTGGGCCAAATTCACTGAGATTAGATATCTATGCTATTGTCCTCTCTTGTCTAGAAAGGACAATAGATGACTAGGATGACACCAGTCTGGACTCTGACAGCGGGTCTAGTTCAAGACTTCTCTGTCTTTAATTTGAGATAACTTCTGATGTAAATATCGTATCACCTACATCTTTCACGCCGAATAAGATCCAAATGAGATGTATCACTTGTTTGAATTATGAATGAAATTGGACCGTTAACAAAGCCTGTCGACGATATGAAAGAAAATATTAAAAATTGACCTTGTACTCACAGTGATTCATGTTTCCATTTTTTGCATGATTAATCTTCATAATCCATTGCAAACGATCCTGACCCAACATGCTTCTAAACGATTCTACAGGCGATTTTGAGATTTCATCTTCATTGGTCGGCCATGTCATTGATTTTCATAAATTGATAATCGTGTCGAATGAATTATCTTTTATGTTATCAAGGCACCAGTCTCATTCTGTAAAACATCCACTTGTTTATCAGTTTATCAAGAATTTTCTGTTCTCTTCGGTAGACTTTCCGTGACTTATCGTCCACAATTATCACTGCAGTTATAATCATTGCACGTACAATGCGATTATGTAACGTCAGTGGGAGATGCCGTTACATATTGTTGTTGCATGCGTCCAATGTAAGTAATTAAGTATTGAAAGTTTTCCTTCTAATGAGTCCACAGATAGAATTGCAAACTATAAACACTAAATGACACATTCACAAATGACTCTGCCTTCAATTCATTTTGTCTCCGTTATGAATACATGTTGGATATGTTTCATGTCCGCTCTAGATAACATGAACATCTAGCAATCCGACCTCTATGAACAAATGTAACTATTTCTGGCGGAAGTTTTAAAAATACGCTAGAGCTCAGTCACGAAAGCTAAAGTCACAGTTTTAGCTTTAATTAACCACAACCACTGTTTTTGGGGTTCATGGTTATTGTTAACAGCAAAGTAGACTGTTGACGGCTGCACGTATGAGCCAGCTGAGAATCTATTAAATGATATTTTATCAGTGATAACAGTCTACGCAGTGGCCAACTTAGTCAGACTTACAATGATAGACTGTGATTTTCTTAGTATTCATTGTATTATTTGTGCTCATTCTGAATCATATTACTGAATGGTGTATTCTTGTAAGTGATATATAATTTTCTATGCTTTTGAATGATTTGCATTCAACGAATATACACACATCTCTATTTCTATTTCATTTGGTTCAATTTTGGTTGACAGCATCTATAGATGAACATTTTCTGCTGACAGCATTTACTTTAAAGGAAAATGAAAATTGAACTGTGCCTATAGTTGCATTTTTTATTCCAAAGTCAACAGATCATACTTGATCCCATGATTTGCAGGATCAGATCCGCCCATGATCCAATCCAGTGGATCCGATAGGAGCACTGAAGTGCAACCAATGCCATAGCAATGCTCAAAGCTTAATGGAACTTATTAGAAAATTTGTCAAAATTGGAATATTCATGACGTTGCAATGCTGGCATTTTTAAATCAAGTGACGTGTCGTTGAGTAGACAGTTTGCAAGTTGTCAAAGATGTTATTATTACTATTCTTTCCAAAGGAATAGGGGCTAATTGGTTTCTGTCTGCAACACAGTGACATCCGTAGCGAAAGTCGACGAATATAAAAACGATTGCGTCTGTAAACACAAAAGCGACCGAATATGGGCGACAAGAGCAATTATCTAAAACAACTCCTCACTACATCAAGTTAGTAATAAACAAAGAAATAATTGCTATAGATGAGTCGGAGATGCTTTCTTATAATGACATTCCTTTTTTTATCGCATCAATCACGTCACAGCGACTAAAAATGCATGGATGAGCTTCTTACAACTCTTAAGGTGCGCTTCCACTTCACTCAGAATGAATCTGTTGAGCGGTCGCAAAGGAGGTCACAAGTTTAAGAGTTGGCAGAGATAATTTACCACTGTAGCTATCAGAGATCAGAGATTTTGTCTCAGCTATCAGAGACAAGGAAGAACAGCATGGTGCAATCCCATGAACACCTGTGGAATTCAAAATCAAAAGATTATCATAACGTCATCACAAAAAATCAAAGCTGGACAATGGGTGAAGCGGTTGATCTTCATGCTGACGACCTACAGAAGAAATGAAACGGTTTGCGAGACACTATAGACCCCTGAAACCACGAGAAATGATAGACAAAAAAGCAGTTTGAATTCTGTGATGTTGCCGCAAGTGTTGAACAAAAACATGGCAATAGTACGAAATGATGACATTGATCGACGATTGTGCTGATTGGATTCTTCTGACGACTCTCATCAAAATGAGGACAGATTTTTCCTCAATCATAAAGTGATAATAGAGGTCCATATGAAAAAATCCTGAAAGTAATTATATAGGGAAAAGTTTCTTTGACATTGATGGAAACTGATGCTTTACTAATTCTGCATGCGATAGCAATGTTTGCTTGAGATTCACCAATAGCCAGCATTATCAATGCAGAGCACAATCCCTTTCATGATCCAATGCGTCTTTGCAAACATTGAAACCTTGTATTCATCATCTGGAAGCAGCTAAAAATAACATCTCATTGTCTATCATAAGCTCCGGATTTGCATTCGATGGTCCTCTCTTTACAATCTTTGTTCGAAAAATTCTCAAGCCAGTGTTTCCTACTCTAGAAAGTAAAGCAAGCAAGCATAAACTCATCAGACTGCAGAGAAAAATTTATCGTGCCATGATGGCGATGTAGACATCTGTAGAGTTGACCGAGTTGCTCTGCAGGGTTACAAAAAACATTCAAAGTGAGGTCTAAACGCACATTTAGAAGGCAAGAAAAGGAAATCAGTTATTTTATCGTTCCTCCGGAAAATATTTCCAACTTTATTGCACTTTCCAGTGTATGTGTATGCTGTGTACACTCTTTACGATGGTAATGTCAGTTTTGAATTAGAGAAAATCCTGCTACCATAGAAAGCATTATGAAATCCAAACTTTCAACTTAATGGTTTTAATAAACTACTTCTGCTGGCATTTTGTCTTGCTAGAATTTTTTTTATATTCTAAAGTTTACCATGAATAAATTCCACTACCTTCTTGTCCAGTGCATCTTCAATAATCCGTTTATCGATTATTAAGAATTATCTGGACGGATAATTATTTGACCTCAAAAATCAGCAAAGAAACCTCAGATTTTTCAAATGTAGTTGAAACAATTTGCATTCTAGTCAACTTCAGATAAACAATCGATTTCTGTGGTCGCTGTACATTGAATATCTAAAGAGAATGACAACTAAAGACAGATGATTATAAAGAAACGGACCTAATAAATTTCGCTGAAATTCAACTGATTCTCATGCCTCCCAATCGTGTCGCACAATAAAACCATCATACATCATTCCAGAACTTGCATTCTCAGCTTCAAAATGAGATATGATAGACCTGTATCCGTTATTGTATTTGCTGAACAGTGCTCAAAATACAAAAATCACTCAATTTACAAATTGCAATTTTTCAATAAGAAAGCATGTGAGTATGGAAATGAATTAGGCACAGAGAGAACGAGTATTTTCTGAGATCTCTTTTGATCTACTGTTCATCAAAATCGGTGAACTTAGCACCTTTTCCATTTCAAGTATAAGAATGCGACATTCAATCGTTAATTATCTCAAATCAAATATAAAACTGTGGTTTGATTTCAGATTATTCATTAATGAACTGAGATGTGAGATTACTTCGCAGAGTTACCTCAATTCAATTGTAGAATTATCAAAACGATAATAAATAAACTAAAATCAAATGCAAATGCTTGATCTTTCTGAAAGAAAATTGACTGCATCCCAGTTGCTGCGGTGCATTATTCGCTGACATACAAATGCTGATACTTTTAGTTTTTAGGAAATATCTTGCTGTTGTCGAAAATGCTTTCTTTACATTTGAGCTCAATGAATTTCATTAAGCTCATTTAGTTTTCAATCAAACATGCTGCCTAGATTCAACGGACATCTTTTTATTCATTTATACCTGCACATGTGCATGCACCTCTCATATTCTGCATCCATCTATCTTTCATCCTTATTTCTATCTCGTACAAAACAGCAAAAAATAATCCAAATATTCATGTATTTATAAAAACGATGTGCATTATTAATTTATTCATGGTTGATGTCATCACCTCCTATGCAAGATGGAAGAAGAGTCAACATATGCCGATAAAGTCGACGAACTTTCACGTACGTAACCGAACTGATGGATTGTTCTGCCAACTGCATCATAGTGGCTATTCGTTGTTGATGGGTCTGCTGTAGCAGGTACTGCCTTGTCTCCGCCATCAGTTTCTTGAACTCCGCTCTCCATATGCTGAATGCACCTTCACAAATATTCAGAAACAGCGAATATGCCGGCTGGAACCGGTAGGAGTGACCTGCCTGAAGGATAGCGTCTGAGGCAACGTTGTGAAACGGCACATTGTCGAAGATGAAAACCACTGAACCCTGTGCCAGCATCTGTGAGCATTCTTCCAGAAACAGCTTGAAGTCTTCCGAATTGTAAGCTCCGTCCTTGTAGGCATGATGGACAAGTCCCCTGTCGCTTGAGACAGCAAAAATTGTCGACATGTTGCGAGACTGACGTGCATTAACAACTCGGTACGCAGGTTGGCCTCTTGGAGCTCGCCCCATAGTTCTTCTCAACCACAGACGAAAGCCGCTTTCATCAATGTATACTTTCTCCATCTGCGCGTTTCGGAGCAGCCAGTTTGCCATTGATGTTCTGTCAGCTTTCACTATTGCTGAGTTCCGTTGCTCTGATCAGGGCTGTGGAGCCGGAGCCGAGCCGGAGCCGGAGCCTTAAGGAGCCGATGGTTTTGGTCGGAGCCGGAGCCGATTTATCACAAAGGCTCCGGCTCCGGCTCCGATAGTTTGAGCTTTGATGTAAATCTAGAATTTTGAAAGGTATTAATTGGCATCATAAAAAAATTAAATCATTTGAAATCTAAAGATATGTCTTTTAAGTATACCAATGATCTGTCCTCCACGATATCTTTCTTTGCAGTTGCCGCCTTCTTTTGTATTATATGTATTATATTTATACACATGTGTAATATTTTTATATTACATATGTTTCGTGAGACTAATTTCCATAGCTTTTACTGACAACGTATTCTCCAAAATCCATAAATTTGAAGACTTGTTATGTGCATGCTAACTAGATGATTGTAGATTCCTAGAGACAAGTCGCTAGTCATTTATGTACACATTTCCAGTTCAGTCAGCAAAGATAATATAGCTACATTTCTTGCGCAATGTCTTAAATCTAATACGGGTGCTATGTAGGTTACCATCTATCGGTATGGCTACTGGCAGAAGCTACTGGCATCTGTGACAATGCCAATTTCCTTAGATTGTATTGTAGGCTCTTGTGCAGTCCCCCACCTACATTTTTCAAAACAATCGATTATTCAATTTGATCAATTTTGATTGGAGGGATAACTCTTCACACTCACACGAATGACCTGACTACAAGTCCTCGCATGGCTATAGCAATAAGCGACCCAGCCACTTCTAGTAGCGCCTTATTATTCTAAAGGTATCTCATTCACAATGAATTTCCTTTGACTTTAAAATTCAAAGGGTATATTTCAATGCGAAAAACCCGCAGGCAAATCACAATGTTGACTTGCTGACGAAGTTTTCGACCATGACATCGCAATTACCCACGTAGATTTTTACAACAGCACGGAATGCTTCACTCAAACCGGTGATGCTGAAACGGACATCCAATGGTGCTGCATCTTTTGACCAGAGAAAAAATGGGGGGGAGGACTGCACAAGAGCCGTATTCTGTGATAATATTTCCCCAAATGTCATAGACCTGTGGATTTCAAGAATTTTCATTATTATTTTTTCCGTCTGTCAACACTCTATGCTGATATCATGTTGACTTATATGTAAACAATAAAAAAAGACTGAGACGCTCTCAATAAAGGCGCCTTTTGACCTCCCTTTTCTATTGTCTGTGACATTAAACCGCACGCGCATTCGAAAGCTAGCAAAGTAGATGGGATTTCTGCTCGGTGCTCGCAGTCAAATTTTTATTATGCATAGCACCCTGCAACATACTGTGTGATACTCCGAGTTCAGTTTCATCAGCCTAACCATCATCAGAGGAATAGTGGTAATATGTTATACATAAATTGAATATAATAATATACATGAATCATTGATGAATTATTTAGTGCAACTTTACGCCATAATGAAAAATACGAAATTAATATAATGTAAGTTAGGCCTTAACTTATTAAGTATGCTGCATAGAATTACAAAACTTGTCCTAAATTATATATTTTTAATTTTTTAAGTATAATTTTCAATTGTACATTTCTAGCCTACACTGCAATGAGACTATCTAAATTACAATTTCTATAGATGATGAGTCGTGGACTACCCACCGATCATATTATTCATGGACCAACAGAATATTGGATAAAGGCAATAACAAATAGCAATAACAACCTAAGCTAGCCTATATACACTTTAATGTTAAGGCAATTGATATCTTTATTGATACGCTATATTTGGCTATATAGCCTATACCCGTTCCATGTTCGAGTAGATACAGGCCCTATAAGCTATTTAGAGGCATACGCTATCCAGTTTCATATTCAAGCTTTGTTAAAAAGCTTATACTACTATTCGGCCCCTGTGACGGCTAATTAGGTGTATCATCATCACTCATGTGGTCTTATTTAATATAGCCTCGTAGTAGACTGGTTGCAGGCTAGGCCAATTTATATTTAGCCAGTGCGGGAGATCTTTATCTAATTTAACCAATACAGGCCATAACTTTATTTTATCTTTCAGAGATAAAATATATGACAAGTGTGTTATTTATCATTATATTAGGCTATTATCATTTTTATTATTAACTTAAGGCGTTGCTTGTTAATGAAAACTAATTTGATGATTGTAGCAAGCCTCTAAAGGCCACACCGTTATCCAAAAAACCCGTTCAACGGATCCAGGATAACCAGCATAGATAGAACCTGAATTTGAAGTCGGAGCCGGAGCCGGAGCCGAGCCGGAGCCTTTCATATCAGTGTCGTGGAGCCGGAGCCGATGAGATAACGCATCGGCTCCACAGCCCTGGCTCTGGTGCATCACGTAATAGTTTCAACGTCTTCCATCTCATTGGCCAAACGAACATTCGTAGCTCCACCTCGAGGACGATCAACAGTCCCATGCTCATGGTATCATCGAACAATCGCATATGCAGTTCCATACGCGATGCCCAGCTGTCTAGCCGTCTCAACATAGTCTTCATTACGCTCATATGCGGCAGCAATTCTCTGCTTGTCAACCAAGGAGATGCGATTTCTTGGTATATTAGCGAAATTATTAGTCGACATGCGGAGCTAAATTGGCTTTTATAGAGATATCTATCAATGAATTGCGAATATTATTCATGAATTGAGATATGTGACTTCACTTGTCTCTGTCGTCAACAATTAAACAATAGAAATGAGAAATTGTATACTTGAAATGAGCTTCATGACAGCAGAAATTAGCAATTGAATGCCTGAATTGAAGAACTATTGTTGATCTGAGTAATCTTAACATTGAATTTTGCGATTCGATACATGAACTGGAAAAGGTGATTATCACAAAATCATGACCTTTTCGGTTGAAAATGCTGCGTTCTAACTTTTCATTAAAATTGTCAGTGTTTGGTAACTTCAGAATCCTTGCGATGTGAGGAGTATGAAAATGCAAGTTATGTTCATAGTAGTTCAATAGTTCTTTTTCAAACTTCTTCAATATTTTTTCATTTCCGCAAAAGTGCACAAACACCATCTAAGGTGAACGAAGGTTCAAAACAAGACAATTGGCGAATGTATGTCTTTGTTCACTCATAACAGCTGCAGATTGTTTACCTTACGCTGTGTTTGTGTACTTTTGCGGAAATGAGAAAAAATATTGAAGAAGTTTGAAAATGAACTATGTGAATATAACTTGCATATCCGCACACCTCACATCGCAAGGATTCTGAAGATGCCAAACACTGACATTTTTGATGAAAAAGTTAGAACGCAACATTTTCAACCGAAAAGGTCATGATTTTGTGATAAATTCACGATATCAGTAATTTTTTATAAGTTGACCGATTTTGATGAACAGTACTGTAGATCAAAAGAGAGCTTAGAAAATACTCGTTCTCTCTGTGCCTAATTCATTTCCATACTCACATGCTTTCTTATTGAAAAATTGCAATTTGTAAATTGAGTGATTTTTGTATTTTGAGCACTGTTCAGCAAATACAATAACGGATACAGGTCTATCATATCTCATTTTGAAGCTGAGAATGCAAGCTCTGGAATGATGTATGGTGGTTTGTTGTGCGACACGATTGGGAGGCATGAGAATCAGTTGAATTTCAGCGAAATTTATTAGGTCCGTTTCTTTATAATCATCTGTCGATATCACTTAGAGATGACTTCTGCCCTCACTCGCATTCCGGTACTTGTGGGTTATCTCCCTCCCCCCCCCTCACGTTTTCAAATTTCTCTAAATTCCGCAAAAATCAATCAATCTTCACAAAACTCTAGGTCCACGTAATTGAGGATATTTTCTATCCACATCGGACAAGTACTTTTTGAATTAGGGGCGATAACTTGAAGTGCAGCGATGTCTGCAGCTTGATTGGACTTCATATGATCTCATCGTCTGAGCAGAAAGCACTTGAGGTCAACGAAATCATTTCCCGATAACTCGTGAAGTGATAATGACCAGGCCATATGCCTTGTACTAACATTTCTAGCTTAAGAAAGGTGTGGCAAGATAGTGGTCGTGACTTCAAATAGCAGTGGATGAGACGAAGAGGGAGAGAGAACAATGCACACACGAGTAACAATAATGCGTCGAACAGACGAAGTCAGATCAAGCTGTTGATATCGCTACACTTCACGTTGTGATGTCAAGTACTTCTCTAATGCAAAAAGTACCTGTTCCAATCTCCATAAATTTTTGTTTGTAAGTAGAAAATATGCATGAGTACGTCTACTTGAAGTTTGGTGACGATTGATTCATTTGGGCAGATTTTAGACAAATTTGAAAACCTGGGGGAGATAACTAGGGATTCCAAAATCCCGGAAAATCTCAATCCTGGGATTGACTAGAATCGTAAATATCCCATTATAAAACATAGATAGGCCTATATGTTGATAGCATGTGATACGGGTAGGGATTGCAATCCCGGGATTCCTTGTGTTTGTGCAAATACCGAAATCCCAGGATTAATTTATGAATTCAGTTGTTATTTTGGCAATTGTTTTTTTTCATGTAGATATTTTACTTTTTACTTTGTAGATGTTTTACTGCTTCGGTAGGGGAAACCGAATCGTTTTTCGAATACTTATCGATATCTTCCTTTGAATTACTTATTAAAAATTGTAGCCTACATATTACATATTAAAGTGTGTCGGCATGCTTGTATGTGTGATTATATACTTGCGCCTTTATGATTTCCTGTCATATGTACAGGCTAGAGATTCCACAATTCCGGAAAATCTCGGTCACGGGATTGAGTGGAATAGTAACTATGCTATGACAAAGCACATGTGTATGCCAATAATATGGGATGCCAGGATGTGGGAATAGCAGAGAGAGGGAATTGTCAAAAGTCGATTTACTTGCAATATGTCACAACTGACAAGTCAGCTTAAAGTTTATTCCGCTTCATGCACAAATTGATAACAGCAACGTTGAGAGTAGCAGGCTACAGTTGCGAATTCCTGATTTTTGCACTTTCAATCTGAGATTTCTTGAGATTCGGGATTGGCAGAGTGAAGACTGGGGGTTTGAGCCTGCCTACGAAATCTCGACTTTTCTTGATCCCAGGATTCGGGATTATAAGCTCTGAACCGGGATCGAGATTGACTAAACATAAGCATACCAGCTGTAGCTACAAGTAAAATGGCAAGATAATCAAAATCACAACTATTTCCTCAATCCATTGCGCGAGCACATTAAGATTCCAAAGTCCCTAACTCGGGTTTGTGCGATCGAAGAATATTTTACATGCTTTTTTACCGCAAGCTAAGCTGACTAACAACTACGGTCAGATGAGATTAATTCTTCCTGAACAGATTAATTCCGGTATTGAGTTAACCAGAGGCTAATATGTAAACGAAAACTGTGGGTTAATGAGAAATTTGCCTCCTAAAGATCCTACTCCCGAGGATTAGCTCTATTCCTAATCCCAGTCTTGTGCATCGGCCTGCATCGCAAATACTCATTTTCAAAGTGGTCATGCTTTCAAATATTGTTTGCCTTGGCAAATGACAAGCTCAAATTGAAGTCTCGACCTTTATTGAAAAAGCCTCATGAATGGATTATTGAAAACTTAGCAATGACGATTATATTGACGTATGAGGAGTCTAATTCTATCGTGCGTGGATTTCTGGTAGTTTTATCTTCACCAATTTGTCTTACTTTAGATGGAATTCAGACATATTGTAAATTTCTCAATGCCGGGATTTTGACTCCTCAATCCCGGGATTGGAATCCCGAGAGATGACCTGTAAGTACCTACACTGTAAATCGCTGAATACGAAAATTACATACAAACATATACCAAAATCACATACAATTTGAAACTAGCATCTGATACGAGATTCTGGTATGTCTACAGAGATCTGGTATGTTTTTCATACCACACCTCACTTACTTTCGTATGTGATTGGTATGCAGGGATACGAACTATTCTATCTGTGATTGGCTGTTTTACACTGAAATACGAATTGTTGGCATGTTTTATATACGAGACACGATGCAAATTCATTCTTATTCGTATGCCTCTGGTATGTGTTTGGTATGTGCAGCTTTAAGTCACATAGCAAAATATATATATATTGCATACTACTGTCAAATAACTTTTTTCGGTAATACCAGTCGTGAATATTTTTTGTTTGATAGAGTGATCTTTAAGTACATTAGATTTATTGTGAATTTTATGCTCCACGAATATGTCGTCGATGCTACATGTCTAGCAGCATTAACAGGACGTTTAGGTAACTCTACCTTATGACTTAAGTTGATAAACATCATTTCTTTTAAACGATATCTTTAGTGAAATCTTGTCAACTTATATATCTCAAACATAGCTATTTTTATTTCGGATTGATAATATGCTTAATTTCAAAATTACACAATGCATGATTGTTGATGGTTGAAATCTTATTGATTATTCATGAAATGCCTTAGACTTACGTGTATTAGAATCGAATTTAGTATTGAAAGTATGACTCTTGAATGTCATTGTCACACTACTTACAAAACAGCAGTAACATTAGTGTGATCTTTATTGACAAAAGGCTTTAAATCAACATACTTTGGACATGATTTATGCTTTCTTTTAACACTGTGCTAGTATGGCTTTAGTATGTAAAGCACACCACATTTGAAATAGCATACGAAAAGCATGCAAATATATACCAAGAGAACACAGAAATATACCAAAAAAATATTTTGGTATGCATCCTTCGTATGTAATTGGTATTGAGCGATGCACCTTTCAAACCGTCAGCGTGGCCTAGTGAAGCTCGCCTCCACCGCAGACTTCGGTTCAATTCCTAGGTCGGGCGAATGCGGTCGGGGAATCAGGAGTGTTGGTGTTGGTGTTTTGTATTGACTTCATAGTTGTCATTCCCTTTGGATGCGACAGACCTTCGTTGTCGACGATACAGGTGTCACTAGAAAATTTCAAAATAAATGAAAAAAATCATGTTGAGTTTTTTCCACTTCTCGTGTAATATAAATTGTGATCAATATGTATATTTTTACAATTACGATGAAGTAAGGTCAGTAAAGTCTAGGTGTAAGGAGAAATTCACACATTTCTGACAAGGATTTTCCCCATAGTTCATCTCACGATCGATTTCACAGTGTGATTGAAAGCATCGAGGGGGTAAAAGATCCCGTCCTGAGGCAAATGAGATTAAAACAAACGATTTTAATCATTTATAGACCGCAGACGCAATAAACTTTCCTATCCTTTTTAGCTTGGAAATGTTTGGGTTTTGTTCATGGTCATTTTACTTTTGCTCTCTCTGTTGCATTGACAAACCTCAGGAAATGGTGATTTGCCTTTTTGAAAGTCCATCGCCGACATCAGATGTACGGTTAAGGTAATGGAAAACATATCGGCTAATTGGAATTTATTGTTTGCGGTAGATATGCAGCAAAGCTCAGCATAAATCTATTCACTGTCATCTGCACAAATCTGCTGTTTTATCTCCGAATGTTAGAGGTCTTTAGTGTTGTACCTTCTCTTGCTCAATCAGTTGTCTCAAAAAAATGAACAAATTTCGTCAAGTCAAGTTCTTAGGAAGCATAAAATTAGATAAGAAAACATTCTCCAGAATCAGTTTCGCTGTGAATTGTACATCAAAAGATCATGAATTTCTTATTGATTAAACTTGTGAAGCAGAATGCTAGAAATATAAATCGCTAACAACAGTTCTGAGGCACAAGTATTTACCATTTATGTGGAGAAATATCACCACAATAAAATGAGCCTCAGCGACAATTAAGGAAGCAGTTTTTACACTGTGATCAATCTCCAACTTTTGAGACTGAAAGTTCGAGCTGAACAACGGAGTTTCTTTTGTTATGTTTTTTCTACTCGCACGTTGATTCGACACTTACTTCCGAGAAGCTATTCTGAGGAAGCATAGGCAAGACGATAGGACGGGAGGCACTGACACTTTCTTCCTAAATTCGTGCACAAAAGGCTTAATAGCATGGATTTGTAGATCTTGAAACGCTGAATACAAAAATCAAATTCTTAAGTGTCACAGCCAGTCGCTTTCGGTTATAGGTAAGGTTAAAGGATTAAAATTCAAGAAATATCTATGGATTGTGAAGCACTTGGCAATTTTCGTACATTTTCTTTTGGTGAAAGAAACTATTTATCAGAATGCTATGAAATTTGAAACATGACTGAGTTCAGAACATCAACTTCGATATAAAAGTTGAAGTGAGTCACATGATTCAGCATTTGATGTCTGAAAGCCTCCAGAAAATGAGCAAATTTCATGTTTTGACTTACTTTGGCGATTTTACGCATTTTGTAGAGGCTCTCAAATTTCATGGCATTCTGATAAATAGTTTCTTTCACCAAAAGAAAATATGCGAAATTGCCAAGTGTTTCACAATCCATAGATATTGAAAGCGACTGGCTGTGACACTTAAGGATTTGATTTTTGTATTCAGCGTTTCAAGATCTACAAATCGATGGTATTAATCAAACCGATTTTTTAGAATCAAAAATTCACCAAGTCTCTCCCGATGTTTATTAGCCAAAATGATTAGCCATTTATTCATTTTGGCTAATAAACATCGGGAGAGACTTGGTGAATTTTTGATTCTAAAAAATCGGTTTGATTATGAAAATCCTCCCGCCAACCGCCATCAAACACGATGGTATTAAGCCCTTTGTGCGCGAATTTGGGAAGAAAGTGTCAGTAGCTCCAGGACTACGAAGCATAGTTTTCTACTCACTTTAACTGAAGTTGATCTGAGAGTTGCTATCGACATTTAGCATTCAGTGAACCATTGTTTCAGCTCCATGTTATTGGGTGATGAATAGCCATTAAGTTATCGGAATTCACATTTTACCTTCACCGGTAGATACGAGTATAGTCGCGCTTGCATAGTCGATTCGTACATCTTGCGATTGGAAGTTGATTAGAGAACTATTATTCGGCATAGGTAATGATCGAGTCTCGTAAACAACAATCACATAAAATTTGATTGTCTGTCGGAACGTGTCTTGATAAAATTGTCTACTTTTGTTCGTCTGGAAATTTATTAAATGCAAAACATGAACACACTTCATTGTCAATTCTTTGTCAGAGTCAATTAATGTCTTTGTAGTGCTAGTAGATCTATCAAGAAAAAATAACGTGATATTGTTTACATCTGCATTCTGACTGCATGAATGAATGAATGAATGACATTTAATTAATCAAAAAATCTAAATCATAAAATTCGTGAGGCACCAGTACAGAAAGTCAAGACAAAAGCAGTTCAATATAAGAAAAATGAAAACAAAGAAAAGCTATGAAGAAGTTGGAGAACAGCATTATCGTCAGTAGTTAAGTCGATAGCAATATTATAACGGAAACCGTCATCAAATAAGCGGAACATTTGAGGGAGAAAGAGTTTGACTTTGTTCTAGTCACACACAATGGAAGTTGAAATTTGTGGACCCTTGGCAAAATGAGAGACAGAAGATGGAGTAATAGGTGTGTCACGTCATTTACAGTCGTCAAAAATAGCTTGCATATGAAACTATGTGTCTGCGATAGTCCAATGGCACAAAGTTGAGGCGCTTGCACAAATGTGAAAAATAGATTAAACGATGACAGCGTCTTTGTGCTCTCTCAACAGCATTAATTTCATACATGTAAATTAAGTTCAAGAAGAGCGGAGCAAAGTACTCTAAAATGAATCTTGCGCATCCAAAATAAATTTGAAACAAAGACGCCTCAGGCATGAAAGGCCGCAAATTGCGGATTACATTTAAACATGAGGTAGTATTGAAATATGAGTTCCATTTCGAACTAATTTCTGATCAAGAGGTGTCACTGTCTCTAAGTCTCAAAGATTGAAGATGATCAGCAAAAGAAGTAGTAAGACATGGTCAAAAACATCGTCTAAACCACCACAATTACAATCGCAGCTGTAGATGATCTAAAATGAAAATAGTGATGTAGATCTACACCGCGTGTCCATGACGCAATATTGCTATCAATGTGAATGTCCTTTCTAGCCTGCAAATATAACAGAGTGTCAGATTTCTATTTGCAAAAGCATCTGATGCCTAGCATATGACATCTGTTCGCCGCAGGGGCGAGCGTCCAGGCCGTGTCAATATGCGTCAGGATTGGCAGAGTGTGTGCCTGTGCATGTTCTAAACACACGATTTTTCGATTCTACATGTAGCTATCTTGTCATTCGTTTTGAAAAATTCCTAAAAATCCAAATACCCTTCCGAGGGAAAGGCTTTCTTAGTAAAACGGATTGAGAATTTAAACATAATGGAAGCAGAATAAGAGATAGATTTCAGCACTTTTGTTGCAATTCGAACTGACCCAGATACAATATCTCTCGTCACTAATCAGACTAAAGCTATTTAGATTACTCGACAGAGAATGCAATGAAGATGAAATTTTAGAAACGATTGCATTTAATGTTTAAATGTTTAACCTTTAAATGTTTATTAAAGTAAAAACGAAAAAGGTTCACATGGAATGCACAAGTACACTACAGAAGCTTGCTGTAAACGCACTTTTTGAAAGCGTCATTGTCATTCACTGATTATCAAGATCAGTAACATCTTATTACCAGCCAACATGAAATTACAGCTTATGTGCATTCCATGTTGATACATGCATCTCATTATCCGCAGTCCTTGTGTTTTCTTACTTAGGTGACTTCAATGAGAATCTTAGACAGTCATCTACATGTACGTATCTATAGGTGGAAATGTCGAATGGTGATTGATTTGTTTGCTGAGAATCAGTTCAATGTAATAAAAGAAATTACCCTTGTCCAAGTTTCACTAAATGTTCAGTCTTCTTATCCTTGCTTTCGAGCATGGATTTTTCGCAACCTTGGTTTTCAGTATTTCTTTTTAAATCAGTGTTTTTCAAGTATACTTTTAAGCACGCCTTGCTTTTGAAGTGAGATAATAGATATGAACTTGTTGATTGGCATTCTGATGCTTTGCTATCATACTTTTTTAGTGTTCTTTATCTTTTTCTTAATATTCTTTTCTAATAGATATTTATACGTTTAAGCGAAAGTTGATTAGGCCAAGTCTTCCCATGGCTAGTTTCACACACCGAAAACAGCTTTGTGGGTTGGCGACAGATTGTTCAATTGAAAAGAAACGATGTAAAATGCTGGAATAAAAAGAACATAAAACAAAGAACTGATTATTTTTGTTTTGAAACATTTCAAAAGCATGGCTGTTTTGAATCCTATACCTGAGAAAAGCTTAAATTATTGTTTATTAGTCTCTATTATTCTTTGTCACTATTTACAGTGCGGAGTTTCGGTTTTTATTCTCCGGAATAGCATGAAACCACTAGACCTGCATATTTGACATCTCTGATGTAGCTACGTAAACGATGAGACTTGTAGTTTTGCCATTTCTCTGTCTCATTACACTTGCTAAATTTTCTGTTTCACTTAATAACGATTCCTGAATAAGAACGTGAAATCATTCTCGTGATAAGAACTTATCCTAATTATCTCATTCTTAAGCTGAAACCGTCTCTGAAAAGTCCCATGTCTCACTCGAGCACACCGAATTGTTGCGTATCATGCGATTACATAGCATTAACGCACTTCCTTTCACTGTCTAATCATTTAGGAACGAATTGCCTTCTTTTATGCAATTAATTTGAAAGTATGCTCTCCGTCTAGTCTGGCTGAGGAAATCAGAAATGTAATGTTCAGGAAATTGGTTCTCTCTGGAAGCGTATGTTTACAGTCTAGAGACAGCGTGCGAAATCGGCAACATGAGAATCTATAGTCTGTTTATTTTCCTTTATAGTATATTCTCATTTTGGAAAAGAATAAGTGTTGCTTCTGCTTCCTTAATACTTAAATAGTTTGCTTTTTTTACTTGCGCTTTCAACAATGCCAGCCTTGTTCAAGAATAAGTGGTTTTACATGGATGGGCAGATAGTAAAACAACATTTTCAAAGTCAAGGAAGTAGGTAGAAAGATCTATACTGCATTGCATCAGAGACATCTTTCATTGATATCTAGATGGCACAGCTCCAGACAGTGGATGAACAGGCTATTCACATCTTCTTCCGCGACATGTGGTGCAACTGAATACTTTATCATTCTCTATAAATGTCTTTAAAATTCTAGGTTATATCCGCCACACAGGTTTGTTGTAATTACCTAAAACCTGAAAGAACTTGTCATTCACCGCAAAACTTCAGATACATGTAGTTGAGGGTGTTTACTATTTTTGAACAGAAATGCAATTTGAGAAAACGGTTCATGAAATAGAGATGTTTATGTGAGACGCTAACGATATCCGAAGACAAGAGGCATGATCATTTTCAGCATGCAACGTGCTAATGGAAGTGTTATTATGTTTATCATCTCGAAAGTTTCTCACCCTTCATCACCAAGAATGTTCTTATTTCGGCCTTCAGCACGAGTTTCTGAATGAAACGAAGCCGAAAATGTGACTTCCCAGAAGAATGCACAGGTACATACTACGGCAGCAAACGTATGTGAGCGTCTGCCGAGTTCTGCCAGGTTCGTTTTCTTGTCAGATAGTCTTCAAGGACCTGTAAAATATCCTCCACGAAGCCCGAACCTTACTTATTGTGATTACCGGTTGAGGTCCTTAAAACTTTCCCTCAATTGGCGTCGTGTTACTCAATCTACTTGCCTTGGAAGAGAAAATCGCGCACTAACAGAACAACATTCCCTTGCACACAATTATATTCCGCAATGCAGTGAATAACATTCAAAATAGAATTGTGTTCAAAAACATATTGTGCTGTAAATGATGGCGATCTTTTTGAGTAAGCCATTGCTGACTGTTTTGAAGAAGTTTCAGCTAAATTTATAAATAATGATCATGTTTTGAATATATAGAGTTCCTTTACCCGCAAAGAAATTTGAATGCCTAGAGAAGTTATCCTATAAGTACCAATAGTTCTACTTACATTGTGTTTTGATTTAAAGCCACCTTCATTAATTGCTGCCACCAAGAAGAAATATTGGACGGAATATTAGTTGTCTGCTAAGGTCAATCGATAAATATCCGATAAAATTCACTGCGTTGATTACACATCTGAAATTCAGGTTGCATCTCATCGCTAGCCATATTTTAATCATTTAGACTTGTTCGTGATAAAAAAAAACCTCCTCAACAGAACGAGAAAAACGCCCTTTTTTATATTTTGGATTATATTGACAATAAAGGTGAGGAAATCAATTTAGCTTTAGGGGTGCCACCTCAGGCTTTATAGTGTACGCTCTTAAACGCACGCAATTCTCATTGAAGATATTATATTTTAGACAAACTTCTATTTTTAAAAATGCTCGGGCGCAAATGTAATTGGATTATCTAATTCAGCAGAATCAAACCCCAAATATACGTAAGTTGAGTGGTCAATGCGATGACCATCCGAGAAAGAGAGCCTCCTCCTGCATATTTCCCCATCCAAGCTAGTTAATTAAAGGACCAACTTTTTGCGTTTGATAGCCACCATATTCCTCAAAGAACAACTTCCCCATGAATGCGTGAGACAGCATGCAGCGACTTGCACTTACCTAGGGTTAGTCTACTGATATTGCAGACCAATGGCATTCAATATGATTTCAGTTAGCAATGAAATCACATTAGAATGTTGTTTCGTGTATTCATAACATGAGCATTACCCATTATTAACTAAAAAATCAATAGGCTAAAAGTCAAACGGATAACCTGCCGGTAGAATGTTCAGCCGTTTTTGAACGACGGTAAAAACACTGAAATAGACTGAATCGCCTGTTTGGCTGCCTGCTTTGGCCACTCGATTGATCACCCATATCTAATGTCGGTGCATCAACATTGTTCCATCAAATTCTTGAGTGCAAATTTGCACAAATTTGTTTTTGATGTCACAATGGCTTAACATGCTGGTTCCATTTATACACATGAATCGAATAATTTGCAGTTCAATTTCAGGAACAGTCGGAATTTTGTTGTCTGAATAACAAATGTAGCAAATGAGAACGTACAATAGTCTTTCTACCATTAGGTATGCACCGCTAAATTAATGTTCTGTTTGAATTCACGTTTGCTTTCCTGTATGTGTTATAAAATCTCCATGCCGAGAACTGTGAGTAAACCTCTGTTAGCAAGAGAAACAAGAGAGGAAATGACATTTTTCGTTGTCTCACAATACATTAGCTTGAATTGAAACTGTATAATGAACTTAGCATTAAGGTTACTGTATCAAATATCACGAGCGACTTCAATTTTGCTTATTTTCAAGGATAATTCTCATCATCAAATCGTGTATCTACAGCAACATTTCTCGCCTTGCATGCTATGTGATGCAGTTACAGTATTTGTAAGAATTTGTACATGTATATTTTACGAAAACCATGAAATTTTGGATTTTTCAAGATTCATGCTGAATCACTGTCTCATTTCATAATTTAATAAGAGGGTGGATTACCGGATATATTAACCCAGGACCGGAGATACAACGTTCCCCCCGTTATCTGTCAACTCCTTTTTATATCTCCTACAATAAGTCACTTAGAAGTTTTAATTTTTTGTGATTTTTTGTTTGTATGTATGCTGAAATTTCAAGAAAAATTTTGGAAAAATTGACTTACTGCAAGGTCAGTTTTAAAGGTCATTTTTAAAAATACTTTTTAGAAAATTGATGGTTTTCATTTAGAGTGGCATTGATTATTGATATAATGTTTCTGTATCATATTTACATAACATTTATGCATGTGCAATTCAATATTGTCAACATGCACATTCATTTTATCTCCCAAAAATGAGTGCACGCATGATTGTGCATGTAATGTGCATATATAGTATAGGCCTATATGTACATTGTACATGCAGATACTATTCAAAATGCTGAAATGTGACATGAAACTCACAGAATAATGCAAATCACGCATCACCATTTGAAAGATTGCACTCGGAATGTATCATAACCTTGTCTGTATAGCGAATAAGACATTAGAACGAGACATTTGCAAAGATAGAAAAATGGAAGAGTACATGAAAAGATATTCTTTACGTTCAAATTTCAAATTGCTATTTATAGTGCTAAAATTAGCGGAGAATATTATACTTATAACACCATATAGATATGATTGAATGAAAGCTTGCAGAAATGCTTAAGTTGTGATGAACAATTTTTGAAGAGTCAAAAGTATATATATATATATAAATTCATAAAAATGAAAAAAAATTGGAAATTTTTGATATGAAGGTCCCTGAATCATGCAAAATAGGCACTACCATTCGAAAGAGGAGACTCGAAATTCGAAATATAAAGTAACATAGCTAAAGTAACATTGAGGGGTGGCCAGTCCTACGGCGCCAAAAATCGCCCGGTCCTGATAGGGTTAAGTAAGAATCCGTCATAGTGGCACCGAAATTTTGACAATTCAGGGAATGTTAGAAAAGATTTTTTTCAGATATTGCTTTGCTTACAATTTTTGTAAGGATATATTTTTATAAATCTGCTTTGAAAGATCGGTTTCTATCCGATATTTATTTAGCTGACTTGAGCATGCAAATCTTTTTCACATATGAAAAGACTTGTTTGAAAGATTTTATTATAGCGTACTGCTTTGTGTTTACTTTGACCAATCATGCTCAGCGCTTAAGAAACATGTTTTAATTTCTTGAGCCATCATTTTTATAATTTATAAAAATGAAAAAAAATAAATGAATAAAATCAATAAATAATGGTCTGTTTTCATTCATGTTCGAATAGATGACATCCGTCGATTGGATCTTAGTCAGCGTGATAGATTTTGAATGCTATCTAGGAAAATAATACGAGTACTAAGGTCATTCAGAGGATTACAGCAAAGTTTATAATATTCAATTTCATACATACAGTGAGACAGTTCACGGTGCACCGGAGAATTCCGTTGGCAAGTATATAGCCAAGTATATACATATCAAAGCCTGTTTCGATGCCGGAATAGATGTTTCTAAGACTGCATAAGTCAAGAAAAGCAATTGGCCAGATGATAAGCAGTGACACTTTTCAATAGGATTACAAAATCTTAGTTGCGAGGGAGACCTCCTGATGAATTTGTCATAGCTCGAAGCATAAATATTGCAGGTATTATTATCAGTGGCGTCTTCTCCGTACCTGCGAGGCCTTCGGCGCATCCTCAAAAATAATTTTCCAACAATTATGAAAATAAAAAGTGTCATCATTCATTTAAATTCGTCTCAAAATCAAACTCTCAACCTCAAGAGTGAACAGTTTTGCAGCACGTGCTCGAATCACAGTTGTTTTCTTCAAACAATTAGACACACAAGCTAGTCGTGTGTCCAGACGGAGCACTGATGTTCAGACATCGAAAGAGAGTTGTGTGCGTGTGAGGCAGTAAGCGCACGCGCTCGCGCCGGTATTGGCTTTCCCGATAGACATAATGCTTTGCTATAATTAATGGCGTCATACGGGAGGTGATTTTTCACTTTCATGATTGGAATCAAAATAGGCTCTCCCTGCTTTTTTAGACAATTTATTGAAATTAAAATATGAGCGTTAAAAACCCAACGTTTCGTCCGTCACGGACTTAATCATGGGCAACAAAAAAGCAGCTTTTTGTTGCCCATGATTAAGTCCGTGACGGACGAAACGTTGGGTTTTTAACGCTCATATTTTAATTTCAATAAATTGTCTAAAAAAAGCAGGGAGAGCCTATTTTGATTCCAATCATGAAAGTGATAATGCTTTGCCTTCTCCAGTTTTTGCAATGAAATTCTATGCAATTCTTGATTGAGGCGCGGTGCCTAAATATAGTAAGGGAAGCGCAACCCAATTGTTCATAGCTTCGCCTAATATGAGAGAGGCCACTACGTCAACAGTAGCAGATGGATGACGTTCAGACAAGACTACGATCAGATGATGAGCGTTTTCCAATGAACGCAGAGTAATACATCTGACTCGAACACCCAGATTCGGCAGAATTCCATAATTATTTTTACGTGATTGATGTGACGCTATGTTTAAAACTGCAGATGAGATGATAACTACGCCTTTCGTCCGAAGGGAATATACTGAAAAGATGACAGTCGTCAAGCAAGGTAGGCCAACACCTGATATAAAAATTGAAAGTATTACAGAGAAAGAAATAAGAAATGCGCAAGACATTTTAATGCATCAAAATTTCAAACATGTGAGTGGCTGACCGTCCGTGAGAAACGCAAGAAACTGTTGGCCTTGCATCCCTTTTTCTCGAGAAAATGTGGTCTGGACAGAGAGGGGATATAGTAATCAGTTCCTTGAGTAAGGCGGTTAAGCGACATGAGTAATCACTTCTCATGTGCACATTTACTTGGCCTTAAAAGATGTTCGGAAAATTGTTATTGAAAATTCAGCTTTTATGAAAATTAATGCTGTAACATAAAAAATGTCTGGTATAGAAATAGTATTCCAATGCCGAGTGAAGGCCTATGGTCTGGGCGTACGCGATGCCACTGATTATTATCAAGTTACAAATTACGCTGTGAGGAATGATCATCCACTCACGATCACGATGGATAAGTCCCTAAGACAGTTAATCTACCTCTTTTTGATACTTTTCTCTTCGCCAGATCCCATCATACATATTCGAAAGAATTAAGATCTGGTAATCTTGACGGCCGCTGCATCATTCGAGTGCCTCTTACATGGTGAAACTGATCAGTCAATGATGAGTTATGTTTCATAAAAGATGTAGTTCATCAGCTTGCTAATGATGCATTAAAGAAACTAACCTAAGTTTCAGCGATTTTCGAATTTCGCGATCGATTTCAGAATTTGCAACTCACTAAGATCATAGAGTGAGATCGCTCCTAAAATGTTCATTAATTGAACTACAGATTGTTTCATAAAAAATGGATCACCCTTAAACATCGCCTTAACTTCAACTTTGTCTAACTCCGCCAAACTTGAACGAATTTCTCTGAAATTTGGAAGATATGTCAGTTGTGCTTACTAATATCATTGTAGGAAATTTCAAGCATGAATATTGAGTTGTTTTCCTGTTATAGATAAAAAAAGTAGTAGATAATTTGATCTTCATTTAGCAATGTTACACAAAATCATACCTCTCTCTTATAAAATTACATTTGTTTCCTTTGTTATGTAATATGCTGTTCTACAAGCCAAAAGCTATCAAGCAAAACAAAAACAAAGAAAATCGGTCAATCAGAGCCAGTATAGCACCATTATTCATCAACAATAATGTAACTGCTACATGTGATTAACTGGACTTCATGTTCCATAGCTTCCTGACTTCGTTGCGGTGATGTTGGCAGCACTCCTGATTGCTTTCAGCTAGAAATCTATCTCTTACCGGTTGAAAACAATACAAAGCACAAATGAACAATAACGAGATCGCATTCACAAAAGGCAAAGTGTCAGCCTTCTTAGAACTAGGGTTTTCTTTGCGAGCTACAAGCAAGCGACTAAATGTCCCTTACACAAATGTGCATCGATGGCATAATGATGATTTTCGACTCTGTCGTAAAGAGGGCTCTGGCCGTCCACGCAAAACATACAAACGTAGAGACCGCCTAATTTTGAGATTTGTTAAAGTTGATTCAAGTCTCTCGTTAACTGAGATGGCTGCACTAGACTCGTCTATTTCTAAGTCCACTATTCGTAGAAGACTTATTGAGTCGAATTTCACGAGCTGTAAGAGGCCCTCTCAGATCGAATTATCAGATCAGCATACAAAAAGACGTCTCAGATGGGCAATGAGTCATTGTCACTGGCGAAATCAATGGGATCGGGTTGTCTGGTCTGATGAGGCATCAGTCCGTCTGAAGGATAGTGATGGTCGATTGAGATTATGGATAAAATCTGATCAGGAAATTCCGAGACATTTACATCGTCCCCGGGTACAAGGTGGTGCGACTCTACTGATTTGGGCCGGCATTTGGACCAATGGCCGCTCTGAACTTCACATACAGCAAGGAACCATGAATTCTGAACGCTATGTGAATGTTTTACGAATGAACATTGGCCAAATGACGGATCAAGTTGGTGATCCATCGACTTGGTTATTTATGGATGATAATGCTGATAATGTCACAGGAGTAGTAGAGACAACTTATGCAAGTCTCAATTAGGGCTTAGGACATTATCTTGGCCAGCTCGTTCTTCTGATCTGAATCCCATAGAAAATGTATGGAGTATTCTAAAACGTAACGTTCGTCGTTCACTGCTACCTACAGATGGCGTATCACAACTTACGTCACTGTTAAAAAGAGAGTGGAGAAAGTTATAGATCAGTCAAAAATCAACGATATCATCGAATCAATGCCTAGACGAATTGGTAATGTCATTGACAATAAGGGTAGGGCCAAAAAATATTAGCTTCTTAAGAACCGTTACTGTATCATAGCTTATCAGATTATATAAGGACATTTAAATATATTAGGGACATGAAATAACATGAAAAATGCTTTCTGTATCATACTTATGTTTTATTTAGTCAAATTTTAGGATGATCCACTTTTTATGAAACGGACTGTAACTTTCCTAACTATGTATAATGCCTTATGTGGAGTTCTCAGCTCTAAATTCTGGAGAGAATAAAAGCTTAAACACAAACATCCTAATCAAAATCTAAAAGAATATTTTTGACCTGCCAATTCCGGATATTCATTATTTCTATCTCATGAGAAAATGAAACTTTCTGAAAAATTCGCGTTTTGACTGTCTAGCAACATTTACACATGCATTGAAAAACGTCATTTTCACTCCTTCTTCCGATATACGCAGGGATCTCCTTGATGACAAACACGTTGCTACTGTTGCAGGAAACGCCGAGTGCATTTTGTAGAGAGATTGCCCAGCAGATTGAATTTTTATAGAAACTCTAATTTTGAGACGAAGGACACTGAATTGATCAACGAAACGAGCTACCCGAAAATTGAAGAAACATCAGAACTGTCTCCACCAGGTCGAGGTACCACTCCATGTACATTCAGAGTAGGTGAATGGGTGAAGGTGTCTTACAACGACAATACATTTCCCGGAGAAATCGTAGAAGAGATCACCGACGAGAATGATGTTCCCATGTTCAAAGTTGATGTTATGCATCCCTCTGGACCAAGTAGTTGGAAATGGCCAGACCGAAAGGACTCAATTTATTATTACGAAAAATCAATCTTGCGAAAGATCAGCCCACCTACATGTACCTTGGTAGGCAATCGTGGCCAATATAGATTGAGTGAGTGAGTTTCTTTGCAATAAGTGACTGTCTGGAACTGATTATCATGATACGTGATAAACATGTAATAGAATTTTCATAGACATATCAATATTTTTTATTATCTTCATGTACATTGTTTGGTCTAGACCTACTCAGTAGCTATTAAATACGCGGCACAGTGCACATGCCGGTTATATTGAACATTGAATGGTGTCATGTACATTATAGCCTAATTGAGTCATTGAGTACGTATATCAACAATAGTAATATAGTATAGTACTAGTAACATTACTGCATGTATATTACTCTTGCTAAATTACTACGCTGAATACGTTGAAAATCAGAAATTAACAAGAATATTGAATAAAGGCAGAGGGATTGAGTATTTGAGGTGCTTAAATATCTCTCAGTAGCAAAAATAGAGTAATTGGTGAGACTGGACATTTTTCCGTCCCGTCACAAAGTCAGCACATTTTTATGGGTCTTTTAGAACATAACAGGACCTTCTGACAGATCACGTGCTTGTTGACTCTCAATTGTCACGCACTTAAAAGTGTGATGTCGGTAAAAGCAATTTCATATTCGCAGTACTTTCGATAAAAATTCAAAACTTGTTGATAAATCTGAAATCATATATGTTTATCGTTCCGTCCCGTCACTTTTTTATATGACGTCATCTAACAAACTTGTAGATGAAGAATCAAACTAGCACAACGTCATGCGGTAGCATGACCTTGGTCCCACATCATACTATGGTGGTGACCTCCATACTTAATCCAATAGATAGCTAGCTATCTAACAAATTGTCATCGAATTTCCGTCCCGTCACGAAATCAAAGTTTTGGATTATGCCCAGGACTGTCTTCTGTTACATAGTGCACAATGAAGGTTTGTGCTGATTGAGCGTCTCAAAACTTGCAAGAGATTTAGAAACTGAAATCTGGGCTGTATGTAAATCTCAAAACGCCAAAGCAATAATGAGAGAGGGAGGTGCAACAAGAATATCAACCTAAAGCCGCAACAATGCTTAGACGACTGTAAGAGATAAAAGAAACTTGATCATTTATATAAGTTTATTCATTTTTCAAAGCATGGATTCGCAAATCATTGTAGCTGTGCAAATGAATTAGCAAATTGCTTTTGCGAATGTATGGTATATGCATTAAAAGAACTGGACTGTCAATCATTCCTTGCTTGAAGTTAACTATCTGAGAACCATGCCTTGCCGCACTTTACTCAATAAGTGACATCGACACGAAAACTTTCCAAAGTTTGAATAATAAAGGATACAAAGGATGCACTAATTCAAGCGAGTAAAGTGCTGCTGGTGGCTCGATGACCCTTTGTGGTGATTCGAGATAAAAAAGAAAAACTCTCTCTTTTCTATAAACTTACTCTGCATTCTAGTCTAATCTAAAAGATGTTTATCTGAAAGCAGCATTGAAATTACAAAGTAATCTCAACTTAAATGACTATTGCTGAATTATAATTCATGGTCTCAAGAAATGATTGTGGTTCTCACAATATTACGCTATATAATATTACGGTCTTAAACCTAGCCGTTTCCTCAACTGACGAGGCCCAATAAGCCGAAAAATTCTTATGGCAGTTGCATCTGTCGAGATTTTTTGAGAAATCATAAGAAATCAGGATAGCGAATAGTCATGGGTTGTAAACTAAGGTTTGACCTTCTATTGTTCGTGGATGATGCACATAGAGGTAAAAGTATGCTCTATAAAATGGATTATCTGCGTAAGAAAATGATGCACTACCGCTGATTTTAAAATGTGAAAATCATGCCTTTCATGTTCAAGAATATCTCAACTTCCATGTCATTGCCTACTTAGACAGAATTGAAGCTTCCGCAGTCAATCTCCTGGCCCATGATTTCACAAAAGCCTTTGATCAAGTCGGACATGACATAGTCATGTCCTATGGACAACCAATTGCCACGTGGATTTGTCTTGTGGATCGACGATTATCTGAAAAAACCGACTTCAAAGCGTAAGGATCCTATCGTAACGAAACAAGAGGAAACCTGTCATTTCGGGAATTTCCCAAGGGTCGATAATGGGGCCGCAGTTATACAACCTGGTAATGGCATCTTTGCGTCCAATATACCCAGCAAACAAATACATTCACATGCATTGTCAAGTGCATTGATGCTGCACTTTTATCATACCAGTAACCGATGCATGCCTACACAAATGTATCGATGAACATCATGATTTGTTGACTTGGTATTCATCTGTTGGTCTACAACTTAATACACGTAAATGCAAACAGCTCTGGATCCCCAAGTCACCTTTTGCACATTGCATTGACAGTATGAGTCGTGTAACCGAAATAAAGATCCTTGGTGTTTTTCTAACCTCTGACCTCAGATGGAGCAGACACATTGACTACATTAATATGCTCTCTTCGAATCCTTATACCCTTCATGGACCACAGAAATCTGATGCACATTTATCACGGCCTCATCTTATGTGTAATTGAGTATTGCTCCCCTTTTGATTTGTCTGCTGCCGAAAGATGAAGAAACTTTAAGCAGAATACAACGGCGAGCTCATCGCATTGTTTGTGAAGAGAGCTGTCGCTGTATGCGTTTTCCCAACCTAAATTTACGTAGGCAAAATGCAGCCGTGCAAATGATGATAAGTGCATCTCAAATTCCTGATCATCCACTTCATACCTTCTGCCCGGCAATATCCGACATCTCAGGGCGATTTATTCAGCCACTCGTAGTACACGCAGGCGCAACAGCTTTTTCCCAAGAACAACAATTATTACCAACCAGACTCACTTTGACTAGCTTCAGCCAAGAAAAATAATCGCACTTTACCACTATGTGACTTGAACGTTGTTTACGGATTCATTTTTCTTATGTCTTGCGCATGATTTTCATTGCTTTTGAAATATAGAAATATAAAGATTTCTCCTTTTCACTCACACATTTCACGTGAGGCTCAAAGATTGAAACATTTCGATTTGTAAATCGCTTTTAACCTGCGTTCATTTGGTGCTTCAAAAAATAATTTGTGTATTTCACAAATATAATTTGTAAATATTTCACAAATACAGAACAAACGAAAGAGCAACATGGCTGCGTGCAGCATAATGATAAAATATTCTGCAGAATGAAAGTTTCCTTATGAAATGAACTTTGTAAAGTAAGTGTCGCTGTCGTTATGATGAGGAATTTTTGGAACGAGACAAATTGTGAAAATTGAGACATTTATTGCACTTTCGATGTCATTCACAATAGAAATGAATGAACTCTTCACTGAGGAGAACATCAAATCAACAACTCCTACCGTCACAATCGCATTGTACTTTCCACAATCTTTATGACATTTGACATTTAAACAACATGAATTCGAAATATCGTCAAGAAATAAGAATGTTACTTGAAAATACTTATAATTGTCACAAACTTTAATTGTATCAATTTGTCTCAGAAATTATGCACTCTGCTCGGCCGCAACTTCCAATTCCTAATCATCAATTGAAGCTGTGAGATTGAGAACGAGAGCATCTAAGTAGGGCCTACTTCCATCCACTTCAAAGAGGTTCCATTTTTCGCATTGGTTGTCGTTTGTGATTGGACACTCTGTTCCGGCTCGAGTAGAGCAGATCGGCATTACGTACGGCTCCGGTTCCAGCTCCATTTCCGGGCATTGTCTTCGGTTCTGGCTCCGGTACTGGGCATTTACCTGTTTCCGGGTATTGTCTACGGTTCGGGTGAAAGAGTTCGGTTCCAGATCCTTTTCAGAAATTGAGTGATAGTAAAAGTAGTAGAGCTAGGATGGAAGTCTGTGTTTGGTTGTTAGTTATAACAGTAATAATGATTATGATAATAGGGCATAGGGCATTTAGTTGTAGATAAAGAGTCGCGGCTGATCATAATACATATAAAGGTATAAAAAAGCACATAAAAAAGAAATTAAGTCACAGCTACGAAAAACGCCATACACAGGAGGAAGGAGTTCTTATATCTATCAGTTTTACAAAATATAATACTGGATGACTTTCTGAGTTTTGGTATCGTCTCATTCGATCGCTGGGGTATTCTTTCTCTCAGGATCGTTGGAAATCTTTGAAATTGTCTTTGACATATGATAAGACGTCTGGTGCTCAGTCTTTTCAAAAGGCCTTCCTTCATAACTATAATCGTGGCACTCGATTTCAATGTGCTGTATCATGTGGATAACTCTTCTCTGAACAGATTCAAGAGCATTTGATTGTCCTTTTGTGAAGTTGAAATGCCATACAGGAGCGCCATATTCCAGAATGCTGCGTATACAAGCACAATAAAATTTGACAACATCTGCATCTCCGAAACCTGATCGCATCATTTCTCTGACGAAATGTACTCTCATCTCTGCTTTTCTTCTGTGGTTATTTCAGCTGTTCACTATGGCGACAAATCAGGTCAATGTAGCGAGATCTTAAGTTAAGGATTAGTACTTTGAACCATGCAGGAGTTGTACCTTCTTGTCTTACAGAGGTGCAAATGAGCATTTTAAAGAGAATTCAGACAAATAGTGAAGTTCCAAAAAGTACATTGATGTGGTACCGGCACTATATCGATGATTATAAGTAACTGTGTGTATTCCCCATGCAAGTTGCTGCTCACTTCATGAATTCATGCTATTCATGAACTTCAGATTTTTCCTGCTGAGATTCGATGTGTTGTGTATCGAGAGAAAAAGATCTGCACCTCAAAGATTGGCTCAAAGGTTAGAAGAGTTAAATGCTAAATTCTGCATATGGAGGGAATTCCGAGTTCTTGAGTATTTTTTACTTGAGACGGGCCTCATTAGTTTGGTCTCAAGAGATCCGATGGCATGCTAATGAACAAGACAGTATTTCCTGACTTACTAGCTTTACGGTTTGAATTTCATTTCCTAACGTCAGGGAAAATAGTCTAAATGATATTTTGCAGCACTGCGGGCACAGTCTGAGACAGTTAGACAAGTCTGTCTTATATAGGCTATGTATTAGCTTGCGACACTGATATATTATGGAGTTAATTATAATTCTAGTATAAATCAGCAGTCGCATATCGGACCTGCACTCGGTGGCTGTAGACCGGTCAAGCAATCGCCCGAGAATGAAGTTTTCAAAACCCTAGCTAGCATCTTGAGTAACCAACCATCCACAAATCAAGAGTGAATACACAAGCCAAAGAAATCTGACACTCTACAATAATAAAGGACTAAGAATCGACATTAGGGTGGTCAAAGCTCCCATAGGAAAAAATGAAGTGTCTCGAGTCTTTCCTCCCATCCCGGAAAATGTTGCTTTTTAGGAGAAAATCTCCATTGGTACTTTTCGATCCGAGGTTATTTAGGGGTGCCTCAAGGTCATCAATATATCAAAGAACTTGATTTTTCATTTTCACTCCTTTTCTCGAATTCTGAGTGGAATTCAAGACAAAATAAGTCCACTCATGACTTAAAATGTGTCGCAGAAGGATAGAGGGTTTGCTTGGGTAAAAGTAATTCAAATAAGCTTACATGTACTTTTTGTGAGTATTCACAGGTTAACCCTCGCCAAGTTAAGGCATTTTTCATTACTACAACGGTCAGAGTGGATTCCACCTCCTCGGTTTCAGCGGGGATTGGCTGCGTAAACCTGAGCCAGAGTGGCCTCAGCACCGCGAGTTTCATAGAATGGCTGAAGTCTGAAGGGCTTCAGTGTGTGAACAATCCCGCTGGGCGCTCTGTAATGCTTATCGAAGACTTCGCAAGGAAGTTTAGTCATGTTTAAGTTTCACTGGGTCTTTCCCCAGCTAAAACTTATTGGTGTATCTGCTACAGGTCACCCGGGATGAGTAGCAGCTCCAGTATCGCCTGCAGATGGTGGAGGCGCAAATGGTTGCCAAGTCAGGCCAAACGAAGGCGGAGTACCTATGAAATGAACATAGACTGACAGTGAAGTGGGAGAGTGTCGGCTATAAGTTCTTTGTTGGTTTTTTCAATGAAATATGACACCAAATTAGCTCTTCATACTCATTTTTATACAAAAAATTTGATGACCTTGAGGCACCAGTGAACGTTGACCAATTCTCTTGAAAATTGTGTTAGATCATTTTCTCACTAAGTGGGACATTTTAGTGAGGTAGAAACATAGAAAATCGAGAAAAGCATTTTCTGGTCCGCCCTAATGGACATGGACATTGAAAACAATAGAGCGGCATGGCCATACGTTGTCATGACAACGGTGCCTAAACGATGGCCGCTTCCAAGAGGAAGATGCCGGTAGCTTATCTGAATACTTTGCAAATATTTTCGATTATTATAATTTCTCTTCATAAATAAAACCGCCTTGATAAAATACCGGATAATTTACAATAGACCGCCTTGCGGCAAAAATCTACAACTGTTGCATTTTTCAGCATTTGCCCGCATAACCGAGCAGCTGAAATGCCCATCAACAAACAGCTGTTTTCCATTCTAGTCTCACTAATTTAAGCAAAGCGAAAAGTCGGATTTCTATGGTACAAGCCTTGGAAATCTCTTACTTTTCAAGTTTGTGCAAATGTTGAACCTTCCTTTCTGTATGAGATGGCTTCCACAAAACTGGATGAGCACTTGCAGACGAAGTTGGTTCAGCGGCCGTTGCCATAGTTGCAGAGACGCGACGAGCAACAAAGATAGAAGACCATCGAGCACCGACGAGAAACTGACAACTCTGCAGACAATTTCTTTACTACTTAATGCGCCAAGTGATTAACCAATGAATGACGAATACAGTGTCCGCACGGATCTTTAGCACAGGAAGCACGTTCCCTGTTAAATTTGCTTCCCTTTCACCTCACATTCGAATTTCCTAATCTTTCAATCTCTCTCTATAAGTGTGCGACCATATTTCCATTTCTGAAGCAATTCATGGATTTGAATTCCTTAAGATTTCTCATTTCTCATTTCTTCAATAATGTGTCTTTGCATGCTTTAATTTCATAGATTAAAATCTCCGAATTTCTCAAAGTTCGCTATTCTAGAAGGAAGGAAGTATCATCAGCTTTATTCTCTGCTATACATAGATGGTTTATGACACTTTTAATGGATGCACATGTAACGCTTCAATCTTTAGACTTTGGCGGCAAATTAGATTTGGATCCATGACAAATTCCCATGCAATGAAGTTTCCCGATCTGAGATCCCTGAACTCAATCTCCCACTGAAATTGCACAGAACTAAATCCAATGCGACAAAACTCCTTGCCAGAATTTCAGCGATAAAATCCCCCCTGAGAGCTCCTCACCCCACGATGTTTATAACAACTGGCTTATCCATCCCCAAGGAATCCTTGTAGACAAACTCGAGCGCCACGAAGTTCCCTCACCCCCACAGTAGCCATCGAAAGCCACAGAAAGCCATTTGCTAAAGTCCGTCGCGACAAACCCCTTGTCACTACATTTCCACAACATAATTATTTCTGCATTATAATTTGATACAATGACTGCAGGCATGCTATTGCGGATCTCGAATATTGTGATGACAGTTCTGTGTAATGCCAAGTGAAATTGTGAGATTTCTATTGATTTTGCTCCATTATTTTTGCTTTAAATGCAGAAAAACAAATCCACTCAATTTTTTTGCAAATCTTGTTGAAATATTTTTGACAAAGATTATTTAAAGAAGAATTGTAGAGAAAATTAAGCATTTTTGAACAGTCAGAAACATTGTCGAGGTGTCTAATTAGATATAATTGTTCTCGTGATGCTATAAAAATCATTCTTCGTGACAACAAAACATCGTATGTCAAAAATAATGCGATCATTTTAACGCAATTACATGTAATATCTGTTTTTTCTTACTCTTTAATGATTTTACTTCATTTTACTCTTCAAATAGGCCTATATACGTTTCATGAAAATTGTATTATATAGGCAACCGTTGCAAAGGAAGTCTTACATCTGTAAGAAATTAAGTTTATGTGACTTGCATTGCATCTTTTAAGCATTTCATCAGTGAAAATATCTTTAGTTGACAAAGTATATCTAGAACAAGTATTTCACATGTATATGATTCCTTACACATGAATTTATTTGTATGGTTTAAGCAGGGTGATTCACGGTGATTGCCGGTTTTAAATTGATCTTGTTTCTTTTATTGAAAGATTGATCTTGACCAAACAAACTCTCATTATTGCAGGAAGAAATGACATTCATAAATCAGTGAATTGTATCATCTGCTGCTCAACATGTGTTTCATGAACAACAACACACTGACTCAGTCTTTTCTTACAGCTTTTCAGAACCAGACTCAGTCAAATTCAAATTCAAATTCAAAATTCAAAATGAAATATTCTGGATGGCAACGGCACAGAGCTTGATCGCGGTCAATCCATCCACGAGGAATAGTTCGGTCGAGTTATTATCCTACATCTTTGCTCCAATGTGGAGGCTCCATTATTATATTAATCTCTGCTTTTACCTTTTTTCTTTTTTCATACTTCATTATATTCATCCTTTTAAATTCCACAAGCATGTCTATGTTTCTAAGGTAGGGGAAATGTACCAGTACTTGTTCCGTGTCCGCATTTTTGCAATTAGAGTTCGGTTTTATTTTCGTGTCTTATATCTTTCTATGATTGTAAAATCGGCTGCCGGTATACCAGATTTTGCCAGTATTCACTGATTTTCTAGTACAGATCTTATAATTTCGTTGAAATCTGATGTAGTCCCCTGCAGTGTACTTTTGTTTTGCATCGAATAATGCACTCTAGATGAATTGCTGAAAAAATAGATTTTCACAAAAAAATTAGCTCGTGTTACTTTTGTGCTAGACGTAGCCGGGTTGAACTCCGCGTTCGTGTCGTATCGTGTTTAGTCTGTATATGTTCAATAAAATAATTATTTGATACGTTGTAATTTAATTTACATAATATTGCATGAATAGAATATAATTATATTTACATTAGTTATATTTTATATTACAATTATATGTTATACATTTATATATATAAAAATAATATATTTATATATTGCATATTTTTATTATGTTATGTTTCATATTTATATAATATAATTGCTTAGGATAATTTTTTATTATTCTGCTCTTTTCATGGTTGCAGATAAAATTTCGTGAATTTATAATTCTAGAATCATAGACAGTTTTATGCATTTATATCTTATATGCATTGAATTGACTTTTGACGACAATTGGAAGTTCTTTTTATTACTTTCAATCACCACATGACTTTTGAAAATCTCCTTTTTGATCTTCCCTCTTATCACATCCCTTTCATGTGAGAATCTCAACCCTCGGAAGCATTGAACAGATAGTATTTCATGGCAGACGTTGACATGAAAATGCTTCCGATTTTCGAAGTTATGTTTCAACCAACCCCGTCTTATCATCTCTATAAATAATGTTATCTTGATAAGATGAAACTCATTGTTGGTGACTGTTTACAAAAGTCTCGGAAGCAAAAGGAAATGAAAAGTCGATGTTAGATTGCCTCTGTAGAAACTGGGAATGAAAACAATTATCCTACTTCAACAACAAAGTAGTAATTAGAATTTCTAACTGTATAGCCTTTGAATCGTCCCGTCTCAATGTAGAATTATTTTTAAGCAAAATTCAATGAATAATGTAGTCCAGTTAAAGCTAATCGAGAAACGCAAATAACTCTTTGTAATGAAGCAAACATTTGCACATGAATTAAGCAAGAAATGGGACAGCGGCCAAGCACGTTTAAAATTAATTCTTCTCAGATTCTTTCTAGTCTGAAGACCACTCCGCAGCAAGCTCTGAGTCCACAGCATACAGTAGCGCACCAGTTTCATGCAGGACAATCACATGAGTGCCGAATATCACATATACATCATTTCTAATTGCGACTCACTTTGGATTAGGCCTACATCTTTATTTATTCTTATTTGAATACTGCATTATTATTTGAATTTGTCATCAAAAATGTATTCCTATTATCAAATTGCATTATCTTATCATTATCTTCTTTCAATGGCCTCTCGGCAAGGGCTTAGTTTGGTGGTTTGCATGATAAGTAGGCTAATTCGAAGGTTTTTAATTGATGTTGAAAGCTTGTGTTATCTGTGGCGATTGACAATATATCTCTGATGATTGCCTAGTGCACATGAATGACGTACGATGGATATGGCGATTCAATGGGATTCTTGCTAAGTATAAAAATAGAATATAACGATAAAATGATTATTCATGACCGTAAGTATATATAGCAGGCAGAGTGTCCACCCAAAAATGTCAGCAACAGTGAAAAAATTTTATCAAAGGATTCAGTTTTTGCGGAGATTGCGGAGATTACGTTCCTGCGGCTTAAAAAATATTTGATCAATTCTTAAAAAGCTCATTTTTTGCTAGTTATTCCTGTGTTGATATACTACCGATTTGGAGCATCAGACTTCAATATATAAGCAGTGTGAAACTTTTAGGATATCAAAAAGAATGAAATATTGCTACTATTATCTTAGTTAGACGGAGATAAAGTTGATTATGAAGAAAATCTCATGAGCCGTATTATAATGCAAATCCTCAATACTAAAATTGAAGTTTTTTCTGCATCCTGTCTCAAATTTCAAGCTTGCTATAACTGAGCATATCGTATTCATACAGCTCTTTTCCTCCGAGCTAGATGGATCTGTTCATTGTGAAAATGCCTTGGCTCGACATTTGGTGAAATACATGAAACTTAGGGAAGTAGGATGAATTAGGTAAGTCAAGTTTCTTGTGGTATGTCTCAAATCACTTCCTGGTTTTATATCACATGATGTATTTCAACCTTATGATCAAGGTTATCTTCAGGTTGAACCTTCAGATTTATATTTGTATAATTGAAAATCGAAATCATTGCAGCTGATACATCACAATCACATACAACCACAATGACTGTAAAAATGGCAAAGTAATACGACGCTGATCTAACAATCAAAAGTATCATGTCATTTATCACAAATATAAACGTAGGACCCAAGATCTTTACATAAATGACTTGAAGACATTCCATGCCAAACATTATGGCTCTAGATCTACACGTAGTACTTTTTAGTGTAGAGTTGGAAATCAGCCAACGAACCCTGACCCACGGCCCACACGATCCAAAAACTATTCACGAAAACATGACCTCATGACTAATGACAGCTACGCATGGCTAATGATGCTTCGGAATGTTTGAAGCTTTCGAAGACCAGTTTCAAAATAAAACCAGAAACCGAAAAGAAAGTTTGAGCTAACAATAAACGGCAGATATGAATAGCAATTCTAATTAATTTATCAAGATCCATACCTACTGCCAGCAAGAATGTAAATTTTTTGAGCTAGGATCGATTCAACAGACATTTCATTAACTGAAGAAATCTAATTTTGAGGTGAGAGGTTTTAGAATGTTGGTTGACTGAGACAGTCAGTCTCTGAAATTACACGTTTCCATTATAAAATTATTTCATTAACGTTTGAAATATGAGAAATATTGCAATTAGCGGAATCAAGCATTTATCTAGCACTAGAGAGTCTCGAGAGTCTCTAGAGAGACTCACTAGAGAGCATCGGCGAATCAGAAGCTGTTTTACATGCTGGTCAGACACACATTGACAGTCATATTAAGAAAATGAAATATTATACTTCAGACTGCGCGTTGATCAATTTCCGCCTTGCGTCAGAAATTCTCTTTAGCCATGAAATTTATTGTTGATGCTATTGTAATCAATCGATATATAGGCAATACGAAGAGAGTCGGTCAAAAATTCGAAATTCTCCATCAGACAGAGAGAGAATCGTTTATTGGATCACTGAATGGGAATCAGAGAACATTACAAGTTTACATTTCATAGCAAAATAGACAGTCGTATGAACCGGTATAAAATCAAATGTCAGAAATCAAGCGTAGATAGTAGACGAAATAGTGATAGACGTGAAAGGAATAAAGGACTTTCAACGGATGGTTGTTCGACAGTAAGAAACAGACAAACGCCCACTGGGGAGCCCAGACAGTATGATACTTCCAGTAGTATTTGAGTTATAAGTAGATCTACAAACATTTACGGCAAGACGCTCCCTTCTACTGCTGAGATCCTCCAACCTACCTGCAATGCCTTTTAATTTTCAAGGAACGTTTTCGCAATCTCTCCAGATGTAATGAATCTTCTCTTGAAATGCCAATTAAAGCGGGAATACCATATTTCAGCAGATATCTTGTGAGACCACAATATGTAGACTGGAATTCTTCTTCATTCACCAAATTTTTGACTCTTCGCAAAATGCACATTCGCTGTTGGCACTTAGATCTGATTGCTTTTACATGCCCTGTCCATTGAAGGTCTTCGTCCAGAATCACTCCCAAAAAAGCGCACACAAGCGCAGAAGTCCACTGACGGAATCAATGATTCCACATATCGCTGCTCTCTCATGGTAAGTTCTCTGTAATAAATCAAACCCTTCGTCTTTCCAGCTTTCAACAAAAAATCGCTTCTTTATTAATGGTTCCAGCATCTTCATGAAAATGATGTCGTCGTATACCGGATATTATGCACACCTCATTAACAGTTATAAGCATCGTGGAAGCATTAAACACAAGTTGCAGTGTTGAGACATATATGCTAAAAAAGTATGGACCCAAGATAAAGCCTTGCGGCATCTCACTTGTGATGGGTCGAAATCGCTATAATATCCATTCAAGCGCGCTCTCTAATGTCGATTAAAACGATAGTTTTTCAACAAAAGAATAAAGCCATTTTGTAAAGTTATTTTTCTAGCCTTACATAACAACATGTTGTGATTTACTTTGTCATGAGCTCTAGATAAATCAAAGCTGAGAAAAACGGCACAGCAAACAATAGCCACGTCTCATTGTTTGCTAAGCCTTATTTAGAATTCAATGTAGCTCACTCGTACATCAGAAAATTGCGTTGACTCTCTAAAACAGTTAGGTGAACGTCACAGATGCTACGTTTGATTCTACGAAAGGTGAATTATAAGAGAATATTGGAAATGGAAATATTGAAATTTATGCACATTTATTCAAATTGTTGGTGGGTCAACGTAACGTTGCCCACAAACCACTCGACCAACGGGCCACAACGCATCTGATCGCCCGAACTGAGTAGCTTGACTCCTCATCCACGTGATGCGTCCAACTCTGCCTTGCATAAATTGAAGTACATCCGACATTTGTGATAGCAAACAGATGTCACAAATGAAACAAATCAATTTTGAATTAGGAAGACGAGAATATATCAGCTGCACAAGATGTATTACAACAAAAAAGTTCATTTTTGACCGATATCTTGGCGACATGAGATAACCAAACTTCAGCTGCAGACATTTTTTAAAGAAAGAATTTTTTCAACTCTAAAGGTTTTTCAACTTGCCTATGAGGAGCGAAATCTTATGTTAGAAAATATAATAGCAATAATGAAGCGCTTATTTGTCAAATTGAAAATCATTCGTTTTTCACAAAGATATCACAATGCTGTTCAAAACACACAAAGTTAAGGAAGATTTTCGCGGCGAAGGCGGTGAACAGCAAATGAAATCTGAAGTACAGTCTTTTTCTACATTTACATTTACAAAAATTGTAAATAAATTTAATTAAATGATTAAATTCTTGAGTTGAAAACCTCGAAAGACACAGGGAAAATGAATTTGTTTGAGGAAAACGATGAAGAAATAGATAGTGCTGTGAATGGTGATATGATGACATTCAGTTCGTTAAAACTTGCAAATCAAATTATTCCGCCATATTTCTGCTCATAAAATAGTATAGCAGCGTAGCCAAGATGATTTGCGTTAGAATGATATAAAAGTTATTACCAAATGATTGAGTAGGGCGAAAACATAAGCAATAACACCAAAGCGCAGAACGCTGCTTGTGCAGAACGTCGTTCCCGCAAGAGCGCTGGGAAGAAAGTGAATCACAAATTGTGTGATGAGACCGTCTTGAAGATCCATCAATTCTACATGTAGAAGAGGTGGAATGCTGGAGGCTTCCAAAGAGTGGCATACAGTGCAGAAGAAGGGATTCGATCAGACAAAATTATACATTTATCAATTTGAACCAGTGTCAGGCGCGATTCGATTGCCGCGCGATTCTGAATATTTTGAGACTCAGTGACTAGAGGCTTACAGCTAATCTAGCTTGCATTCATTTCTAGACTATTTCTCAAAAAATTTTTCATCATTTACATTAAAATTGAGAGTATGTGACACATATATCTTCACATATATCGTTCATTTCTCGTCTCGCTTGCTACATTCAATATTGCAAAGACAAGACATTCCCGCAAAGACATTCTGCACTGATTGATAACAATCAATATCGCGTCTATTTTTAGAACACGTGAATCTTTCTGTGATAATTATGTCACCAACGGCAATAATTCCTGCTGAAAGAAATTCCAACCAACGGTAAGCTCGTTCAGGTTCTTCTTCGAATAATCAGCTGATGAATGAATTCCGCCAGCTGATTAAAGAATCAGAAGAGCGAATTGCTAGTTCACTCACAGCACGTTTGGATGCAATCAACGACCAAAAAACTGATGTTGATAACTGTGTCCGTAGCGCCAAAGGGGTACAGATTCAATAGGAACAAGAAATAAACAAAATCAAAGAATATATTATCAACGCTGAAAAGACAAAATTGAATGAAGCTCGTAATGAACTGAGTAGAAATGTCATCATTAAAGGTATTGAGGACAATTGTGAAGATGAAGATGATGAGCTTGTGGAGAACGTTAGTGAACTACTTGAAGTCGTTGCTGGCGGTGACCACGAGTCAATTGAATCTGCCGTCAGAATTGGTCAGAAACGTGATGGGAAACCTAGGCCTGTCAAAATCATATCCAAGAGTAAACGGGACCGAAAAAAGCTCTTAGCAGGTGCTAGAGAGAAAAGATATCATCTATCAATGAGGAATATTTATTTTGATGCTGATAGATGTTTCATCGACCGCAAAGAATCTGCGCGTCTGAGGGCAATGTCAAGAACTTGCAGACAAAATTGCCCGGGTAGGAAAGTACGCATTTCAGAGGACCGTCTGTATTGTGATAATGACGAAGTAGACTGCGAGGATCCTTTCAAACATCTTTTCGCTCCTCAATGACTCTCCTATGTCCCATCCCGCTCCAATGACTCCAATTCTCAAGATTCAAGTGTCACATGTCCGTCCGTTTTGATGCTGAATGCGAGATCCATTGCCACTCTCGGTAAGATGGATGAGCTGCGACTAACGGCAGCAAGGTTTCTCCTGACATTATTATCGCAACCGAATCTTGGTTAAACACTGATCATGAAGAGTCTCCCTTCTACATTAGTGGATTTAATTTCCTTCGTGAGGACAGAGTCGGCAAGACTGGAGGTGGCGTTATCATTTGGATGAATTCAAAACATTCTGTCAGAAGACACATGCCTGTCGTTGTGCTTCCCACAGGTGAGCATATATTTCTTAAATTCAAGATTGTCAAATCGATGTACATTTTCTGTGCTTCGTACATTCCTCCAAATCGTAATGCTGTAGTCGACAACGATTTGAATGACTTCTTTATCAACGAGCTTGACGTACTTCTAAGTAATTCTCCTTCATCTCATATTGTCTTTTGCGGTGACTTTAATCACTCAAACGTCGATTGAATCGCTAATTTACACTGTTTGACTCAAAAAGTTTTGAACCCAACTCGTGAGAACGCTATTCTCGATATTATCAACGTCAGTCACTCAATAATGGATAAATATCCTCCTGCCGATGTTGGTCCTCCGCCTTTTACTAAACGCCGTACCTCACATTGTCAGGTGTTCTTACAACCTTCTATTCGAACTGACTCCAGCAATTATACTGAACTCGTGGCTTATGAATGCAGGTCTCAGCATTTAACTGCATTCGTCGAACAGCTTAAACAGATGGATTTTCGAGCAGCATTTAACGAGAATGACATTGACACTAAGGTGAAAATTTTCAACAATAAGTGGAAATTCTGTCTATAATTTATTCCTCGAGAAGTTGTCCGGGTGAGTCACAAGGATAAACCCTGGATTACACCATACCTCAAAAGTTTGATTGCGAAACTTTGGAATGCCTATAGAGTTCGAGATTTTTCTGAATACAACCGCTTAAAAAGAAAGATCAGAGAAAAGAAATCCGATTGCAAAAGGTCATGGTGTGATAATCTAAAGCGTCGTGATCGCAATATTTGGTCGATTGTGAAGGACATTACAGGAAAATCCATACAAAATTCCCTTGATTCTCTCGTTACTGATAACGATAATATTTCGGACGGTGCAGATGCTATCAATGAAATGCTTGCCAACAGTTTCCGGCAAAAGGTTGATTTCCAATGTCCTGCTGAATCGGATAGTGAGTGGCTTCCTCTTGCGGAAGTCCACGAAATCTTTACTGTACTTGAAACTTTATCAATTGCTAAGTCTACAGGATCCGATGGAATTCCTAATAAATTGTGCAAAATCGCAGCTGCATTTATTGCCGAGCCGATGTACTGTTAACAATTCGTATATCTTGGCCAGGAAGGTGCCAGAGATGTTGAAACAATGTGTTGTCTCCGCTATACCAAAAACTTCACCGGCACAATGGGATAAACTTCGGCCCATCTCATTGCTAAGTGTAACTGGTAAATTATTGGAAAAGCAAGTTCTAAATTCTGTCAAGATGGCTCTAATTCAACGTTCACCAAGGGCTCAATTTGCCTATAAGCATATGTCAAGCACAACATCCGCACTGATAGCATTGCATGACAGTATCACAAAATTTCTCGATAAGCCAAATGCATCTCTCTGCATTCTGATGTCCTACGATTTTATGAAACCGTTTGATTCAATCTCACATGAAATATTATTGAAAAAGTTAAAGACACTCGGTCTACCGAACGGCTTCATCGCATGGCTCTGCAGCTACTTTCAAGGCAGAACTCAACGAGTTAGATTAAAGTCAGTACTTAAGTGTTCCGGTTTGTGCAACCAGTGGAGTTCCACAGGGTTCCCTCATCGAACCATTTTTGTTCTCCGTGTACTGTTATGATCCTAATCCTCTGGATTAAGCAACATTTGTTACGCAGTACGGCGATGACCTCTGTGAAGTAATCGTAGTCGAAAAGACTTGGACGACACACCAAATTTCTCAGATTCTCAGCTCGACAATATCAATTAATGGGGCCTTTTGAATGATCTTCAATTGAACAACTCCAAATCTTTCTCGATTGCATTCAAGAAAAGAAGCACGGCAATAGATTTTAATGCGCCTTTGGATGTTGTGTCGGAATTCAAACTACTTGCGTAACATGGACTTCCGACTTGTCTTGGGAAAGACACCTCCATAATGTAGAATCGCGATGCTCAAGGAGACTTTACTTCCTCCGTATACTCAAACCGCTTCTCACTCATGACGAGCTTTGGATCATCTTCGAGTCAATGATTGAAAGTGTTCAACTGTATTGCACTCCACTCTTTTGGCAAGCTCAGTGGAAAGTGTCAACGGATAATTAAAGGACTTTTTCGACGAGCCCGACACATTATCTGCTCAAATGCAAGACCATGTGATTGCTCAACAAGAATTAAAGCTTTTTATGAAAAACGATCAACGTCCATTAAGAATCCTCTTGTGTCTGCCAATGTCGTTGATCATCCCTTACATTTAATTGCTCCGCCCTTTCATAATGGGAAAGTCTGTGCCATTCTCAAATACAAACAGGCAACGCTACTCTTTTGCAATTTACTCGGCAATCATCTTCAATAATTTGTTTGATCTTATTTAGCTAATTATGCACCCAAAAATGTATTTGTATTTGAACGAAACTTGCATGCTCAGCTATTGTCATCTTTTATTACTGATTTTGATTTTGATTTCTTCAATAACAAAGGCATTATTATCATTATATAGTCGATTTAGACTGAAATCAAAACTACCCTTTTAATTAATGCGATACGCTATTTGTAAATGTTTGGGAAACAACATAATAAATCAGTAGTCAGTACATATAAAAAATCGCAAAAAAGGCATGAAAAGTCTTGATAATCTGTTGATAAAATTCTGTACTAAAAATCTGCCATCATAGAAGCACTCATAGACATAGTTGGGCACAATCCGTTAACTTCCGTTAGTCCGTTAATTAATTTCCGTTACTCTCATGGAAGTCCGTTAATCCATTAACTTTTTCTAATAAATATGCGGCTGAGAGCTCAGCTCATGATGTCAAGTCAACTATACATATAGACTTTTGAAGGCTGAGTTAAGTTGCTTCACCTTCGTTCATCGTGCACACTGACAACAACGCCCGGCGTCATGCAAAATTCGCATTGGTTTTTCCGTGAAGCTATTCTCTTCACAAAATGAGGCAGACAGTGTCAGGAGCGCAGTCATACAAGGTCACAAGAATCGATTCTGTTCCACAATGTGGTCTCATTTCGTTTACGCGTATGCTCCGAAGTGCCGAACAAATTTCCTTAGTGCAGGAAGAATATGTCAGCCTTGTGTGCAGCCTTATGTGCAAGTGTTTTATTCTTTGCCTAACGACTCGAATGAAAAAGATTGATGGATATAGGCTTTGTGGAATAATTCATCAGAACAAACGACTTTACATTTTGTAAGAAACATTGGCCTGAGAACTGCTGTGAGATGACTTAAGTCTTTTTCGAGAAAAGCTGCATGGATGGCAAAGATGCAGGCTTATAATTTTTCACAAGAGGTGAATGGGTCCATAGCCGAAGAAAAATAAGGAAACTAAGAATAGCAGGAAATTTATCTGCGAAGACACAATGTAACTAAAATACGATTTTAAAATTAACATAAAATTTAACGAAATAACGGTTTAACTTTAACTTCCGTTACTTTACTCCCAAATTAACGGATTATTGTTAACGGAACTATATTTTTTAGTTAACGGAACTAACTTTCTTTTTAACGATGCCCAACACTGCTCATAGAGTAGGTATATTGGGTAGAGTAGCAACTCAGCATCTATAAAATCCCCAATGTGTATGCAGTTTCGAGAACCCTTCTCTGGATCGCTTCCAGTCACATCTGTGCATTGCTCTTCTCGTCCACAGTGTCCTAATAGATTCATTTCCTGATTTTGAGAAGAATGAGGCAGGTACGTGGAATCTTTCAGTGACGAGAATTCATGTTCATTGTAAAAATGACAATTTTAAGACACGAAATCTTATGTTGAATTTCTAATGCGGGAATTTTATTCCCCAATGCGATATAGGAGAGCATTCCACACCCACAGATCTTCATGTGATCATGTTTTTAAAAAATTGAAATCGTCACTCCTAAAATCAGGTCGGTCACGCAGATATCAATTGAGTGCGTTCTCTTCCACCTTTCCCAGTACTTTATATAAGTTTGATTTACATTTAATTCTGAAAAATATGAACACAGAAAAGACAAATACTCCACCTTTCAGATTTTGATGACTTAATGCATTCTCGCCGGAGGATCTATATCCCGAAACAACACATTTTTCAGTCATGCACTAATAGAGGCATCCAGCGTAACTTATTAAAATTTTGCGAGCACCAGACGATACAACGGTGCGAATAAGGATGACTAAGCACAGCCCTAATGTGCTATCAACAGAACATTTATTCCTCATGCACATTTCAGTCAAAAATGACAAATTTCAATCAGTCTCAAACATCAAGCAAGCATCAATCATCAGTCGAACATCAAAAGCAATGAAGATTATCGCTCTGAGAACAGTTTATTATATTGACATTAGCTTTACGATATCCTGCTAGGTACAATGTCGCCGGTTACTTGTTTCTTATCTTAGTTACTTTTCATTTTGTTTCTGTCTGTTACTCAAGTTGTATTTGACATGCATTTCCCTTGTAGCGATCCCATTAGTCTTATGACACTTTTAAAACAGACTTTTTAGTAATTTCGCTGTGCTTCATTTGTTTAACGTATTGAACTTTTAAACATGTAGACTCATTGCTTTTATTCCAATTTGAAAAATAAATCTTTATTTCCTCCTGCTTCAAGAATATTTTGCTCCCATACATTCAAAAATATATCTTCATATATCCGAGCATGAGTTTAAAGGAAATTCGGCAGCTGAGTTAAACCAGGCGCACGGATGATGCTCATTAATAGATTTTTAATTCAAGTTTGACATAAATCATGTTAGTGCATTAAATTGTATATATTATATTGTGAAAGAAAATTGAGCGAGAATCATCCATATATATAAAATATGTATAAAATATTATAAATTATATATTTGTATATAAATGTATATATAATTAAATATATATTATATATAAAATTATACATTAAAATATATAAACTATATACATATATATAAGAAAAGGTTAGATGTGTAGGTTATTCATAAAAATCAATGTATAAAAGGTTGTCAGAGAAAACAACAGAATGTAAAAATTGACCTTTATTACGCGATTCGGATATTGCAGGATTTTTCACCCTCCTTCTCAAGCACATCAGATAAAATGAAATGAATACTTGAAGTACAAATTAGCTGCAGTTATTAAGCTGCGATTTGAACTTTAATTTTTTGTTAAGTTTTGATATGTGATTTTGCTGCAAATTGGTCTACAACGCTATCAAATTTACTATTTAGAAATATTTAAGGAGTTATGGTATTTGTTTTTGTGCGCTGTAACTCTTTTCGAGAACAAAGCGCCAGGGCAGCATGCTGAAAAATTAATATTGAAAAAATAATTGATGAATCAGTTATCTCAATCAAAATGATGTGGCTTTGACTACACTGAAATCTCACTTGCATGTCAAAGAAATTAAATTGTCAATGCTTCTTATTTTTTGGTGTTTGGTGATTTCTCAGCTTTTTTTCTTAGGCCTACTCGTGTCTTACATGTCTACATGCAATACGCGAAACCTACAGGCATTCTTTGATTGATGATCACGATGATACATGTCATATTGTGCATAAAAATATTTGGCATTAATGTTTTTCTATTATGAATAATGCTACTAATCTAAGAACATCTGATGGATATGAACACTTTGCTTTCAGAAATTAGCAACTTTTCGCACTTTTCTGCCAGTAAAAATTTCAAACTATGAATTTTTGTTGTTTGATTTTGATAATTCATGAACTAAAGTTATAGATACACAAAATCTAATAGAGTTGAACAAGAGAGTAATAAATAAAAGTGGCTCAATGTGCCCAGATTGAGCCACTTTGGTAAAAAATTTAAAATTCAAATTGTGAAGAGATGAAATGTCACAGAAGCGTCCAACAACTCAGAAACTACTTAGCATGCCCTCTCAACACTCCATCCGAGTTTGATTTGACTCATTTGATTATTTTACTAAATTACTGTTGAGAAAAGCTCAAAAATATGTTCAATGTGCCGCACCCTCTCCTACAAACTTAAATCTATTGGTGTAGGCCAGGGATGTGGAGTCGGAGTCCCGGAGTCCTATCATTTTTGCTGGAGTCGGGATCCTATCAAATGATAGGACTCCGGACTCCGGCCAATAACTAGACCCGAAGTAAAATACAAACAAATTATCTATTTTCGTGCATAGCTGTCACTGTCAACTTTCTCCATCAAACAAAAGTACAGAGACAGCAATGCATGCAAAGCTTGTAATAGTTGAGGGAATGAACCGTGATAGTGAAAAAGGATTGTCTTGTCACTGGGTGATTTAGTAGAGAAGACAAGCCTTCCTAGCCTCGATCACACCTACGCGTCAAAGGTCACATCAGAGAGAAATTTGAAATGCTAGTTTGTTTGAGAACATACCTCTCACCCTCACGTTAATCGTGTATGTGATGGCTCCTCTAAAGCAGGGCTGTGGAGCCGATGCGTTATCTCATCGGCTCCGGCTCCGGCTCCACGACACTGATGTGAAAGGCTCCGGCTCGGCTCCGGCTCCGACTTCAAATTCAGGTTCTATCTATGATGGTTATCCTAGATCCGTTGAACGGTTTTTTTGGATAACGGTGTGGCCTTCAGAGGCTTGCTACAATCATCAAATTAGTTTTCATTAACAAGCAACGCCTTAAGTTAATAATAAAAATGATAATAGCCTAATATAATGACAAATAACATACTTGTCATATATTTTTGCATGAATTGACTATCTCTGAAAGATAAAATAAAGTTATAGCCTGTATTGGTTAAATTAGATAAAGATCTCCCGCACTGGCTAAATATAAATTGGCCTAGCCTGCAACCAGTCTACTACGAGGCTACATTAAATAAGACTACATGAGTGATGATGATATACCTAATTAGCCGTCACAGGGGCCGAATAGTAGTATAAGCTTTTTAACAAAGCTTGAATATGAAACTGGATAGCGTATGCCTCTAAATAGCTTATAGGGCCTGTATCTACTCGAACATGGAAAGGGTATCGGCTATATAGCCAAATATACCGTATCAATAAAGATATCAATTGCTTTATTGAATATTAAAGTGAATATAGGCTAGCTTAGGTTGTTATTGTTATTTGTTATTGCCTTTATTCAATAGTCTGTTGGTCCATGAATAATATGATCGGTGGGTAGCCCACGACTCATCATCTGTAGAAATTGTAATTTAGATAGCCTCATTGCAGTGTAGGCTAGAAATGTACAATTGAAAATTATACTTAAAAAATTAAAAATATATAATTTAGGACAAGTTTTGTAATTCTATGCAGCATACTTAATAAGTTAAGGCTTAACTTGCATTATGTTAATTTCGTATTTTTCATTATGGCGTAAAGTTGCACTAAATAATTCATCAATGATTCATGTATATTATTATATTCAATTTATGTATAACACATTACCACTATTCCTCTGATGATGGTTAGGCTGATGAAACTGAACTCGGAGTATTACACAGTATGTTGCAGGGTGCTATGCATAATAAAAATTTCACTGCGAGCACCGAGCAGAAATCCCATCTACTTTGCTAGCTTTCGAATGCGCGTGCGGTTTAATGTCACAGACAATAGAAAAGGGAGGTCAAAAGGCGCCTTTATTGAGAGCGTCTCAGTCTTTTTTTATTGTTTACATATAAGTCAGCATGATATCAGCATAAAGTGTTGACAGACGGAAAAAATAATAATGAAAATTCTTGAAATCCACAGGTCTATGATATTTGGGGAAATATTATTACACGATACGGCTCTTGTGCAGTCCCCCCCCCCATATTTTCTCTGGTCAAAAGATGCAGCACCATTAGATGTCCGTTTCAGCATCACCGGTTTGAGTGAAGCATTCCGTGCTGTTGTAAAAATCTACGTGGGTAATTGCGATGTCATGGTCGCAAACTTCGTCAGCAAGTCAACATTGTAATTTGCCTTCAGGTTTTTCGCATTGAAATATACCCTGTGAATTTTGAAGTCAAAGGAAATTCATTGTGAATGAGATACCTTTAAAATAATAGGGCGCTACTAGAAGTGGCTGGGTCGCTTATTGCTATAGCCATGTGAGGACTTGTAGTCAGGTCATTCGTGTGAGTGTGAAGAGTTATCCCTCCAATCAAAATTGATCAAATTGAATAATAGATTGTTTTGAAAAATGTAGGTGGGGGGACTGCACAAGAGCCTACAATACAATCTAAGGAAATTGGCATTGTCACAGATGCCAGTAGCTTCTGCCAGTAGCCATACCGATAGATGATAGCCTACATGGTAACCGTATTAGATTTAAGACATTGCGCAAGAAATGTAGCTATATTATCTTTGCTGACTGAACTGGAAAAGTGTACATAAATGACTGGCGACTTGTCTCTAGGAATCTACAATCATCTAGTTAGCATGCATATAACAAGTCTTCAAATTAATGGATTTTGGAGAATACGCTGTCAATATGGAAATTAGTCTTATGAAACATATGCAATAAAAAAATATTACACATGTGTGTAAATATATAATAAATATAATACAAAAGAAGGCGGCAACTGCAAAGAAAGATATCGTGGAGGACATATCATTGGTATACTTAAAAGACATATCTTTAGATTTCAAATGATTTAATTTTTTTATGATGCCAATTAATAACTTTCAAAATTCTAGATTTATATCAAAGCTCAAACTATCGGAGCCGGAGCCGGAGCCTTTGTGATAAATCGGCTCCGGCTCCGGCTCCGACCAAAACCATCGGCTCCTTAAGGCTCCGGCTCCACAGCCCTGCTCTAAAGCGCATGTTAAAATCGAAAGTGTACTCATATTTTTTGGAGAAAGATGTGGAATTTTCCTGCCTGGTAGAGACTGGAGAAAAACCATGTGAAGCACACATCAACAAGATGGAAGGAGCCGAGTCGTATGCATACAACTTAAAGAGACATTTGATCAACTTTCATCGCAAATGATTGATAATTGATACAGCAATGATCACTAAAAATAGGTTCAGCTAAGCCTATGATGATCTATGATATAGGTTACCGGCATTTTAGTAATGGTCAAAAGACCGTTCCAGGACACCATAAAATCAAAAAATAGTACTTTTAAAAACGACATAAATTTATGAATTTAGACCCTTTTTCAGGTTTTTAAGACCTAAATTCATGAATTTGGTTCATTCAAAAAGTACCATTTTTTTCAAAAATGGTACTTTTAAAAACAACATAAATCGGAGCGAAGCTCCTCTGGCTTAAGCCGATTCATGAATTTGAACCCTTTTTCAGGTTATGAAGACCTAAATTCATAAATCGGCTAAAGCCAGAGGAGCTTCGCTCCGATTTGGGCGTTTTTAAAAATACACAATTTTCAAATTTTTCAAAATCTCAAATTTGTGATTATGACATTTTTCATTGCTTAAATCATGACCGTTCCAGGACACCGAAAATCATAAAAGTTAAGAATCTCAAAATTTGAGAATAACAATCGGGCGAAGCGCGAAGCCCTAGAACCTTCGGTTCGATTTTCACCCCCGCTTAAATCATGACCGTTCTAGGACACCGAAAACCCGGACACCGAAAAAATCATAAAAGTTGAGAATTTCAAATTCATGAATTTTATCCATCTTTCAGGTTTTTAAAATATATCATGTGACTTGCGGGACATCGGAGATGTCTTCCAGGGCTTCGCCGTTAAAAATATTTCTTTAAAAATGGAAGAAACAAAAGTGGAAGGAACTTCAGAAATGGATGAAACCGCAAGAATATATCCTTCGTTATCTCAATTAAAAATAAGTGAAATGGTTCTCAATTATTATTAAGATTAGAGCACTATGATAAATTAAGAAGACGCAATTATTACTTAGTCATTCTTCGTTATTGTATGCTCAACATTATTTAAAGTACTAATTGTGTGAACTAGAAGATCATTGTAACTCATAAACTCAAAATTATTCAATGAACCCGTACACTGGCTGATAATTGAAGAGAGACAGAGATTGAAGAGAGAGAGATTGAAGAGAGAGAAACGTCTAGCAGCTTTCCCCTAAAATTATCATGCTATATCTTGTCATTTCAATTTACCCATCGGTAAACTTTTGACATTTCAACTTACGCGTGCGTAAAGTTTTGACATTTCAATTTACCCCTACGTAAATTATTTTCAGAATCTGTTTTCAAAATCTATTTTCAAAATCCATTTGCAAAGTCTATTTTCAAATTCAGTTTTAGAAATCGATTTGCAAAATTCATTTAGCGTTTGCCAAACACATACGGGTAGTAAAGTACTTCCCATTGTGAAGACATGAATAGATTAAGCACATAAGAGTGCATTGACAATAAAAGCAAATGACAATAAAATTCTTCTTCTGAATTTAGAACGCATAGACGGCGACATGCGGGATAGTTGTTATGACAATTTTAAACAATCATTTTAACCATGAAACATATTTTACAAATGAAGTTCATGAAGAAAATTGAAATATATAAAACAATATAGATTAGAATCGGCTAAAGCCAGAGGAGCTTCGCTCCGATAATTATAATATAATCATTTCAAAATCGAATAAGTAGTAAGGAAAGACATCATTAGAGAACAGTTTTAAATCAATACCCCCTCCCTTCTGTCTTCTAGGGATTCCTATAAGAAATATTTTTAATTATAAAATGAGCAACATAAATGAGTTTTTGAAATTATATGGAAAGCAAACTACGACAAATTTCGACCTAAAGAAAATCGCAAATCAATTAGGAAAAAAGAATTTTCATGTTCTAATGAGAAACGAATTACAATTCCTAAAAAATAGGCCAACAGGAACCTTCAGTTCCCGGAACAAAGTTCCATCAATAATTGTAAATTTCATAACGAATCTTCACACTTCAGACCAAAACGGCGTACATTGGTCAGCAGGTATCTTTAGTAAAAACGGAGATAATTATTATTTTGACTCATACGGACTTCCACCTACAAATGAAGTAAAAGAATTACTTGGAACGGGAACATACAATACGTTTCAAATTCAAAAACCGGGAACAACTTATTGTGGACAATTATGTCTTTATGTTTTATTTAAATTACAAAAAGGAGTACCATTTCTAGATATTATGTTAGAGTTAAACAATCTATAACTCAAGTGAAGCTAGCTAAAGCGCCACCTAAAGGTTAAAGCTCTGTTTTCTGTAATTCATTTTGATAAAAACGGCCTCTGATATCCTCATTATCTAAATCTTTAATTTCATAAGTAATCGGATAACTTTGATTTATTTTGCAAACTTCAAATATTTCTTTAGTCCAATAGCCAACAAAGCCTTTTTCAAATTTGTTCTTATATTTAAATATTCTAACTCTATCTCCAATTTTAAATTTCGGCTTAAGTTTCTGCAAATTCGGATTACTCTCATTCAAATTATTATTCTCGAATATTTTCTTTCGTATCAAATCAGGGTCGTCAGAAGCATTCTTTGGAGTTTCTTCAATACCAGAATGAACTTTATTATTGTACTCTTCTACAACTCCTGGTAATATCCTCAACCATTTCTGATTTCCTTGCTGAGTAAATTTCTTGAAAATTTTATTTTTTAACGTCCGATTGAATCTTTCTATCACTATAGCTTTTCCTGCGTTTTCAGTTGAATAAACAGTTTCAAATAGTGGCTGAACGTTTCGGTTATAAAATTCCGACCCTTTATCAACAAACAATTTTTTTGGCTTTCTATTACTTTCTTTAAAGATTTCTTCAAACGCATATTTAACTGATAGACCACTTTTATTTTTTAAAGGTTTTACCCAAGCGTATCGTGTATATAAATCTATAACGGTCAATGCGTATTTGTAGTCAGACTTTGTCTTAGAACCTTCGGTTCGGTCCCTTTCATTCGGCATATGAATAAGATCAGCACTCCAAATATCATCTTTATTAAATACTTTTACTTTTAATAAATATTTAGGCTTTCTATATTCTTTATGAATTTCAGATGCATAAACGTCTGAATTATGATTTTCATTTAAACCCTGACCGAATAATATTTTAGCTTGTAAAGCTTTCTTAACAAACATTCTTTCAATTTTTTCTCTAAATGTAGGATTCTGAATACTATCTAATTCTTGTATCATCTTCTTATCAGCTGCATGACGAGAACTTAGATCATGATTTCGATAAGCTAAATCATGCCTGTAAGCGGCGGCATCTACTCTATTTATTGGTTCTTCACCTGGTTTCGGATTATTATTCTCATCTAGTCTTATATCTAATCGAGTTCCTGGACCAGTATATGAATGACTAGGAAGATGTTTTTCTTTCGAATATTTACTCCAAATAAAGCCAGGAAAGTTTTCTAATGTTTTTTGTATATCACCACCGAAGTGGTGTGGAACTTTGTTCTTGTCACCACCGTAGGTAGTAGTCAAACTTTGTTTGTTGTCGTTACCTTCATAAATTTTACAATTTGAGTTTTTATTTTTGTTTAATAGATAATTCAATAAATCTAAATTAGAAATTTTTAATTAAGTTAAATTTTCGGAATTTGTAGAATTCATTTTAAAAGATAAAAAAAATTAAAAAGATAAAATAAAATAAATGTTTTACCTTATGGACCAAAGGTTCTGAGGTTATTACCTTATCATACTAGGACTTAGATATATTCCAGAACCATCTTTAGTTTCTTTAATTTCAATTAAATCATCAACATTGTGGAGAATATTTTTAAGAACTCGTTTTCCTTCATCAACTAATTTTAATTTACTAATAAAATTATCTACTACTCTTTTTCCTTCGGGCGAAGCCCTGGAAGACATCTCCGTTGTCCCATGAACCGTTGACCCATGAACCGATGTCCCTTCACCCCTAGCAACTTTCTCTAACTCTCTATTATGTCGTTTTTGTTCTTCTAATGCTGCCTTCTCTGATTTATTTTTATTTACTGCTTGGACAATACCAGCTGTCCCACCTGCAACACTTCCTGCAGCTGCTATGCCACCTATTATTAGTGGAATTAATGGGAGAATCCCACCATTCTTTTCTTCTTGTAATTGAATATTCTCTATCATTGGTTTACTTATGTAATACTTTTTTTTATTAATAGTAATAGTTTTAGGGGTATTTTTGTCAACAATATTACGTAATTTTAATTCAACAGTTTTATTATTAATATTACTTTTCGCTTGCGACATTTTTAATAAAAAATTTTAAGTTAAGAATTTAAAGTTATCAAAAATTTTAATCTATTCTAGTTACCAAAAATTTTAAGTTACCAAAATTTTTAATCTATTCTAGTTATGAAAAAAAATTTTAATTAACCTATCGGAGCGAAGCTCCTCTGGCTTCAGCCGATCGGACCAAAGGTCCTAAGGTTACTAACCTATCCTAACCATCTTTCCATTAAGAATTTCAATAGAATATTTTGCATCTTCTAGCAATAAACCATAAGCCATCAATGAAGTTGTGGAATCTTTCTTTTCAATATTAATTGTTACATCACAACCATTTTTAATAATATCTTCAGATTGTGCACTTAAATCGAAACAGAAAATTGGATATAAATGTCTCCAATCTCCAGGAGTTAATTGTGGTTCAACTCCAAATTCTATACAAAGATTTCGATAAGAATCATATCCTTCCATAAATTGATTATTGGTATCATCGAATCTTAATGGATCAATTGGATATCGAGTTTGATTTAATGAAACTTGTAAACTTCGAATTGTATTAATATGGAAGATATTATTGTTCTTATCAAAACTTGGAGAATATTTCTTTGAAATGTTAGTAATAAATATCTTGGGGTATTCGCAGTTCTAGTAAAATGCCAGTTAAATCTTTGTTCGGAAAAAGTTACTGAACTAGCAGTTCTCTTTAGAAAATTAACTGGAATTGGTTTGTTAGTATTTAATCTTTTTGCAATAGCTGTTTCAACCTCTAAACTAGGAGTAATATGCTTAATCCACCATTCAAGTCTATCAATTTTTAAATATGCTTTTTTTCCAGTCTTACCAAAAAAGATTAATTCATTATTTGCTGTACGATGAATTATTAATTTAAATTTTAATTGATATGATATTTTATCATAATCTAAATAACCGAATAATGGAGACAATGACCAATTTACTGTCTGTTTACTTTTTTTGTTAAATTCACGTCTTTCTTTATATGCTTCATTATTTGTTTTATTTAAATGTTTTGCAATATTTTCTACATCTTTCGCAATTCCTGCGGCATCTGTTCCAGCGTGAGTTAAATCATCAATAATTATACCATCATTAGCATCAGGAAACCAACCTTCGATTTCATGCTTTTTATTATTTTCACCAATTGTTATAAATCTAAGCATTGTATCAATTACACCTGGAGAATCACTTATTGTTTCTATATTTTGAGTTGCAACATCTAAACGCATTTGTGTAAATAAACTTGGGAAAAAATTATTCTCTAGTGTAATATTATCGGTATCTGGTAATGGTGTTGTAAAATTAGCATCACTATATAAAGAATATTCACAGTGTAAAAATGAATCAGGTAAATATAAATAACTCTGCTGATTATCAACTTCAAAGATTAAATCTCCTCCAGTGTTTACTCTACTGGAAGATCCGGGATTCATAGCAATTCTTATATAGTCATTCTTTTTTTGATTGTAACTGGTGAACGGGGGATCATCTAATCTAAATTTATTTTCGATAAGCGAAGACATTTTTATAAGAAATAATTTGACTTTTTGTTTTTCTCACAGATAGAAAAAAAATTTTTATTAAATATAATTTTAGAATTTTACTAAATATAATTTTAGAATTTTACTAAATATAATTTTAGAATTTTGCTAGACCAGCTCCGCTACAGCTTTGCTGGTTAGACCGAACGTTGCTGCTCACGCCATTACCTCTTATTTCTTCAATTGTTTTTTCATTATTTTTATTTTCATTATGTTTACTATCAGACGGAGCTCCGCTCCTCAAGGTTTCACCCCCCACAGCTATGTTAGCAATTTTGTTTTTTGTTTCATCTGAAAGTTTTTTTAATTTTTTTAGTTCTTCAGAATCATTCTTGAGTTTACGAATAGCTTCTAGTTGTTTTAATTCGTTTTGTGATTTAACAGCATTTGATATTGCACTAGCTGTACTACCTATAGCAGCTGCTCCTTTTGCGGCAGATGTAATCAAATCTTTATTATTTTTAATTAAGTTAACGATACTACCAATACCAGAAAAGATGCCATCCCCTTCTTTTTTGATGGCACCTGCGGTGCCTAGGAACTTTTCTGTTCCGACTGTTTCTCTATTATCATAATGGTAAACAGGATTCATACGTGGTTCATGAGAAATTTTTTGATTTGAAGCAAAATGTTTAAGATTGTGTTTATAAATTATAGGCATTTTTAGTAATAAATTTGACTTTTGGGAAAAAAATAAATACGGGCGAAGCGCGAAGCGCGAAGCCCTGGAAGACATCTCCGTTGACCCATGAACCGATGTCCATTATAAAAAAAATGTTTATTTTTTGTTCTTAACTTTTACAGATTGCGTTTTTGGTTTAACTTTATCAGGAACCAAACCTGCATCAATCATTCTTTTTATTCTATGATTTTCTTTCATAATATTTCTTTCTTTTATTAACTCTTCTAATTGTTTAATTCTTTTAAAATTATTAGCTCTAATTTTATCCATTTTTAAAATTATATACTTTTATATTTTTAAATTTTTTTTAAAAATTATATTTATACTTTTGTATTTTTAAAATTATATTTATATTTTTTATGATTCTCATTTTTTGTTGGTAAAAAATATTTAAGTTAATATTTACAATACTCGTTTAAGATTTACGTTTATGAATATCTAACAACTTCGAGATAACTTTATTAATTGCCTGTTGCACTTTATCTATTGCGTCAAGTAGCGTGTGATGTACTTTAATTTCTTTTCTATTAACTTGCATTTTCTGCTGATTAATCTTCAACGCCGTTTTAAGAGCATTTAACTTAATTTTAAGAACATCTAATTGTCTTTTAACAGTATCTAACTGTTCTTTATTTTCTTTAGAGTTTTCTTGTAAATTTTTCTTTAATTCATTTTCTAAATTGATTTTAAGAGTTTTCATTTTATCAACTTTTTCATTAAGTGAGTTTACTTCATTTATTATTCTATTCATCTTTTTCATTTGTTGAGTAATTTTAGAACTCAATTCATCAACACTTTTTTGGAATGTAGTTTGCAACTGCTTTAAATTTTTTTTAATTCTTTCAGGTAGTTTTTCTATTTCATCTTCTAATTGTTCTTTTAACATTTTTATCTGATGTTTATTTTTAATGACTGCAGATTTTAAATTTAAAGAAAGTAATATTAAAATTTTTGATTGTTCTGAAATCTTTTTAAAAAGTTTTGCTATATCTGCTTCTAGCTCTCTATCCTTTTTATCAAGTTTTGATAATTTTTCGTTTAATGATTTGTCATTAAGTTTAAGCAACTTTAATTCATTCATCAGTGGAACCAAAACATCGTTTATATATTTTTCTTTTAATTCATTGATTTGCGTATCAACATATTGTTTATTTGTTAACTCTGTATTTTGTTGTGGAAGAATAGAAAGATGCAATGGACCAGATAAAACGTCTCCAGTTTTCATGATATAATTTTCTATCTCTATTTCTAATTCACGATTATTCGGGATATATGCACCTCCACCAACATTTGGTAACATCATTTTTAAACAATAAAAATAAAATTTTTTCTGATTATAAAAAATACATAAATTATAAAAAATAAAATTTTTCCTAATAAAAATAAAATTTTTCCTAATAAAAATAAAAAATGGAAATGACTCAAATTTGTCAAGTTTGCAATATGCGTTTTTTAAATCAAACACTATTATATTCTCATATGAAAAACACACCATGTGGTATGCATATGAATCAATTACAACCTAATAATATACAACCTAATAATATACAACCTAATAATATTCAACCTAATAATAGTATTCAGTATAATAATATTCAATCAGAGCAACCATTACAAAGATTAAAGCATTTATTTATTTCAGATAAAGAACAAAATCTTTATACTGCTAGAATAAATACACCTAGGCAAAATACTGCTAGAATAAATACACCTAGGCAAAATACTGCTAGAATAAATACTGCTAGAATAAATACACCTAGGCAAAATAATAATAATTATTTAGCACAAAATAATAATGTAGCACAAAATAATCCTTTTGTTCAAAATAATCCTTTTGTTCAAAATAATAATGTAGCACAAAATAATTATATTGATAAAAATCAATTTGTTGAAAGTAATAACAAAAAAATATGTACCGGATGTAATAAAAATATAACATCAAAAAATTTTGCACGTCATTTAAAATTATGTGAACAAACAGAAGAGGTTAAAAAAGAAAAAAAAGATAAATTAAAAGATCAGTTATGTCGTAATTGTAATAAATATTTTACAAATCAAGGAATTACTAATCATTATAATTCTTGTATAAGTTCTACAAGACAATGTACAAGTTGTCAAAATACTAAACCTAAGACAGAGTTTTATGATAGTAAATATCAGTGTAAGGATTGTTTAAAAGAAAAAGTTAAATGTAGAGGTTTTCAAAAAATTATATTAAAGAAAAATTTTCAGCGACATGTAACACTATGTCCAAAACTTAATCAACATAATAATCAACATAATAATAATTTATGTCAAAATAATAATTTATGTTAAAATAATAATTTATATTAGTATTTCAACTAAAATAGTTGTATTTCAACTAAAATAGTTGTATTTCAACTAAAATAGTTGTATTTCAACTAAAATAGTTGTATTTCAACTAAAATAGTTGTATTTCAACTAAAATATTATTTTTTTATAAAGAATAAAATATTATTTTATCAAAATATTCTTAAGCATTCCGGAAGAGAGGAGAGGTATAAAAATACTTCTTTTGAGTATAGGAACAAAAAGTCCGACACATTCCGGAGGTTCTACAGAGGTTAAAAACACTCATAAGAGTGTAAGAATGCGAGTCCGGAATTAAAAAATAATAATTCCTAAATTTTTATTTTAAAAATATTAAATGAATAAAAAAGAAAATTTGGAAGATTTACATTCACCGGTTATAATTAAAAGTAATAAAAGTAATAAAAGTAATCTAAGTCGTCATAAATCTCTTAATGCAATAAACGAAATAATAAATAATTATATGAATAACACTGAGTTTCAAGATACACTAACCCCTCAAGATCCGAATCTAAAAGATATTAATAATATTGTAGATAATCCTATATATAATACTAGATATAATAATAATATAGATAAAAATATATATAATAATATAGATAAAAATATATATAATAATATAGATAAAAAATATTTAGAGCCACTACCCCCTAATTCATCTCTTAATAAAAAAATACCACAATCAGATCTTACACGTCTTTGGAATTTTTTAAAATTTCATTGTATAAAAATATTGTTAGCATGTATTTTAATATTTTTTATTTATCATCTTGTTATATGTATTGGAAATCAATGGGGTTACTTTCTAACAGAGGAACAAAAGAGAATAATTTTTTATAACCAAGAAAAAAAAACTTTTAAAGGATGGAAGACTGAGGAGGATAAGATTAAGGATAAAACTAATAATAAAAATATTAAACAAGGTAAAATGCATCAAGAAAATTTACATTTCATTGTTTACGGTAAAACTGGAAGTGGTAACACTACGTTTATTAAAAAATATATAAACCAATATTATAAGGACGAAACAAAAGTACATATTTTTTGTATGCATACTTCTGAATGGCCAACTTTTACAAACGTCTATAATGATAAACAATTAGATGAGTTACAAGATATGGAAAGTTTTGCTGGTACACCTGAAAATAAATCTTTATTAATTTTAGATGATGTTGCAAGTTTATCAAAACAAAAAAATATGTCAGAAATATTTACAAAAGGAAGACATCAAAATATTCAAATAGTTGTATTAGCTCATAAAGCTTGTGATGTAGATAATAAGATTAGAGAAAACATTCAAACATTTTTTACAACTACACAAAATAATGCAGCATTCCTTAATGATATTAATAAAAATTATAAAATGAATATGCCTTTATCATATTATACACAACATAAATATGGAATAATACGTGTTGACACCATAAGAGGACATATGCAAGTATATGATAAAGATTTAAATATATTAGTAGATACCGAACATGAAATCTATAATAACTCTCAAGATTTTGATATTAGAATGTATGCAAATGCAAAACATTTATCAAATCAAGTTATAGAACAAATAATTATCTTTTTAGAGTCTGAAGCAAAAGTACCACTAAAAGTTATTCCTGATACATTTTATTTTTATTTTGATCATTATTTAAATGCAAAATTTGGTATACCAATGCCTAACAGATTACAAGATAATGAAACATTAAACTATTTGAAAATTGCAATCAATGATGTTAGAAACGGATTAAGAAAAGCAACCCCAATAATATCTGATGTTAAATCTACATTTTCTGATGCTAAATCTACATTTGATGAAGCCAAAAAAACATATAATGATATAAAACCATTAATAAATGGTGTAAGTGAAATACTTAATAATTAAACAAATTTATCATAATTAAACAAATTTATCATAATCAAACCGAAGGTACTAGGGCTTCGCCCGATTGCAGATATATTAGTATTTTTTTTCTCTAAAAATTAAAACAAAAATTCTTTTAAAAAAAACTAAAACACAAATTTTTTCTTTAAAAAATAAAAAATGGAAAAATTTTATTGCAACTTATGTAAAAAAAAGTTACAAACAAAAAGAAGTTATCAATCTCATCTACAAAGTAAAATGCATTTACAAAATGTAGAACGAGTTGATGATGGAAATATATTAAAATTAAATAGTTATAAAAACTATCTAGAAACATTGCCTACTGATATAAAAGTTAAAAAAATATTTTATGATTATTCACATTCGGAATATAAAAAAGTTTTTAATAGTGAAGATGAAGCCGTAACAGATATAAAATATTTATTTAGCGATACTGATGAATTTAACGAAATAGATGAATTTAACGAAATAGATGAATTTGATGAAGCTGAACGAACCGATGAAGCCTTACAAACCGAAGGTTCTAGGGCTTCGCCCGTAGCAAATATAAAATATTTATTTAATCAGTCTTTTGAACATAATGAAACCGATAAAACTTTTTCTGATATTCTAACAACTTTTATAATATATTTAAGAAATCTTTCAAATGTTATATGAATGTAGAAGTACTTTATACAAAAAATGGACCTGACGGAATTCCTGAAGAAATAATACAAGGACATTTTACAAAGTCACAAGAAATTCATAATGTAAATGATATACAACCCATATTTGAATCGATGATACTTAAATTAGAAAATTGTATAATTGAAGCCCAGTTACGTGAATCTGGTTGGAGATTTGTTAAAATAATATCTAAGAAAATAGTAATTGATAAATATAAAAATAATACTGGTGGTAGTTATGTTCCTTTACCTTTCAGTTCACCACAATTAATCAACATAAAAAATGAAGATGATTATTGTTTTCTGTGGAGTATTATAGCACATTTACATCCTGCAAAATATCATAAAGAAAGACTAAGTCATTACAATAAAGAAGAATACATAAGTGAATTTGATCTTTCTGATGGCTTAGATGAATTTCCATATGATTATAATAGGTTACTAAAGTTTCATAAAAAGAATAAAAATTTAATTGAAGTAAATGTTTTTGAATTAAATGTGAATTATGTTTCTATTGGTAAAATTACTCCACTATACTCAGATTCAAAAAAATTTTATTTGAATAATAAAAATTTATGCCAATCAGAAATAGTATATAATGATAGAGGAAATTACATGCATCATAATATTTTTTACCAAGGAAATATAATATGTACTGAAAAATTTGAACTTGTTAAAACACTATCACCAATAATGATTAATCATAATAATTATAAAGGACGTACTGATGATTATAATTACAAATATTCATCTTTATCTTCAGAATACCAACAAAAATTAGAAAATTTAAATAAAAGTTTACAAAAATGTAAAATAGATTATCAACAACAAACAAAAATGTTACTACAAGAATGTCACCATAAATATCAAAATAAGATAGAAACAATTCAAAAATTAAATGAAGAAAATAATAAAGAATCGGCTAAAGCCAGAGGAGCTTCGCTCCGATTAAATAATGAAGAATTAAATAATGAAGAATATGAAACCAAACAAAAAATAAATGAATGTTTAAAAAAATGTCTACAACAATATAAAGAACAATATGATAAAGAATATAGTTATCAGTTAAAAATATTAAATCAAAATTATTATCAAAATACATTTAATCTTACAAAAGAAATTAATGAAACACATGAAATATATCAAGATAAATTTGAAAAATTAGAACAGTCAAAACAACCAGCACAAGCGAATATATTATATTATCAGGGTCATTTTATATTGTGTAAAGATGTTTCTATATTTACAAAAACTTCAGATAATAAAAATTTTCCTTGTCTTCAATGTATGACAAGTTTTAGAACTTTAGAAGAAATGAATAGACATTTGGAGAATTGTCAACAAAACGAAGCAGTTCAAAATACTTTTCCTAAAGATGATTATTTAGAATATAATAAATGGTATTTTAAAAATAAAGTACCCTTTACTATTTATTGTGATTTTGAAGCATATAATGTTAATATGACACAAAATCGAACGGAAAGTTCCAGGGCTTTACCCGATTCTGAAAATTATAATTCTGAAAAAAGTGCGCCTGAAAAAAGTGCGCCTGGAAAAAGTGCACCTGGAAAAAGTAAAGAAAAATATTTATTTGAACAAAAACCATTATGTTGGGGAATGTACATTCATTCAAATTATCCTGAATTATTTAAATCAGAATATTTACAATACTATGGTGAAGACAGTTCAGAAATGTTTACAAAGAAAGTAGAAGAATTACAAGGACGTTTTTCACAATTGCTTGAAACAAATAAACCAATGATACCATTAACAGATGAAGAAAGAAAAGAATTTTATGATGAAATAAATTGTTATTACTGTGGAAAAGGTTTTACAAATAAATATAAAACTGGCAGAGGTAGATATATTGATAAAGTAAAAGATCATGATCATCTAAATGGATTATATAGAGGTGCAGCACATAATTCTTGTAATCTTAATGCTAACAAATTTAAATATAACTTTGTTCCTTTATATTTCTATAATGGTTCTAAATATGATTTCCATCTAGTAATGAAAGATTTATTTTCATCTGAAAAATTACAACAACAAAAAATAAATGTACTATGTAAACAAGAAGAAGAATATTTTTCAATGCAATTAGGTTGTATTAGAATTTTAGATGCATTTAGATTTTTTACTCCTTATTCATTAGATGTTATGGGAAAAACTTTGAAATCTGAACAATGTAAAATATTAAATAAATATAATTTAAAACCTTTAAAAGGAATATTTCCGTATGAGTATATAGCCTGCGGCTCACAGTCGACCTATGGTTCACAGTCGAAGACTGATATAACTGGAGATAAAACCTGCGGTTCACAGTCGAAGACTGATTTTAATTCTGTGAATAAAATTATGGAAGAAGAACAACTTCCTCCAATAAATAAATTTAAATCAACATTAAAACAATCACAATTATCTGACGAAGACTATGCAGAAGCTGAAAAGAATTGGAGAGAGTTAAATTGTAAAACAATGTATGATTATACAATGAAATATCTACAGATAGATGTATTAATACTAGCTGATCTTTTTGAAAACTTTCGTGATATGTGTTTAGAATATTACGGAATAGATCCATGTTATTGTTATTCTACACCAGGTTTAACATGGCTAGCAGGATTAAAACATACAAATGTTCAAGCCGATGGCTCTAGGACAAAGACCGTTAAACTTAAACATTATAAAGAAAATACATATGATAAATTATTATTTTTTGAATCTGGAATTAGAGGTGGAGTTTCATCAGTTTTAGGTAATAGATATGTTAAATGTTATAATAAGAAAGTAAATCCACAAGAATATGGAATAATGAAACCTTTATCTCCAGAAGAAAAAGAAAAAATATTAGAAATTTTTCGAACGAAACGAGAAGGAGTAGAACGTGAAAAAGCAATTGATGAATTCATGCGAGAAAACTATTTGTTATATTATGATTTTAATAGCTTATATTCTTCTTGCATGATACAAGAATTACCAACAGGTGAAATGACATGGTGTAATAATCGAACCGAAGGTTCTAGGGCTTCGCCCGATCTAGATTATCAAAGAACATATGATGGTGAAAATAATTTTGGTTATGTATATGAAGTTGATTTAGTATATCCTGATTATATAAAAGACGCAACAAAATATTATCCTTTCTGTCCAGAAAACAAAATTCCCAATATAGAAGATTTTTCAGATTATCAAAAATCTATAATTCCGAAAAAATACAGACCAACAAAAAAACTTATGTTAACACAAAGTAATAAAGGAAAGTATGTTGTTGAAGGAAGAATGCTAGATTGGTATTTAAATCATGGCATGATTCTCACCAAAATACATCGAAAACTAGAGTATAGAAAATCTAAATGGTTAAAAAATTATATAGAGTTCAATATTGAAAAACGCAAAATATCTAAAAGAAATAAAGATGATTTTGGAAACGTTTTCTTCAAATTAATGAATAATGCATTTTATGGTAAGACTTTAGAAAATGTGCGTAATAGACAAAATATTGAAATAGTTTATGATAGAGATAGATTTCAAAATTTAACAAGGAAACCTACATATAAAAGAACTACTAGATTCAGTGATGAACTTTGTGCTGTTCATCTAAGAAGAAGCATTGTAAAACATGATAAGTTTAATTTCATTGGTTTCACTATATTAGAATTAGCTAAACTATTTATGTATAGTTTTATATATGATTATTTAGCACCTGCTTATGGTAAAAACTATAAATTACACTTTACAGATACCGATTCTATTTTCTTAGAATTAACAGTACCATATGGTTCTTCACTAGATAAAGAAATTAATAAAATAAAAGATATTATTCATCCTTCTGATTTATGTAAAGTAAAAGATGAATTAGAAGGAAATGAAGATTTCATAACAGAAGCTATATTTTTAAAATCTAAATGTTACTGTTATGATACAACTAATAATATTAGGACATCGGAGATGTCTTCCAGGGCTTCGCCCGTTAAAACACATAAAACATTAAAAGGAATTTCAAAGGCATCAGTGGCTAATCAAATAACATTTCAAGATTATAAAAATGCATTATTTAATAATGAAATAAAAACAGCATATAATTATAGACTTAATTCAAAAAAACATAAAATGTATTTAAAAGAAGAACATAAATTAGCATTAGATCCATTTGATGATAAAAGAAAAATTTTACCTGATGGAATAACTACTGAACCTTTTTAATTTTCTAATTTCTATTTTCTAAATTTAACAATATAACAATATAACAATATAACAATATAACAATATAAAATATTATAAAAATAAAATATTATAAAATAAAATAATAATAAAAAATTATCATATAAAAATGGATAAAGTTAGAGCTGATAATTTTAAAAGAATAAAACAATTAGACGAATTAATAAAACAAAGAAATATTATGAAAGAAAATCATCTTCAACATAGAATGACAAAAGCTGGTATTCAATCTGATATGTTTGATAAATTAAAATTAACTCAAGAAGTAAAAACTGATTATGAAAAAACTGTCAAACAATTTAAAACTCTTGAAAAGGAACTTAATGAAAAACGTGTTGATATAGCGGATCCTGTACTTAAAACACTATTAGATGACTATGGTTTATTAGAGGCAAACATAGATAAAAAATTACCAAAATCTATGTTATTCGAACATTCTACTTTCTTTTTAGATAAAAAATTATTTGCAAGATTTTATCTTGGTGGTAAAGAAATATTTCCACAACCTTTACGAGGATTAATTTTTACTCCAGATAAAAAACCTATTAGTTTAGATAGAAATTTTGTTGATCTTTTAAGAGGAGCAGATTTAAAAAATTATGCTGTAGAAGATCTAATAAAATATAAAACTATATTAGATAGAGTTGGCACAATAAAAACTCTTAGACGTTATAAACAATTAGAAAATTTATTATCAACGGGAGTTAAAGTAGGGAAAGGTTTATCTGAAAAACAGAAAACAAAAAAACACAAAACAGAAACAACCATATTTTTACCAGATGATCCACAAGAATTACTAAATAGATTAAATATTTTAATATCTGCAATAAAAGAAGGACATAATTCTAGTTTTAATGAAATTCATGCTATATTGAAAAGACTGTTAGAAAAGAAGATTCTAAATGAAGAGGATTATAAAAGTATAACCGGTCATCTCTGATGTCCTCCAGGGCTTCGCCCGAACCGGTCATCTCTGATGTCCTCCAGGGCTTCGCCCGTAGCTGAAATATGTTGTTGTTTTACTTTTTTCATAAAAAAATATTTATTTAAAATTTTAACTAAAAAATGTGTTCAGCAGATTTAGACAAAATTAATAATCATTTAGAAAATCTAACAGAGATTTTGGGTTCATCAAAATTTAGTACGACGTTAAAAATTATAACAACTACTTCATCACACACTTGTAATTTAGAACCCATTCTACATTTAGAACAAAATAAAAATTATCAAATTGCATTGACTAGTTTCTCTACATTTAACACTATTCAAAACGTTATAAAAGATGTGAATGATCAATTTAGATATTCTACTGATAAAGGCAAAACATGGAAAGTACTAACTTTTCTTCCTGGTTCTTACGAAGTTGAAACAATATCAAATGAAATTAAGAGACATTTAGGTATACCATTTAAAGATAAGAAACAATTACATTTTGCAGTTGAACCGGCAGTTAATAAATTTTCTCTTACTTTAGACGAAAATCATCAAGTTGATTTTAATCATGATAGATCATTGTCAAAGCTATTAGGATTTAATAAACAAACCTATAGTCAAGGTTATCCTTTAGGTGAGAAGATTCCAAAAATAACTGAAATAAATTCAATTGTTGTACATTGTGACATTATTGAAGGAGGATATATAAATGGTAAATTATCAAATTTAATATTCAGTTTTCCAGCTTTTACTGTACCCATTGGTTATAGATTAAATGTAATTCCACAAACATTAATATATTTTCCTATTACAAGAAAAACTATTAACAACATTGGCATTAGAATCACTGATGAAAAAGGACAAGAAATAAATTTTGGAGGTGAAGAGATTATGATAGATCTTTTGGTTCGGGAGGTATAAACTTCCACGCGAAGCTAGAGAAGTTTAATTTTTTTATCATTTTTCATTATTAACCTTATTAATCTTATTATTAGAAACAAAAAAAATAAACTTAAATTAAAATTTTATTTTTTTGTTTTTAAAAACACTAATTCAATAATGGATGAATTTATTACTTTAAAAATGAATGAAATGACTTTAAATAAAAAAAAACTTAAATTTAATCATCATCCAAATTTATCTAATAAAGTTTTGTCAGTTATTTGTGGAAGATCAGGATGTGGAAAAACATATCTATTATTTAAAATTTTAACGACTCCAAATTTTTTGGATTATAACAATCTTATAATTTATACAACAACGGCAGAACAACCCGTCTATCAATTTTTAAAATATGGATTTGAAAATAATCTTACAAAAACAGCAATTGCTTCTCTATTCGAAGAATACGAAAAATCTGAATATGAAGAAGAAATAAATTTGTGGTGTGAAGAAGCAGCAAAAAATAAACAATTAGTTGAATCCAATAAAAATAAGCATATAAAAATACAATTAGTAGATGATAGTGGTAATATGCAAGATCCTAGTAAACTAGATAAAACAATGAAACATTGTGTAATTTTTGATGATTGTGTTAATGACAGAAATCAGTCAGTTCAAAGAAATTATTTCACAAGAGGTAGACATAATAACTGTAGTGTATTTTATTTAACACAAAGTATGTATTCATTAGATGGAAGTGTTATTAGAAAGAATGCAAATATATTTATACTATTTGAAATAAATGCAAGAAACTTAAGTGATTTGTTAAGAGATTTATGTATGAGAGATAAAGATGAATTTAAACAATCGTGTAATAATGCTTGGTCAAAAGATTATGGATTTATCACAATTAATATTGATAAAAAAATTCATGAAAGAGTTATCGAACAATTGTTTACCGAGTAATAAAAATATACAAATATAATGTTTTAATATTTTATTTTTTATTATCAGCTTTAATTTTGTCTATTTTTTTAAAATATAATATTTGAATTTTGTGGTAACATTGGTATACAGCAAAAACATTTTACTGAACAAATTATTTTTTTATTGCTTTGTTGTTTGTAATCTTTTCGTTTAAAGTTTTCACGTTTAAAGTTTTCTCGTTTAAAATTTTCTCGTTTAAAATTTTCTCGTTTAAAATTTTCTCGTATTAAGTTTTGTTTAATAAAGTTTTGTCTAATAAAGTTTTTAGCTCTTCTAAAAAAATTTTATCATCACTAAAAGTTTTACCATCACTAGAAATTTTGCCATCCTTTTTATTTTTATCATCAACTTTTTCTGTCTGTGATTGAAATGATATTTGATTTACTTCATTAGCTATTTGATCAAATTTTTCAATCTCATCTAACGTAATAACATTATCATCACATACTCTTTGAAAGTAGTAGTGTAGTTTATCATAGACTTCTTTAATATGTAAATGCTTAGTTTTTAATGATTTTCGTTTCTTAGTTATTAAAGATTTTTCTAACATTGTAGCAAGTGAAGTTGCAAAAACACCCGTACCTGTTAAAGCTGTAGCAACTACTGGAATTACTAAAACACCTGAAGATATAACAATTGTTAAAGCACCTAAACTTATTGTTAAGAATATGCCAATTCCTTGTGTTACATTCTTAACTTTACTCCATCTCTTTCTTAATTTTTTATAATGCTCTAATCTTAATAATAATTGGGATTCCTTATCTTTCATATAACGTACTCTATCTTTGTGTTTTTCAATATTTAATTCACTTATTTTTAATTGAGATAACGAAGGATATATTCTTGCGGTTTCATCCATTTCTGAAGTTTCTTCCACTTTTGTTTCTTCCATTTTTAAAGAAATATTTTTAGTCACATGATATATTTTAAAAACCTGAAAATGGATTTAAAAGACGTTTTTAAAAATACTAATTTTCGGTGTCCTAGAACGGTCATGATTTAAGCAATGAAAAATGTCATAATCACAAATTTGAGATTCTTAACTTTTCTGATTTTTTCGGTGTCCTGGAACGGTCATGATTTAAGCAATGAAAAATGTCATAATCACAAATTTGAGATTTTGAAAAATTTGAAAATTGTGTATTTTTAAAAACGCCCAAATCGGAGCGAAGCTCCTCTGGCTTTAGCCGATTTATGAATTTAGGTCTTCATAACCTGAAAAAGGGTTCAAATTCATGAATCGGCTTAAGCCAGAGGAGCTTCGCTCCGATTTATGTTGTTTTTTAAAAGTACCATTTTTGAAAAAATGGTACTTTTTGAATGAACCAAATTCATGAATTTAGGTCTTAAAAACCTGAAAAAGGGTCTAAATTCATAAATTTATGTCGTTTTTAAAAGTACTATTTTTTGATTTTATGGTGTCCTGGAACGGTCTTTTGACCATTACTCATTTTTTCAAAAAAACTGGGCTTTATATACTTGCCACCCGGAGTCGGAGTCCTATCAACCCCTGGAGTCGGAGTCCTATCAAAATGATAGGACTCCGCATCCCTGGTGTAGGCCCATTTTAATTCATAATGTGGAGCTACTTCTCTTCCCCTACATCTCCATGTATACATAAATCCTCGATCTAGTATCTACGTAGTTTTATTTTAGACTTTATGACGACTGTTTATTTGAAATTTGACTCTGATCGTGTTTTCATAATATAAAATAATCCTTTGATTCTCTTGACGTGTAGCGTTGTGCCATGTGTTTCTAAAAGTCACAAAAGATTCATTTTGTATTGATTCAGTCTGCAGGTTGATTTCGATTGCCGACCACAGGCTTGAGGGAATTGCCTTTGAATGACGAAAACTCCTCACAATAGATTTTTGTTTCCCAAACAAAGCAAATTTAGATTGCGATATGGATGAAGTATCGATTTGGGAGAACTCAGTTTCTTACATGATTATATTACATGTAGCTACATACGTACTCTACAGTTTGGCAATCATTCACCCCATAGTTTTTTAATAACGTCTCTGTCTGATATCACCACAATAATTATCTAAATCATACAAACATTGCTTGTGTCAGATCAATAGACCTGTAGTCATATCAAAATTATCTTATAATCAACGTGTATGCACCACATATGTTTTAAGTTTTAAAAACTTCTTCACTAATTGTATCAGCAATATTTATGTCACACATCGTTTATGGGCGTCGTCAAGCGTAGAAACGAACAATACACTTTTGCACTCAAATGGTTTGTCTTTATCAACCAACATCTCGACCGCTGCAATTGTTTTGAGGCTTTGATTTGTGTGAATTCCGCTCCCTCTCGAAACTGTCTGTGAAAGCCAATGGTGCTGCATGCTTTGGCTATGTGCACCAATCAACTCTTTCAGTGACATTATGACTGACTCATTTTTCATGAATGATAAGACTTCGAATAAATGAAGTATGCTGTTTTTGAAATACTTTAAAATAAAAAGCTCATGAACGCGACGCCTAAAATTACATGAATTTCTTTAAAAATTCAGTTCCCCTCTGTAGAGCTTTATCCTTCAAACCCATGCATCACCACATCAATCAGATCTTGAATAATGATCTTTCCAGCTTTAGACGGATGTACCCTTTTCCCAGATTCCGATGAGATTCCGTTCTTCTCAGGTTTCATCGGACGTCTCAGATTCCGACACAATTCGTGCGTAAAAACTTTTATTTTCTTCATTCGTGAAACCAAACGACGGAAACTCATACTTTGCTTCACCTACAAATGAGCGCCATCCGTCTTATTTATCCTGACGTAGATTGGGGAGAAATCCAGGTGCAATCTATCTTGTTGTCGGTAATGAAAAGGAATCCAAATTTAGGACATGGACCGCAAATTCATTCGCAATAAGAAGATGGATGTCGTGTTGGTTACTTCCATCCATGTCAAAGTTGTCAACTGACTACAGACTCTTTATGTCCCACGGCTCAGCTGTCAAGAGATAATTTTTGGTGAACCAACTACTGGTCTCCTTCAGTTAACCGTTTTCTGACATCCTGAATGTCAAGCAGGGATGCGGAGTCCTATCATTTTGATAGGACTCCGACTCCGGGTGGCAAGTATATATAGCCTAGTTTTTTTGAAAAAATACAGGTAACCTTCATCATAGATCACTATAGGCTTACCTGAACTTATGTTTAGTGATCATCCGTGTATCAATCATCAATCATTTTCGATGAGTCTATCAAATGTCGCTTAAGTTGGATGCATACGACTCGGCTCCTCCCATCTTGCTAATGTGTGCTTCACACGGTTTTTCTCCAGTCTCTACCAGGCAGGAAAATACCCCCTTCTTCAAAAATACGACTACACTTTCGATTTCAATATGCGCTTCGGAGGAGCCATCACACACGATTAACGTGAGGGTAAGAGACAATGTTCTCAAACAAGCTAATATTTCATTTTTGTCTCTGATGTGTCCTTTGGTGCGTAGGTGTGATCGAGGCTAGGAAGGCTTGTCTTCTCTAGTAAATCACCGAGTGAAAGACAATCCCTTTTTCACTATCACGGGTCATTCCCTCAACTATTACAACCTTTGCATGCCCTGCTGTCTCTGTACTTTAGTTTGACGGAGAAAGTTGACAGTGACAGCCATAGAAATAGATTGTTTATCTGAAGTTGACTAGAATGGAAATTGACACAAGGTCGCGGCACCATGGGGGGGAACTAAGTTGGGCTAAAGAGCCATAAGAAGCTTGGAATTGCACATGTTGATGTGACTGAAACCCAAGATGCAGCCGTTGTTGACAAGTGTATCTAAGTGAAAATGCGTGCGATTTGCCACTATTGTTATTGATGAAGCTTAAACTTTTCCTTCTAAGAGGTTTTAATATTGTTATCAATTTCTATGGTGACAGCTATGCACGAGGATAGATAATTTGTTTGCATTTTACTTCGGGTCCAGTTATAGGCCGGAGTCCGGAGTCCTATCATTTGATAGGACTCCGATTGCGACTCCGCACGCCTGTGTCAAAGTCACCGTCTCGAGACCCAAATCATCTAAACTTGATGATGTCCAATGGAGTTGGATGAATATCAACCAATGAACTCAAATAACTATCCGAATTCCGTTGAACATCCGCCAAATCTACTTGTGTGATGTTCAAGTTGTTGTCATGAAGGAGTCAAAATCGACTTTGTCTCTTAGGCTGCTGTCACACAGAATAAGGCGTCTTCCATCTTCCATTTTGGGATTTCCTTTTTATATGCATGTAGAAAAGAATACAACCTATCACACAGAAAAAGTCATCAGCCGTAGAGTCATCTTCCATCTTCCATCGTCCGTCACGCTGTCACACAGGAAAAGTCCCTTACAGGCGTCGTCCATCGGACACACGGCATGAAATTATACGGCTGATGCGAGACTGATCTAAAATTAGAACAACGTGAAGTAACGTCTGAGGGAAGATATAGGAAGCTGTGATTTGCAAAGAGAAGCAATGTATCAGAAAACAGCTCTCTGTTCACCATGTCGGACGAGGACAAGGATGAGGAAGAGAAGAACTTAGACAGTAGTCATAGCAACGGTTAATAGTTAAAAATAGTGCTGACTGAATCGGAAATGGATTTCTCTTGTGTGACTGCGGTCCATGGAAGGCGTAAGACAGCAGCTGAAAATCGTCTCATCACGCGCCATATGAAGAATGTGCAAAGAGGCGAGTGACATGGAAGATGCCTCTTCCTGCGTCTCAATAGCAACAACCTCTCGACGAGTGTGCGGACTCTTTTAAACAGAGGTAAAGAAGATTCCACCGAGACGAGAGACGTGCGTGAGTTGTATAGATCGTATGAGCCATTGGAGAAGATTCTTAAAGCAGAAGCTAGAAGAAGAGTGGTCAAAAATATCGGTAGAAATAGTAAGGTCAGTTAATCTGTGTATCAGAGGCTCACGTGTGCCCTTCAAAAAAGAGTCCGCCAATGTTGTCATGGAAGATTTCGGTCTAAATGCATTTCGTGCCGATATCTTTTGAATTTTTTTAAGAGCACTCATTTTTTTAATGTCTTCTCTTATGAACTGACTTTATTGGTCTCCATACTGAGACGCTAGATTTGTGCTTGTATCCGTGCTTGTAAATATTTGAGAATAAATATAGATCAAAAAAGAAGAAGAGTGGCCTGACGAATGCAGAAGCTTAAATCGTTGATATGTTGAAGTGATGGATTAATCAAGCGTCGAGGCTCCCAGTCACATGACTCAAGGCGGGCTGCTTAATTGGACTGCAGAAAGGACAGCAAGAAAATTAACAAAGTATTTCATAACTCTTCAAACTTAGAACATATCGATGCCAAAATGATGATGATGAGATCTGTCGATTTGTTTCGAGACAATTCCAGGAAACTAAATTTGACATGCATTCTACACATTTATATTTTCTTGCTTATAATACAAAATTGTGATAGTGCGGTCGTGTGCGGTCGTGTCGCTGTCAATGTACTGTCAATTGGGGTTCTTCTCGTTTCTGCTCCTCTCTCCGGGTCATTCTTAAGTGGAATTTATATTGCCGTACTCCTCTGCCATCGTTGTACTTATTTTGCACCGATTCATCTCCTCATTCCGCTGGATAAATTTTTGTGATTTTTTGGACATTCTGGTCATCGTACGAGAAGTGAGCGATAGTCCACGCTGTGTGTTGTCTCGCGCTGTTGGTCACTTGCAAATACTGGCCGCGTTGTTCAGCAGTTTTTGGACAGGCGTTATTCAAGTCACAGTTTGACCGAAGATTCCTGTTGTGCTTCTGTGGCTTGTGTGTTACAAACTCTGCTCCAGCAGTACGAGGCATCGAGATCGAGCCCGGTCCTCTCTACTTTCGAATTTTATGCGAGGATCAATACTTTTTTTGTGTGCGTCGAAATAACAATTTTTGGTTTACAATGCCTCCTGTGACGCCTACGCCACCTGATAAAAGGAATACCCGAGGAAACTCAAAAAATGAAATCGTAACTTAGGAATCTTTGAAAAGTCTGATTGAGACATCGAGAACCGAAATAATAAGTTCTTTGACAAATGAGATACAATCATTAAAGGAAGTTATTTCATCTTTGACTGACCGAGTTGCTGTTCTAGAGCGGGAAACCGATTCTCTGAGAACACAATACAAGGAACTAGCAGAAAAAGGTAACCAACAGATTCCACCATCTTTCACATTACCTCCAGAAGACCTGATTTATCAGATCGAGCAGCGTCAAGACCGTAGACATCGCTTGATAATTTTTGGTTTGCGGGAAAGTGAAACAGGATCAGTTGAGGAAAGGAAAAAATATGACCGAGAAAAGTTGAAGAAGATGTTTGAATTTCTCAATATACAGAATGTGGAAATAGCCAACTGCAATCGCATTGGTTCTGTACAAAAAGAAAGTCCAAGATTGATCAAGGTTAGAATCAGTGATATATCCGTTAAGCAAGAGATTCTGCGTCATTCTAGAAATTTAAAAGGTTCTGTTTTCAATAACTGTTTCATCAAACAAGATTTAACTCCTTTTCAACAGCAAAAGGAACAACAACTACGCAAAGAACTTAAAGACCGAAGAGAAATATCGGGTGAAGACTTAGTTATATATCGAGGCGATATTCAGCCTAGACAAAATTTGAGAAATTTTCATCACTGATTTTACCGTGTCGTTTGAGGAGTTTACCTTCAATTTTATCTACTAATGTGAACCGCGCATTCAACAAGATGGACCATATTCGATCACTAATATCATCTAAATCGATAAATATATTCGCAGCCACGGAATCATGGCTTACCGCAAGTCATTCGAACGAATACATATTCATTGACGGTTATGAAGCATTTCGCGATAATCGCATAGATGGTCGTCAAGGAGGTGGAGTCGTGGTATGGGTCAACTCTTCTCTTAAACCAAGTATTTATACAACGACCACTGACCCATGCGGCACAAACAGTATTTGGCTATTGATTTCTTCCTTGAAATTATGTTTTGCCTGTGTCTACATACCCCCTTCTTCAGCTACACGTTACTCACCAGATGTAATAGAATTTCTGTCTGTTAAATTAGATAACTTGCTGACTATTTATCCTGAATATGATATACAATTGCTTGGTGATTTTAATCGCATCAACATGTCCTTTTTGGAAAATGCTTTTGACCTTAAAGATGTTGTAAATGAACCTACTCGCGCTGATGCTACTTTAGATCTTGTTCTTTTGTCGTCTCCCCTTATCAGCGAGTATGAAGTTACAGTGGGTCCACCAGTTGCGACGTCGGATCATCAAAGTGTCTTATGTACTCCTGTAGACAATGGTATTCCACCAAACTCGAAATTATGTATTGTTCATGTTCTTCGTGAGTCCAATGTAACACAGTTTCTGAATATGCTTAGTGGTTTTAACTTTATGCCCATCTATGATATGAGTTTATCTCTCGACGAGAAGTATTCCATATTACATGAATATTTATACATGTGTTTCAAACGAACTATCCCATCAACCTCAGTGATAATGACCTCCCGCGATAAGCCTTTCATAACACCATTAATCAAGATTTTATAATCAATCAGCGATGGAATCATACCGTGAAAGGAATTTTACGATGTATCACCACCTCAGTAACAAAGTTAAAACCTTGATTTCAGAAGAAAAACGAAAGTGGGGTCAGAAGGCAAGCAAAGGTTCAAAGAACTGTGGCAAACCGTTAACGAAATAAGAGGAACTAAATCTTCAAGGTCATCGGCTATGGACTCGATCATTAATGCATTTCCTTCGATTGATAATGCTGTGAGAGAAATTAATTCAATGTTCTCATCATATCAGACTCACCGCCTGAATTTTGATGTACCTGATGATGATGGAACAAATTTACATCACAATGCGGAATGGGGTCCTACCGTTGATGTGGAAATGGTATATGGCATGCTTGTTTCAATGAAAGTCAACAAAGCTCCCGGTCATAATGACATCCCGTTATCATTGCAAAAAAGTGCTGCTCATATCATTTCATCCCCATTGACTCACCTAATCAATATTTCCATACTGAGACGCCAGTTTCCAACCGCATGGAAGTGAAGCATCATATTACCAGTTCCCAAAACGTTACCTGTGTCGAAATATGAACTACGTCCTATCTCTCTACTCCCCAATTTATCGAAAATTTGTGAAAAGGCTATTCTGAACTGTGGCCCTGCTAATCAATTTCGGCAGACATTCGGTCAACTCCAGTTTGGTAACATGCCTCATTCCTCTACGACATTAGCACTCATCTGTATTCATGAACTGATAACACGTGCGTTGGACGGTGACGTTTCAGGAGTACTTATCTTGGCATACGACTTTAGTAAGGCCTTCGATCAACTTGGACACGACACCATCATTCATGCTCTTATCAATAATAACTTCCCTAAAGGTTTTATTCTGTGGATTAAATCCTATTTGAGTAATCGATTCCAAACAGTGAAGATCAACAATGTGATTAGTGATGAACTTTCAGTGGTTTCCGGCATACCACAGGGATCAGTTTTGGGACCGTTCCTGTTCAATATGGTTGTTGGCTCCATCCACCCGCTTTATGAGACATCAGCTGTTATCAAGTACATAGATGATTGTACTTTCGTAATTCCAATCCCTAAAAGCAAAACTGATTATTATCTTCAAGAACATGCTAGTATGCTGGAATGGTCGTCAACGGTTGGACTACGTTTGAACGTCAGCAAGTGCAAACAGCTTTGGATTCCCAAATCAGCTAATACTGTTCCTCCGTGTGTCCCAGACATTGCGTCAGTTAATGAGGTGAAGATACTTGGTGCATTCTTTACATCGGATCTGAAGTGGAACAAACACATGGAATATATTAATCGATATGCCTCAAGACGACTTTTTGCATTACGAATTTTGAAACCTATTCTCGATCATTCCAAACTGAGATCAGTGTATTACGGATTAACTCTTTCGGTGATCGAATACTGCTCTCCTCTTCTAGTGGGTATATGTCAACTCAAAATAGTGAAGTGCTTCAGAATATCCAGCGTCGTGCTCATCGCATTGTTTGTGGATCATCAAGCATATGCGAATGCAATCAGTTCCCGGATTTACAAAAACTCGTCGCAATGAAGCGACTATCAAACTACTTGTACAAATATCTGGTAATCCGGCTCACCCTCTTCATTCATTATGTCCACCGAGATCTTATCGGACTGGGAGATTTATTCAGCCTCAAACCCGTCCAACGAGACGACGAAATTCCTATTTCCCGAAAACAACTATAGTCATGAATGGCATTTACACCGATTAGTTGAATTGACCTCCATTGCATATGATATGAGACCTAATTGACATTTTTTTCTCTTTTTTACTTCTAACTGATTGTACTGTTTTTGAATAAACAATGCATCCATTTTACACGTGTGAATAAATGTTCAACTACATGTGCTTGTAAAGATTTCCAATGATATGAAAATATACAATTACTTACTTACTTAAATGCTTGCTCGGCATTTGCAGGATAAAGTTCAATGATTTTGTACTTGAACGATTTGTTAGATTTTTGACATGTAGTGGAGCGAGAATTTTTGTCTTACAATACTGGATAAGAGATTTACTGCTGGACATATGGACGGTGCCAAACCGCCATATATCCTCGCTGAATTTCAGGCCGCTGAAACAACGTATATGCACCCCGGTGCAGGTTCACTGATTATCCGACGTTGACATCCACCGTTAAAACGACGGAACATTTTCCAGTGAGACAGAGCAGCTAGTCCAAAATTAAGCACGCCAAATTGTGCGAAGTTTTAGTGACCGTTAGCAACCCTATGTGTATCAACCGGATCACACAACTGATGAGACAAACGATGTCAAATTCTAAATAGAAGTTTGCTAACGTTTTCTGCACCTGCTGCCTGTTTTAATCATCGAAAAGACCAACATTATCGAGAAAACTTTTGCGCTATGATCTGAATTCTTCGAATCTGAAGGAATCCTGATCGGAAAATTTTGAAAATATTCACAATAATCCGCAAGCGACGCACGCACGTTTATTTTTCCTATCTCTGTAAGGCATTAAAAAATTATTTTTGCCCGCTTAGTAAGTTCCTGCATGTGCCACCGCTTTGAATCAGCTTGCACTTCTCACAATGTGACACTCTTAATCTAATTCTGTGAATCCGACCATATAATTGATGTCTGCAGCTCCTTTCTATTTTAGGTCAACGGACGAGCATTCTAATTCGTTACTTTATCGGCATGATTACAACTCAATCATGTACCTAGTTAGCGCATTAGTTGCTTCATTTTCTTTCTAAACTTATCATTTCTACGGAAATTAAGCGCAGGAGCTGTCGCAACAGCATGTATGCACTCGGAAATAGGAAAGCGCTGATGGCATTCAACGACCAATAATCTTGACTTCCGATTCTCCTCCTTAGCAAGTAGACACCCAAAACTGCAATCAAAAGACAGCATCAAGGATAATCGATCGCTATATTTTGCAAAAATCATCATCACATTATTGATATGAATATCAGAGTCCCTTGTTGTAAAAAAGAATACTGTCAGATGTCTTCTCTCTGATTTCAGGCTCCAGTTGGGAAGATGGAATCTGAAAGGTAAAGTAGAGAGTTTTATAATCAAATTTGTAACTTCGATCATTTTTCTCAAGTTGGATGTCAAGAAGTGTAGCAATAGTTGAGACATTCACATACGAGTAGGTAACTGAACTATTTACCAAGCTGTTTGACACATAGAATTTGCTTTAGCACCTTTTGCTGCATCGAACTTGTTATCACGCTTTTAAGCTACTTAAACTTCCTCCTTAGGCGATGGGCGACACACCATTACAACATCCATAGACATGATAAAACATCAAGAATTGAACCGCAGTCTCAGACATATGCAATACACATAAACGGCACAAAAAATCGCGCGCGTGTTCGCTTCTAGTTCGAGATGCTGACGTTTTCTTCCTAAATGCACGTACTATCTTATTATTTTGAATTTGTAGATTGTTATCCAACATCTGAAGTGACACATCCAGTCATCTTGCAAGCTAAGGAGCGTCGTGTTTATGGATCAACAAATGATCCAAACGTCATGATAACAAACTTTATTATTGCATTTGAATTAACATGCTGTCCTGCTTACATGATGATGTTTACAGACTCTCTTTTACATACAACACGGTATTATTACTCGTAGCAGTGACCAGCATCTCATTTGGAAGTGAGATAGACTAATTTCATTGGCAATTGACATTCTGCAATCGTATCACGTATTTCGAGAAGTGTAAACTATGTCCGTACCACTTGCGTGCATGATGTATTGTCGAGTGTCTGCCTGTCTATGCTTAACATGGAAAAGATCCATATTTCGTGATGCGCATATGTAATGTACAGTGTATCACTGATATCAAGCTTTACACGCTGCAGAAAATCCGAATCACAGACTTAATGTACGACTCTCCGAAGGTCACGCTTGTGATTTACTTGTGATACTTTTATCATAGTTTTTAGAACGTGTTTTAAACGGTAGCATTATTTTATTATGCATTCAGTTTCTAATTTCATTGTTCTATTCAATCATTTTTATGAAAAAAAACTTTCTATGTGTACATTGTGATATGTGTGATATATCACTTCATTTTCATTTCATCAGGCTTCACTTCACGCAAAATGAAAGCATAAACATGCAGGTAAACTACTTGTGAGCAAATTCTATAGATTCAGCTTTTTAAGTGAAAGGAACACCTATATAATTCAAAATGCAGCATGTCAATTCCAGACATACATCAGAATATTTGGAATTACAAGAAAGGTTTTATAGCTTTTTACAATATTATAATTCAAACAAATATAGAAGAGGGAGTTTGAAACCAGAAATAAACACAAAAAAAGATGTGTTGAGTTTTTATTCTTGCTATATATTGAGAATCTTGAGATACATATTGAGTTTGATTTCTTACAGGACGCAAGAAATGATAATAGACGATTAGAAAAATGTGAATATTAATGAAAAATAATATAGCAATAAAACTGAAATAATAATGTTCAAGAAAATGTAATAATTTAAATGCCGCAATAATCTATTGTCGTTTAATGTACTCCTTTCAAGACTTTTTAAATTAAATAGTTATCCAATATTTGATTGCATAGACTCAAAGTTAGGAAGATTGCTTTGCTTTGCTATGCTTGAATGCTTAGTTATTTCTTAGTTCATTACATAGTTGCGAGAGATCATGAAATAGTGCATCGATTGACATCTAAATTAGTATGGAACGGTTATACAGAACAGAATCAGTCATAGAATACAGAACGGTCATAGGGGTGTAATTGCCAACATTTGTGCATACACAGTTTCACCGCATTTCCTCCAATAAACGCCGTGGTGCTTATTTACAACCGCCTACTTTTCAGTGCGGCGCTTAATAGTGGGAGGCGTTTGTTACAATGTAATATATTCCACTTACTAGATTTTTTCAAATTGATTGACAGAATAGCTGACAGGCAAATAAGCTTTGCGGAAAAGCATAAATCAGAGCTGAAAACTCATCTAACATTCTTCTTACTGCATTACCGACTTATTCACTGTCGACAGGACGTGGTCATTTCGACGCTGAATGATCAGTGTTGGACTAATTTCTCGGTATTACAGGTAGAGTAACTGTGTTTCCTGCTTCTTTTTCATGGTCATTTGAACAGTTGAAGTCGGAGATCAAACAAACCTTGAGCGTGGTAAGTCATGACATGACTCAACGCTCCAATACACAGGAAGCTCTATAAGCTACCAAATCTGATTCTAATTCTGAATATGATGCTGACGACGATGTAAAATCATGTGCATTGATTAGAATGTGAGGTGAAGTGTGATGTCTTTATTATGTGACTTCTTTTGTCATATATAGACTACAAGCAGTGTAATATCATTCAGAATTCCATTCACGCTCGATAACTACAAGTACATATTTGTTTTTTTAGTTCAAAGCATAGAGTAGGTATATTTGTTAGAGTGGTAACTCCGCATTTATTTAATCCCCAATGTGTATACACTTTCGATTTTATTAAATGAACTCAAGGGAGATACAATCGAAACTGTTTCCAAATGTGAGATATGCACATTTATGCAGTTTTGAAGAAATTACAACGGAATTGACTGATCATGATTGTAATGTAGAAGAAATGATGGTATTTCACAGATTCTCATGACAGCCTTGGAGATTTGATGTTTGTTGAATGAGAAATTCGATGGGTTCCAATTACTTTCATGCTCAACCTCAAGAGTATTTTCTTAAGCGTGATCATATCATAGGCAACCTGCCACTGGCAGAGCAAAATCACATAAAAAAGACAATGATTTCAATTAACGTTGAAAGATGTAAATGGGTCCACATCACCATTCAGATTCTATAAGTGAAACATGAATTTAGTGAATCATAAAATCATGCCGGTGAAAATTGTATTAAAACCTTGAAATTTCAGCCAAGAAAGCACGAATAACATCGCGATTTTTTCATGAAGACTTCCATTATAGTACAATTCATGAAATTCCCTTCATAATCAGCTTGATTTCCGCTTGGTTGGGATGCTTTTTAGCAAATATTCATTCCTTTTGATATCCAACTTGTTTCATACTACTTATATAGGAGAGTCATCTCGGTAGTATTTAAATAGGCAAATTTTGACCTTTTTCAAAAGTGCTCAAATAATTTTTTGGACCACGGGAACGTTATCTCCGCAAAAAGCTGAATCTTTTCATATGAAAATTTTCACTGTATACAGATACTTTTTGAGTCGACACTCTACCTATATATCCCTACTCTATAGTTCAAAGGACGATTATGCACTGCACTAAGTCATTCTTTCCCAATTTTCTTGTTGAAAGAGGTGCGGCGTATATTGGAGGAAATACAGTACTTCATTTGCATGACCAAGAGGGCGTTCGTTCCCACTGTTCCCGCCACGAGAACAGTGGTAAATGGTGCCAAATTTCACAAAATGGCATTTGACTTCAATTTTAATTTCTATTGGTGAATTATCTCCAATGAAATGTCATTTAACTTCACTAATTGGTCAATGTGATTGTTAAGACACATTATCACAAGAATTCTTTTAAGCAGCTTCATAAAAAAGTGATGAATTTCTTGAATTTCGCTCCTATCAAAACATCCTTGAATTATATGCTGCTCAATCAATATTGTGTTTTTAACCAATACTGATCTATATGCTGGCGTCATCAGCTCCAAGAATATGCAAGCTTTATCAAGATCGGTCCATCCATTCGCCGGCAAACTTCAAATTTGTATTACTCCCACACTCACTCATTCGATGAGTCATCATTTCTCTCGATTGAGATCAGAATTTTTCGAATCTCTGATCTGCAGACTCTGATCACAAACAATAGCAATTTTTCCGCCGTAGTTGCTGAAGCTGGTGTCCGATAAACGGAATGGGGATCGACGAGATTTTTACAACTCATATATGAAATGGTCAGCTATGAAGCAACAAACTTCCAATCACTAATTGCTTCATTTAATTAGGCAAACCACACTGTTTCCTACGCCTAGTGTCTCGACTGGTCAAGTGAATAAATTTAATAATCAATCAATTATGAGCTCACGATTAAATTTTATGAGAATAAGCAAAAGATAAAAGAACTTTTCTTGGCGTGCAACGATTTAGGAAACGGACTTTATATTAAGATAAAATGCTGATAAATTGACACAAGATAATAACAGGAGCTCGCGAGTAAAGTTAAAACTACGCAGCACGCAAGAATGACGTCAGCTGCTAACACGTTCTAAAATGTCAGAAATCATAGAAGAGCTATTTATAGTTACTACTTAAATAAAACCATAGCAAGCACTAAACGACATCAATATATTAATTTTTTCATATGATTTCTAACATTTCATAATGTGCTAGCAGCTGACGTCATTATTCTTGTGTACGGCGTAGTTTTAATTCTACTCGCGATCTCCTGCTATTATCTTGTGTCAATGTATCAGCATTAACTTGACACACTTCAATTCAGAGAGCAAGAGAGGCCATGGACCACCAAACAGCACTTTTGACTTACAAATTTATTGTGAAGATAGCGCCGAACTATGAAGAATTTAATTAATTAAAATTTTGCATGAACGGTTATCGAAAAAACCGACATTTAGTCCGGGAGCTACTGACATTTTTTTGCTAAATTCGCGCACAAAGGGTTTAATAGCATGGATTTGTAGATCAAGAAACGCTGAATACAAAAATCAAATTCTTGAGTGTCACAACCAGTCGCTTTCGGTTGTAGGTAGGGTTGAAGGATTCCCATTGGAATCCAGTGGTAAAATTCAAGAAATATCTATGGATTGTGAAGCACTTGGCAATTTTCGTACATTTTCTTTTGCAGAAAAGAAACTATTCATCAGAATGCCATGAAATTTGAAACATGATTGAGTTCAGAACATCAACTTCAATATGAAAGTTAGTCATATGATTCAGTATTTGATGTTTGAAAGCCTCTACAAAATGAGTAAATTTCATGTTTTGACTCAATTTTGGCGATTTTGTTCATTTTGTAGAGGCTCTCAGTCATCAAATACTGAATCATATGACTCACTTCAACTTTTATATCGAGGTTGATATTCTGAACTCAATCATGTTTCAAATTTCATGGCAATAGTTTGAATTTCTAAAAAACAATAGTTTCTTTTCTGCAAAAGAAAATGTGCGAAAATTGCCAAGTGCTTCACAATCCATAGATATTTCTTGAATTTTACCATGGTATTCCAATGGGAATCCTTTAACCTTACATATAACCGAAAGCGACTGGCTGTGAGAGTTAAGAATTTGATTTTTGTATTCAGCCTTTCAAGAACTACAAATCCATGCTACTGCGCCCCTTGTGCACGAATGTATGAAGAAAGTGTCAGTAGCTCCCTTCCTAATTTCCCTTGAAACGAGACAGTTTTTCAAAATGCTGCCATAGTGTGAAGAGTGGCCTCAAACAGCTGGAGGTCGTACTCAGAGAACGCAGGTTGAGGTGGTTCGGGCACGTGAAACGGAGGACAGAGGAAGAGCCGATTCATCGCGTGCTCAACGTGGCTGTCGAAGGTCCCAGGCCACGTGGCAGACCAAGAAGATCATGGCTGCAGACCATCCAGGAAGACATGAAGGAGCTGAGGCTGACAGTGGAAGACACACAGGACCGCGCCCGTTGGAGGAGTCTCATCACGTCCAACCCTCACCAAGGAGGAAAAGCAGACGTTAAAAGGAGAAAGTAAAAAAAAAGTAAGTAAAGTGCCATAGTGTGAAGAGTGAGAAAAGCGGGTTATAGGAAGTTCTCAAAATGGCGAGGATTTGTTGACAGGATGCATTTTCCCATTCTAAAACACTTACAGACGATACTTGTGGGAAAAGAGCGATGGCAACAGGAAGAGCGCCTCCGAAAGCAAGAGTAGTAACCAGTGCCTGCATCGGTAATCCAAGACGTGGATAACGTCGAAACCAACGCGTTCTACAAAATGGACATATTCAAATCAGTTATGAAAACATGGAGTAGCTAGAACGGACTTACTTTTCGAGAAGTGTCATGATGATCGGAGGAAAGACGAGGATGGGAACTGGTAGAATAGCTCGGGTCATAGCGGTCTCCTTCAGCGCCTGATGAAAGGAAAATTTCGAGTGTCATCGTCTACAAGCTGTGATTCTTGAGATGTCTCATACTGGCAACTATTTTAATAAATATTATTGAATATTCTCATATCACTTATTACTACTTTTTCTCGAGAGTAGCATCAAAAACCGTGTTATTATCTCTCATTATTAAAATACTGAAATAAGCAAGCCGCGGAAATAAATCGAGGGAAAATGCCGATGATAACTCAATCCTATCGCTATGTATTTAACGATTATCAGCATCTAGAGAATTATCATAAATTCCCCACATGCGATGTTGCGGGTTAAAATGACTTCAACGACTTTAATACGCCCCTATTTTTTCACTTCCTCCATTAATGCCAAGCTTGCGCCGAAATGCTGGAAGACTATTTAATACGGTACAACCACAGAATTGAATATTTTGCTTATCCGGTATTTATTATTCAATACTTTCGGTTTGCTAGAAGTGTGATTAATTCGAAATCGACGACACATCGAGGAACTCACTGAGTGGGAAAAAGGAATTGCTAATACCTTGCAGAGATAGGAAAAACGGTCGTGCGTTGCTTGCGGATTAATGTGAGTTCAAGCTAAGTGCTTCGACTGCCACAATTCCTGTCAAGACCAACCAAGTGTACGGTGACTTCTCGGACAGTCTGTACTTAAACTTTCTTTGTTCACATTCATTTCTAAATAAATTTATCAAGCTTTACTCAGCAATGAGGAAATAAGACGTCATTATTTTCAGGAGGTTAATTATGTGTGAGAAGGATCATTTTTGTGGCACAATCTGCTGCCAATAACATATGATGATGAAACCTTAACGTCACTTCTCCCTACCTGGAAGTTTGGACGGCGGTGACTCATTCAGATTTATATGGAGCGTTGTGATATGTTTAGTCCCAGTGTCCATCCTGCCGCCTTACAATGATATCATCTGGGCTCGATATTTAAACCAAAGGATCGTTAGACAACGCAATTAACCTGGGTGACACGGAGATCGCATCGCAGAATTAATGATACTCAAAACAGCAGATGCAAAGAAAAGTAATCACTAACTTAAGATTGTTACAAATGCAGTCAGCAGTGACAAAAAAGTTGCTATATAACCACTTCAATGCGGTCTTCAACCATGTTAGAATTTCTGTCAACATTTTTTCATTAATTGCATTTAGACATGATAGCTAGCAACAGCGCCCGAAGATTGAAGCTGCCTCTACCTTCTTAGCAGCAACTGCGGAAGTTCCAATAACGTTGTCGCTTGAGTCGAAGACATCAATTCCTTCGGAGAGTTCGTTGTTTCGCATGAGCACCACATTGCAAACACTCGCCGTGGCTGTTGAGAGGAATTATGAATTGACATTACGCCCTCCTAACACATCATCAAGCAACAAGTCTGCATGCGGTTAAGTGAAGCATTTCACCGCACTCCTAACGTGTAGAACTTTAGTCATCAGAAAAACAATGTCTAACACATGTTATACGTTTCACTAAATCAATTTACATGCACTGATTACTTTCTCGGGATGCAAGTTGTGTTTACAAGAGTAGCTTGCAGACAATGACGTTTTATTTCTTTCATAACATCGGAAATTCGGGCTAGCACCGTCCGCAACCATTTTCTTGTTCCTATATCTCATCATGAGAAAAATTATTGCATGATCTAAAACTATGTGACAAATGAAAAATATGCGAAACTATAACTTTTAAATACAACCCAATAAAATTGCTTTAGCCGACGAATGAACATTGGAAAGTATATATCTGGCCTTCTTCGGACTCTCCACCGTAGCAGAAAGAAGCGGGAGGATAGCAAGGATATCTAGTCCGTTAAATGAGTTGATAGGAAACAGAATTGTAGACAAGCCAGAAATAAACCTACAGATTGGACACCATTTCAGGAGACATAAAAGTTTTGAGATGCAAGTCCGTTAAGCGACAACGAAAAGGGAAGAATATGATGATTAACAACAAACATAAACTACAATAGCAGTCATTTAACGGAACAGCGATATTAATTGATTTACCAACAGCAAGCACCACTCAACTTACCATCACCAATAATCTGGAGAAACAAATTTGATTTCCTGTTAGCAGATATGAAATTATTTTCTATCTTCAAGCAGCCGTTTTTTGAGATTAGTAGGACATGCACAAGAAGGTTGAAACACGAAGCTGTCATGTTGAAATAGGAGGTCCATAAATAGGTGATCCTTCCGACATTACACTAGGTGACATTGCCACGCGTAATTACGGAGCACCCCAAACATCCGTGGTTTACATTTCCACGTGCGTACATACGCTCTGCGCTAGGAGTCAGCAATCACGTGGTCTGGTGTTGTCAAAACATGGGGAATGTTTATGAATACGCGCGGGCAAGCGTTTATAGCCTACGCGTCGTCTACGCCTGTCCGCGTTGCCACTTGAACCACGGATGAACCGCTTAGCATGTTGTCTGCCCTGAGCATGAAATTTAGGTCCCATCACATTGTTTATCTTCTGATACATACAGACACATGAGACGGAAGGTGTATACAACAGGACTGCCGACATGTTGCAGTAATGTCACACTGTAACCACGGATGTTTAGGGTTATGTGTAATTACGCGTGAATTACGCGTAATTGAGCGTGGCATGTCACCTAGTGTATAAGGATGACAGAACAGTTCCTATATCAAGAAAAAATGCCCGAAATAGTAGCTGTTTAAACTTAAGACATGAATGCATCATGACGCCCTTCAAAATTTTATTCCAAGTATCATCCAAGTAATCTTCACATGAAACAGATCCATGCAAATACAGATTCCGCTTTGGATAATTACTAAGGTAATTGGTTGAAATAGATTTAGATGCCGTCTGCAATCATTAATTAGGAGCTATGAACTCACCGACTGCAGGGAGAGGCACAAATCGCTGTAAGACCGCTCTTGCTGCCGGTTGAAGTGAATTCATTCTTCGCAACATCACTGTCAATCCCAACTACAAAATAAGATGGTGACATAGAAAAAACACTTCTTAAACGAATGGTGGGTTTTGTAGTGACAAAACGTACCGCGATTCCGATAGCGCTGGAAACAGCACCTGTATATCCCAAAACGAAGCGTGACATTGGTGTCGGCTGTTGAAACAAGAAATGTCACCGTCAATCAATGTGGTATTCAAGAACTATTACTAACAAAAAACATTAATAAATTAGCATTCCAGTTCCGGTCAGTCCACGACAATCACCTGACGATGCATGTAGGAGAAAGACCTAGCGAAATAATTTTGGTATTTTCTTCTTGGGATTGTTTAGAACTACAAGGTTAATTTATTAATTAACATGACAACCATCAATGATCAGCATATACAGTACATCTGACTTCCACTTAATTTATAGAAGAGGTAAACAAAATTGCTTCTCGAGTATCAAGAAAATACTTTTATCCTGCTACTTATCAAGAAGTGAAGAGTAATACACTACGTTCATTTTATACAAAGAGATCTAGATTGATTTTATCCAACACAACTTTTCCAACAAAAGGAGGACTGGTTATTTTACCGAATTATCTCCTTGATCCAACAGATGAATAAATTGTTGAACAGAAGAAAAACGCGAAATTTTACTGAACTTCTCCTAATTGGCAAACAACTCACCTTTGATGCATTCCGATTTGCATAATTCACACACGCGTTGTGACTTTGATTCAACCACTGCCAGAATACAGTTTGTGGCAGAGTTAGATTCGGCAGTAGGAGACCGACAACAACAGGAGTACCGAACGGCACAAACCCCGACATCCGAAATGGAGCAAAAATCTTTTCCCCTGTGTCCGGATGAATAATAGCTTGTTTTATTTTCTGGGCGCGCCACAGGTCTGCGTCGGTGATGCCTGGAGCTGACAAGCCATTCTTCTGATCATCCAACATTTTTATCGCAGATTTCAGCTCCGATTCAGAGGTCAATAAAGTGCGAGGATCGATAACATCGAAGAAATGGCGCAGTCTACCATAGAATGTGCCCTGAAAACAAGATACCATTGATTTCATTGATGAGATAAATTCACATCAATTCCTTGAAGAAGAATTGACCGACAATCATGTGAATAGTGATCTCCTTCGAGCAGCCGCAGAAGGGTTTGATTTGTGTTCAAGAATTGGAAGAAGTTATTGGTTGTTTCAAACGACTTTTTATATTAATTTATCTTTGTATAAAACCTTAATTTAGATGAATTGATATGAACGATATGACTCTGTTTCATCACTGTTTGCTATTTTCCAACGCAGTCTTTGTATAGAAACTACAGTTGCAGACCTAGTGACGCATGCAGTCAGTGTTTATAACCGAATTTAAATCCGGTAATGAAGGGGTAGCACCTGTGATAGCTTACCTCTGAAGATAGCATCACCTATTTGTTGATATCTATGGTTCATTCCATATCTTATTATTGACTAATAATGATGACATTTGACAATAGATGTTATTCAGTGGTTTGGGGTTTACGTTAAATGAACATTATTCGATTGTCATCATGTGATTCTTCATTTTAGCTATAAGTTTCTATGTCATGCTTGTCAATATAACACAACTCATGTATGCGCAACTGCTGGTCGTTCTAACACTATCAGCTATGATCGGCAATGATATCATTTTATTTTTTTATAATAAAAGTACACCATTTTTTAGTGAAATATACGTAGGCCTACACCGTAAATATCTAGTTGTAGAAATTTTCCGATTTACACTGCTACCATGCTACTTTTATTGCTCTAAGCAATGAAATTGAAATTATATAGATCGCATGCAGCATCGATATATTCCAAATAATGGAAGACCGAAGAAAGCAGTTTAGTCATACAAAGCTTCTTGTATATCAAAAGTTAGGTAGGGCCTATGGCCTATATTAGACATCGCAAGTTTCGATTTAAGCTCTATACACTCGAATTACAAATATGCCTGCAATATGCAGTTGGTTAGGCCAACAATATCTTAAGTACGAAAAAAGGCTGAAAAATATTTAGATTACAGACAAGACATCAAAAACATCAAGACAGTGTTATTAATGAGTTGTTTGACAATTTGTGTGATAGACAGACTGGCAGACAATAGCCTGTTGCTCTGCGCTGCATGAATCAACCAGTGAGGAAGGACATGGGTGGGACAAACTATTCAACTTCATAACAAACTTCATAAACTAGTCTATCATCATGAAGGTTCTGTTGATGTTTCTATTAATAGCGTGGAGACGTGCAGTGGGGCTCACCTCATTTTCACTACTCAGCAGCATTCATTAGTGTTATCGATTGCGAAATTCGTAAAAAGCACTTTTAATGGGTAAATGTCTTGCTTCATTTCCTATAAGTGTTGAACCTATCACTTCATTTTGTCTTGACTTTTATTGCTTTATCAATGCTGCTTCTCCCTCACGATAATTATTGAAGTAATGAGTAGAGTGTAAATGAAATAAACGATATTTTCATCATCATTACTATTGATTATAGGTTATTTTTTGAATATCCGGCATCGTTTCATAGACCATCTATTATTGTCCACTGACACAAATCAACAGAAAGAGTTAATCTCTTTTACTTTCAATAATGTGTAGTGCTTGCAATCTATGCACAACATCCAAAGTGCAGTTCATTGTCGTCCTTTTCCCGAGAAACTATTTATGCAGTAGCATCAAAGCAATTGTGAATTGATTGAAATGCATTGTCTGCTCCTAATGTCTAATGATAAAGATGTAGTTTCGTGTCTCAGAAGACGTTCGTACCTCGCCCACTTGATCAGCAACTTACGAGACAGCTTTAAGAGGAAGACGCTCAATGATATTATTCAAATATACGTGAACGCTGACAGAAACATAAGAGTTGATTTTTCTGAATACTCTTTCTGCGGATTTCAAACAATATTTTCAAACTGAAATTCGCACATTATTGCGCCTCATCGACTGCCTGACTAAACTGACGGAACGTCATCACAGCCGTTTCTTGACCTTCGTTCTGAAAATTGAACGCACTACGTAACATCACGCATCCGATCATTGTCTTGCAGTTTCCTCCTCGAGAAAGCAATCAACTGTGAACTGCTGTCGAAAAGTAGATACTTCGAATTTAATTCGCTGATGTAACTAGGCTGTGAGAATAAAAACGAACCTTCAACTGGCTAGATATGGTCAAAGTACTCATCAGGCAATGATTGATAGCAATTTAGACAGCCCAAGACATCAGCTGTGTTCAGTTGAATAGTTACCAGCACTGAAAGTAAACATGATGTATATTTCACTACTTTTGAGGAAAATTGAATGGAGAAATACTCCACATATCATTACCAACCGCCACTGATGAATAAGCCTCTTTAGCATTCAGAATATGATGTAATGTAAACATAGCACACGTCGTGCAGTTTACATACGAACCTCAACTTGATTCAAGAATTTTACAAGGTAATGCAATGATCATTCCAATAATCAAGACTCTGTACTTTTATCTATCAGTAGTTGAAATATTTTGCAATTGATAACTTAAGCTACAAATTAAAATTATTGATCGGTAAAAATGGAGAAAATTTCTATTCCTCGATTCAATTTTACTCAATACCTGATATGCCGGTAGTTACGGTTGGTCATTCGGATACCAGCCAGCTTTAAATGGGGAAGACGTTCTCAAATTCAAAAAGTTATTGATTTTTACTTTTTATGGTGCATTTTCTACAACTTAAACATATTGTGTTTTGTCTCTACAATGCTGGCTGCCATTCTTGCATGTTTTTATGTTAGAAAACTTTTTGACACATGGACATAACAAGAGGCATTCAATATGGAAGATTTTCAGCACTGGCACATCATTTTACCCAATGAGCATTTAACCCGAAAACTAATCGAATATATATGCATATATATAATATATGTAAAATATATGCATGGATTTCAGGAATTATCCAAATCTTCCGGGCGAAATGCGAAAAATTACGTTGCCTGCGATGTGATAGGAATATTGGCTTTCATTAATGTTTCTCAACCCTCTGGTTATAAAGCTTTGTCTCACTTCGCAGTACCCCAAAAGATATGCAATTAAGCGAACATTACAATTTTTGTTAAATGCCGAAGTAGTTGAGTCAAAACATAAACAAAGGCTGCAGTTGATTAACTTCTTGGGTCTGAATTTCGTTGTTTGCGTACATGTGAAATCACCTGAAGCATTTTATAGCCTCACAATCGATCTGCCAATAGGTTGAGAGACGCACCTAGTATTTGTCAAAGCAATTTGATGCGTGCTTTTTCAGAAACCCACAAAACAGAAGCAACTGTTGGAAAACATCTATTCACTGTAACAATTTCTCAACCTGAGCCAAATCATTGAAGAGACAATTGTTTCCAAAACACTTATAATAGCGTTGCCAGTGACAGTAAAGGACAAAGTGACAAAAGGCACCAGCGTCCTAATTTTAAGAAAGACGCTTTTAGATTGCTTACAGAATGCAATTTTTGATTTATGTAAAACAGTTGAAACTATATTACTTGGCGGGAGGAGGCCCTGTGAAATTTCTCGAATCCCCGTAAGATTTTAACCAGTTTTTTCGAGATCACAAGATGGCAGGAAGATGCTACTGCAATCGAAAAACAGCAGAAATACTTTTGATTATTATTGTGCACAGCGCCTCTGCAACTCTGTCAATGAAAAACTGCTTTCAAACCGTCAATGGCTATAGAGTTTTCGGATAAAATTTTGACACGGACACCTAGGTTTTAGATGTTGCTGAGATCGTTTCTGTTGCTAAAATTTCTTGTGACTTTCCTTTTTACCTTTTTAAAAATACCATTTTGCACGAAGATCATTTTGACTTGACACCGAATAATTGATTACTGCAAAGATCGACTGATCATAAAAGAAATGCATGCACGCAAAGGATAATGATTGCTTTAATCATGAATTACATTCTGCACGTAATTTAAAAGTGTCATAAAAATCCTTCCAAAAAAGGACGATTGGCAACCCTGCTATTACCTATAACTGTGTCCCAATCAATGATAGTTAGAAGCCGTAAGCTTCTGATATTTAGTTTATTCGCAGATTTGTTCCTGCAGACAAGCTACCATCATCAGAGACAACAATCAACATGACGGGAAGGCAGTATAGGCTGTACAAGACTTGATGAGATGAAAAATTGATACAGCACAAGAGGTTGTGATTGGCTAGATGATTCATCATGAGACAAAGCGAATGAAGCAATGATTTTACAATAAACACAATGATTCAGCACTTTTTGTGCATGGAGTGCGCATGAGAATCTTCAAATTACATTCATCAGAAATCCCGGATGAAGTCCACTGGTCGAGGTACAGCAAAAAATGAAAATAAGTCCGATAGACCAATTAAATCACAAAGCTTAAATCTCATAAAATCTCACTTGAAATGATTACGCAAAATGTCCATTTGCGGATAAGGTTTTTACTCTGACGTTTTTCTCATGTTCTATTCACCATTTCGACGTACCGGTATACACCTGTTAGGTCATCGTCAGATAATCAGACAACTGCACAGTTACAGGTCAACAAATGCAAGATCATGACAAACAGTCGACGCATTATCGCATCATTCATCAACTACTAGACAAGTGTAACACAGACGACTTAATCAGATTATGAAACCGAATTGAATTTTGTACCATGAGAACTTTATTGTTCAATGAGACCTGGAATGATGAATATAAATGTGAGTAATTAGTTTCGTGGTTGATTTTCGCTTGAATCTACCTCATACACTTGATCAGTAACTTACAAGACAGTTTTAAGAGGAAGACACTCGATAATACTATTATTTAAACCAGGGGTGTGGAAGTGGAAGTGATGGAAGTGATCGTTTTCATTGGAAGGGGAAGCGGATGCCCGACGATCGCTTCCGCTTACGAAAGCATCATGATACTAATGACTGACGCAACTCGCGGGTCAGGGCAAGGCGAGGCACTTCTGAGTTTTGACCTGAAGTCTTGACATGAGTTAAGTAATAGTTGTCATATTTAGTGCTTACCCTATTACACCTAATTACAAATTGGCACCTGTATTAGTAGTTACATCTAATTTTCTCATTATGATGAAAGCGAATGTGTATTATCTCAGAATACTAGTAATCGAAATCAGAAAACCTCAGTATCATCTTATCAATGACAATTTTACACAATGTGGCTTGGTGTGTCTTGAGGCAATTTAATTGTAGCATTCTCAAACTCTCTCTTGGTCTTTTAACAATTTTTTACTGTACACGTGTTGGGAAAATATGACGTTTTTATTTAACATTTCCCAAAGGTCAAAATTTTCAGTAAATTCGAAAAATATTTAACTTTTTGGCAAGTCAAAAGAACGCATTCAAGTCAGCAAGGGTTTACGACAGAAAGTTCGTAGAGTTCCAATTGTCAACGTCAGAACCAATAACTCGTGAAAAAAGTGGAAAATGAAGAAACAAGGGCTCGAAAAAGGTAGGTGTGTAGCCCATGTCCAGTCTCCAACAATTGGAAGTGGAAGCGAATAAAAATCAATCGCTTCCGCAGCCCCGATTTAAACAATAGTCAACGCAAATAGAAAAATGTTTGCTTATTAATGTCTGAACCACACAGATTCGCTTGCGTTTGGGTTAGTCTAGAGCGGACATAATCCTATCCAAGTCATTGTGTGTAATGGTGGCAATCGATAGAGATTGACATAGATATTAGTCTCTCTTTGGCTTGTGTGATTGGCCAAGCGCGCGCATTGCAAAAGTAGCACTTATCAGAGAACCCACGAACTTTGATAGTCATACAGACAAACCTGTGAAGTGAACCTAATGTATGTTTAACTCAATCGTTAAATGGAAATATTATTCACACCGTTCGACTCTTCAGGATCTAAATTTACTGACTGTGTACGTTTAATGTGATGTCAATCTTTTTAGTTCGTCAGAATTCGGCCTTGAATTTGCATTACGTCCAATGGAAGATTGATTTTTTTTGTCCTTCGAGACTAGTTCTGGTCATGACCATCAGTATTGAGGAACGTCATCTCTTGACCCAAACACGCACACAAGGCAATTGATCTCTGTGATCTGAACACTCTTTCGGCAAATTTCAAACGAAATTTTCTAATTGAAAATTTCACATTATTATGACTATTCTACTGATTTGCTTGTCTGGAATACCGTACATGGATGGCAATCTGCTCATCTCAACTGTAGACAGCACACTTTATGAGCATGAACGTCAACTTCGACCATCAAAATCAGCCAAACGATTTTTGATTTGGACCAACTTAAAGCTAAGTGACAAAATAAAACGAATAAACTTTGTTGTGAGGCGATTTGTCAAGTGTCGTAGGTTGCAGACAAATTTGAAATCCTGAGGAAGCCAACCACGAAGATAATTCAACCCTTCATGCTGTCAGCCAAATGACGTCATACAGAGCCTTGAAAAACTCCAAACACTGATTATTTCTCTCCAACTATAACCAAACTCCTCGCTCATCGTGTCACAAGAACGACTGTACAGACATCAATTACATTAATAAAATACATTTAAACATGGTCTTCCATGCGGCTTTCTATATCAAGGACACGTGTACCTGTACTTACTTTAACTTTTTACTCTTAACGTTTTGAACTGTCCTGCGGTCAACAGACAACATTCAAGAGACACTGAATATTCATCAGCCATTATGAAATCAATTTAAGCATTTATCAACAATAATGAAATCAGCCAATTTAATGTATCTACCTGATCATAGCGAGATTTGCCAAACTGGAATGGAGGTACACTGTCCGACATATTCAATCTGGAAACAAAATTGAAGGATTACATGTATGTAGCTATGAAAAGCCTAAGAGATCTAAGAATATTGATTTCAAAGTTAAATATCAAATTAATGCTAAAAGTTAAATATTTTGCATGCAACATGATTTCAACAGCAAGAACTATCAAAACCTATTGAGTGCCAATCTGGCATTGTCAAATGAGACAGAAAAAAATCCAAAGCAAAAGTTTTTGAAAATTAAATGCTACATCATCTGAAATCTCTACACAAAATTGCAAACTATCGCTGTCATTATAGATATCTAACAAATGAACACGTGTGACACAGTTCACTGATTGCCGCAGTTCCACAGTTCATCATTCAATAGTCACAATTAGGGTTGCGATATTTTAAATATGATATTTCAGATATGTATTTTAAATATGGATAAAAAACAATGTTTTTAACCTTATTTTAATGATGGTTTTGCTTATGATGTTGTGTAACTTTGCGCTTACAAACATGTCATGTTTTTTTAAATATAGGCTTATTAGTTTACATTCCATCAATTTTATTAGCCTAAAAAAGTTTCTTATACAAATCCGGCTGCGTAAGAAACCAGTATGCAATTTATTAAAGTCATCCTTGTTTTGACTCTGATTGTGTTGATTTTGATGATGACAGTGAGCTTGAATGTGTGCCGAGTGAGTAGATCGTACATGTACTTCATTATCAACTGCTTTTTGCTACTGAATTGACATAATCAACTGTTTTATTGTAATTGCGATTTGTTTTCCATCTGTTTTCCATCGGTTGTTTTGTTTTGTTTTTCTTTTGTAACAATACAATTTTTAAATTAACGATGACTTTTCTATCATATTTCACCGTATATATGTATCTAACCAAAGTCATAGTTTTCTTTCTTATATAATTGAGATGGTGTAATCCTTTTCAAAAATCAAACATTGCGATAAATGAATTGAAAATGAAATGATAAGGCATCTGTAATAAAGCATGAAATACATTACAGATGCCTATTTGCGTATTCCGTAAAAGTGTTTATGAAAATATTGCATAATTCTCGACCATCATAAAAAAACAAAAAGAACATTAAAAAAATATTTAAAATATATTCAAAATACGGTCGATAAAAAAACATTTTTTTGCATCCCTAGTCACAATACTATCGTCACAATGCTATCGTTGGCATGTTTGGTAGGTTCCACTCTGTTTTGTTGTCCGAACCAGCCAAACATGCCAACGGAACAAATTTCTTTTTATGTTCAGTTAAATGTTTCAAGAAAATTCTTCAATCATGCAGTTTAGTCCTAGATCGTCGCATAGTAGCGTCCATTTGTCGCACAGTAATGGTGTAAGAAGTCACAGTCCAGCGTGTTCTTATTCACTTGCACCCACAGTTGTGAGACTGCCAAGTATGACAAGTGCGACTTCTTTGCAAGTGTGATGCTGCACACTGAACCGATCTCTATGTAATTTGCAGAAACTGCCTTAATTCAACAATTATATCAAAAATGAATGAGTTTCAAGCATAGAGGTCTTTTAACTTTGTTCCCTGATACTGATCGGCAAGATGAACATTTCAAAGATTAAAAGATCCGTCTGAACTGCTGATATCGAAGCAGAAAAGTTCTTGGATTACGATGTCTAAAGAGGCGCACTCTAGTTGATCATTTTATGTCATAGAAGTCCATCCTCTCCATCATAGCAATAGCAACTGAAAGTTAATCATGAAGTTAGCTACAAAAAGAATAGAAAACGGAGCAACAGAGGGATAGAGAACATTCAGGTAAGTTGACGAAGAATGCTTCCTACCTAAGTCATGGATTTCAGCCTAAATGCAGCAATCTTGGGTAGAAACTGAGCGTTATGAGTCTCTGACAAACTAACAAACCAATTAGACAATGAAATTCTGCCTATCGACAGTTTAGAAACGGTTTCAGAAATCATTGGTCACGCGGTTCGATATCTATTATTAATGTCAGTTTGGAAGAAAACTGTGGCAATGCGGTTACACCACTCTCGATTAAACTCGCGCTTCGAGCTCGTGTAATCGCTCTTGGTGTAACCTTTAATTGCACCAGATTTTTTGAAACTAAGGCTTTCTATATTCATATCAATGTTTTCTAACATTGCATGAATATTTCAGCTGCTCTATTTAAGGTTTTCAAAACTTTGGACAGCTCCAAGGACGCGAAAAACCAGAGGCGCTTAATAAATATGTTCATTTTCTCCCAGAATGCCCACAGAGCGAGCTGCTAGGCGACCCTATAGAAATTGAAGCGTGGTGTTGATATCGAAAGACGTGACCTATAGAACTGCCCTGCTGATGATTCCAAGCATTGCATGTAGCTTTTCAATATACATCTCAACCAAAAATACCATTGTATGAATTCATTTCATGTGACCTAAGACTTCAATGTCGACACACAGGTAGATCTGCTTATGCAAATGAAGAATTTCTCTTGAATTTTGCCTAGGGTAATTTGTAGTGGTGCACAACACAGCATGACATTTTTAGCTTTCCTCCGCATGTTCAAATCTAGACATATATGTGCTCATATGGGATGAGAAGTATTGGCATGAATGGCAAAATATCAAAATACATGTTTCTCAATAGAAAACATGCGTAGATTATTACAAGTGACATACCGAATTATGACAAAATGAATTTACCATGCAAAATAATTTTGACGTTAAGAAAACACAAGTTTCATGATAATAAATGAGATTTTTATAAATAATGTTTGACAAAATGATTCGTGAATACTCAATAGCATCAAATGATACACATACATGTATGCATGTTGACATCTTTCGGGAATTAGAAATGTGCGATGAACATCGCAAGACGAAAAAATATTTCGGTATTGAGAATTGCGCTGCAATGCTGATCCCAAAATGGCAAAAACTGGTGACCAGAATATCAATGCGATTCTAATGGCACCGCTCCCAACCTCGTACAATGCCCAAAACGTTCACAAATTGCATTTGAAACTTTTAATTCAAAAAAACTTAAATTTTGAAAATAGCTCAGGCATGAAAGGGTTAAATAACAACATGAGTGGCATTAAGAAAGATGTAATCATAGGATGAATTGCTTTTATCATCCAATACATGAATATACACCATGAATGCAGAATACGTACATTACGACATTCTCATCGCACTTTTCAAGAGAATACTTCAGTCTAATGCCTTTATAAGCTTATGCCATCATTTGGATTCTGGACTTATAGATCCTCTAATGAATGGCTGAACTATGAATGATCTCTCTTTGTAGATCAGAGATAATATTTCTGTTTATTGGAACATGATACATTCACTCTCCGAAGCAATTCTTTTGAGCATTGTCAAGTCATGGGCATTCAAATGTTTTAAGTCAATCATATATGAATCACAATACATTAATATGCATCGATGAAAGAGCATTTAATGTCAACTGATTCACTTTATGTACCATCAGCGCATTGATAGCATCTTATTTGTCAGTCAATCTTATCGTCCAGTATGCATTTAAGTCATGAATTTGTATTTCCATTGGAATTCTTTATCATCTTACACCTACTTTTACACACGTATAAACGATCTACCTATCTTCTACAACCCAACATGGCAAATGTCGATTTGCTTGCACTGTTAGTGTTGAGTTAATCAGCATGTTATCTCAACTATATTCCATAATGTTACACTATCCTGAATGCATGCAAACAAGTTCCTCACATCGTCAACTGAAAAAAAATATTAATTCAATTTGCCTTAATAATTGATAAGTGATTGTTCACAACATCACATGAAACTGAAAAAATATTATAATCAACAGGCGTGGTGTTCACAGCGTGTTGTACCATTCTCGGTTTATCTTGTCAATGTCATCTACAATTACAGTGTCTACGCCTTCCATGGCTATGAATTTGCTGTGGTGTCAAGTGGACCTTCCATATAGTTTCCACGAACTGACAGCATTCCTTGACATGCCGGGATTGAATAAGTAAACAAACTTAATGTGTCTGCCATATACATTTAAAGAAAGCTATTCAACTTTTGTAGTAAGCTTGTGCTCACTTATCAAAAATAGAAATAATGTAAAAGTGATACACATCAATTGCCTTTTAAAAGTTAAGGATTGGGAAATTGTCATCACTATTTCACAAGTAAGATTTACTTGCTTATACAAAGTTACAAAACTTATCTTAATTAAAATGGATAGTAAATTAAAAAATAGAAAACGGGAGCTGTATAAGAGGAAATAAGGTAATTGCACTTTGCGGGAGTACCATTGAAGTGCAGTGTCATGTTGATTGATGCTGATTATTTTAAGAAAGGGGACAAGAACACAAAACAACGAACGGTTTCTTTCCCTTTTGAGAACGATTCTGACTATCAAGTCTATCGAATAGCTCACGCATGATCCTTTTCAAACGATAATTGCTTTACTGCAATTAAGCTATTTATCACTATTTTCGCGCAAAAATCGATGGCATCTGTAACTGATCCACGTTGCATGAGTACCAAGGCGAACATGCTGTCAATAATATTAAATTATCTAGAATTTGGTGCTTTAATGATTATGACAAGATACTAGTCTGAAATCTTTTACTTCATCAGCATCCTCAAAGCATTTTACATGTCTTAAGTGTTAATCATTTGATAATTTAGCAATTGAGCAAATTTTTGCAAGATGAATTGACAGATAGATATGGAGAACCATCAAAACGTGAAAAGTAATCAGCTACCGATATTTTACCGACACAATTTAGCACTTAATTCAGTCGTGATATGAAAATCAAACATGACAGACTTCGTTGAGGATCAGCCAAATTTTCTCCCATACATCCAACCTTTTAGTATTTTCGCTCCATTATAGGTGAGATAAAGCTTAATTGACATTTGCTTACATTTTCCATTAATCTATACGTGTGTATTATTAATTCATGTTTTCACTGGCTGATCCTCGACTTAGTAAGACATAAGGACAAACGAGCTTTAAAAAGAAGGACACGAAGTCAAATTAATTACTGACTCATTCATTGTGGCTTGACAAACGCTTGATTTTATTACATGCATGCATTATTGCCTCTCCTCCTCTCTGTCATATTTCAGCTCTATAGTTTGCAAAATGCGGTGCTTGTTTGGCACTATTTTGTGTATGTTATCTGGATTTTGCTCATCATGTTTATACGAACTTTTTTGCCAATAAACCTCTGGTATTCTGATTTATAGAACTTTCCGGAAAATTTTTGCAAACCTATTCGGAAATGTTTACAGGTGAAAACAAACATCGGTGTAATCGGTGTAGCTGACGGGTACTGTGTGGAAGTGACAATTCCCTCCTTAATTCATAGGCTTGTGTCTTGCTATTTTTCTTTTGCGATTACCCAATCCCAAAATATCTCAAATCACGAGAAAGTCTTAGCTTGTGCCGAGGGAATCTCACGAGAAAAATTGATCGATACAATCTTTCAGACGATAAATTTCCCTATAACGTCTTCCCTCACAAGCTACATTCGTCTACTGATTTTCCCGTTCACTACGCAAAACCTCACTAAGAATATCTCACGAGAATTTTCTCCATCTCTTAGTTGACAGCCTTGTGTGGATAGCCTTGTAAAGGAAGGTGCACCTTCTTTTAGTGCACTGATGCAGTGACTGCGTCGCGAAGCGTTTGAAGTTTTGTATTGACTTTTTTATTGCAAGCCGTTACTAAAGGGAGTGCCGTAATTAATTTTCTTCTTGTTGCTATTTTTCCCTCTCCTCTACCATTTAACATTCAGTGCTGTGAAGTGATTGACTTTCGTGCTATTTTATCCGCTTGCAATGGAAGAAGAAATTGTCGAAAATGAAGCAGAAATTATTGTTGATCTTCTTCGAATTCATCCTGTTTTATTGGAGCGAAGTTCAACACCTGAAATGAAGGCAAAAAAAGCTGAAGCCCTTGAACTATTATGTTCGTCTTTAGAGCATTTATCCAGCCGATCAGCAGACAGTGAAAAGGTAAAGAAAAAGATTGCGAACATGAAGACACGAGTGAAGTTGAAGGTAGAGAGAAACAAACGAGGTAAGCCAATAAAATTGCTCAAATGGGAAGAAACGGTGGTACAGTTGATGCAACAAAACGAACAATATCAACAGTTTGACAATGTAACATCTTATGCTTCTACACAATTGGAAATGAAAACGGAAATAGAATATCCAACCCAGTGCTCCGTGAAAACACAAACAGTACCTATGACACCACTTGCAAAGAAGAGAAGAGTAGTGTTTGAGACACCTGATACCTCGAGTCTTAGCAATGAGGACTTACAGCGCCGAATTCTGTTGGAGAAACTCTCATACATCAAGATGAAGAAGCGTATTATTGAATCCAAGTATCCGGACATTTTTCCGAACGTTTGTTATGAATATGATTCATTTTGCAGTTATGAAGAAAATTGAATAAAATCTTTATGATTGATTCAAATATTTTCAAAAAAAGAAATTGCTTCTATTTTTTCATTCCAACAAGTTCAGAATCTCGCAAAAAACTAAAGTATTTCTTATAAGATGAAAAGCGGTGTTTTCAGTCGGGTTAAAAACATGCTCTCTTCTTAGAAATCTACAAATAATGTCATTTGATATAAGATTCAATTGCGTCGACTAATATTACTCACGCTCTAATTACATATTTCCAGCTTCCATAGCATCTTTTAGTGATTAAATGAGTTTGAACTTGATGTCACGAATGCAAAACGCATGGTTACTATACAATGGCTTGTTTAAAGCAATTTTTTATATCTGCTTTACAGCCAGGTTTTTAAACAAACTTCTTAAAGATGTACATTGCACATTTTTCAGTTGTGGTTTTAAAACCACGCTTAAGAACTCCAGTTTGTACTCAGTTATAATCAGGGTTATAAAGTCCTGTTTTTGACATGTTTTTTTCAAACCGTACTTTCAAACATTGATTTTATATCCTTTTTTAGCCTTTCGAACAGAGTTTTAGAACATGCGCAACCACATTATGCTTCTTAACTACCACTGAGATAGCACTAACTGATGAGCATGCTAGATTCAGTCATATTGATAGACACCGCAATGACTTATTTAAAGTGACAGCAAGTTAGCCAATAATTCTACGGTTTTTCCATGGTGTGCTCGAGAGCCATGATCTTCTTGGTCTGCCACGTGGCCTGGGACCTTCGACAGCCACGTTGAGCACGCGATGAATCGGCTCTTCCTCTGTCCTCCGTTTCACGTGCCCGAACCACCTCAACCTGCGTTCTCTGAGTACGACCTCCAGCTGTTTGAGGCCGCACCTGCCTATACACTCTGATACTTAATACTTCTGATATACTACTGATATACACTCAATACTTAATACTTCTAGCCAAATATGAGCGATCTTACACGAGGGCCGAAACCCGACCCGAAAGTACGCTCGGGTAGAACAAATTTGAAGTGAATTCGGGTCGGATCATCTCCTTCATCATTGACCTGAAAAACCCAAACTTAGATATTTTGGAGTTGAGGTACATAGATTTTGAAAATCTGTTAAAAATTATGAAACTTCTAAAATGCTAGATACAATTTCATTCTCATAGGCAGTGCAATAGTCACTGCAACTTATCAATAATTTGACGTTTTGCATTAATCTAACAAAATAACAAGAATGGCACCGATCTGCGTCTTGTAGCACAGGAGGTTAGTAGCAGTTCGCAGCTAGGGTGGTTTCCGTGGAACAGAGGTTAAGTGCTTGGCCTAGCGATCTTTCGGTCCAGAGGTCGAGCACCGATAGTGTCATTGGAAGTCGTCAGGAAGGGTATCCAGACTAAAAGATAGCAGCGCTCCTGATTAAAGTCTGACTATAAAATCACCGTCCAAGTAGTGACGTCAAACATCATCATTATCACTATTCATACAAATATACTCATACATAAATATATACTTATAATTAAAATTGAGATGCATTTTGCTTTTCATTGAATATCCTCTACAATTATTCATCACACATGTTTGACAGCCTAGTCACCCAGCACGTGCTTTGCAACAATTCCACTCTCAGACAGTCGTTGAGATAACGTAATCTATTGAATCTCCCAAAGCCTATCCGATGAAATTCGTCGAATTCCTGCTATTGCGCTCCTGTGGACAACATGCTGCTGACACTAAGTCTAACAGACAATTTTCCATTGATTTTTCTTGATTATTGCTGAGCTTCTCGAGTCGTCGAAACTGATTTACTATTGTTCGTACTTTAATCAAGATGAACGATCATTTGGTAGATCCACTGTTTTCTTGTTTAGGCTTCTTATTATAAAGTAGTCAAAATATATAAGTACAATTGTGCTTAGGAGAAATGCGACTCTTCATTATCATAGTTGGACTTAATTTTCGTAGATTCTCTAAATAACCTTCCTGTGCACATCATAAATTTACTCAACGTTAAAAAATGAAATTTCAAATTTGTAAATTGCATTAAGTATTGTACATACATTCACATTTGCAAGATCATGTCATAACGACACATTACTTGTGCAAATAATCCAGATATTCTTTGCAATACAGGTATACCGATATTCTGATTCAATTGCCATGCACTCGATTTTACAAATTACGAACATAACATCATGCAATTTCGATTCAGTAAGGTATGCAAATATCGCTAAATGAATACATATATAGATAGGATACTGAAAATTCAAACCTGATTCAAATCATTGAGAGTTGTTTAAAATGCATCTTGAAACTCAAGCTGATTTGTTCTAGTGATTAATAGTTTGGTAGAAAGGCGATCATATATTCTTGATGACAATTTTAGATTTTACAAAATCCGCTGATAGTCATGAACGAGCATTTACATATTATTTAGGCTACGATAATATTTTCCGATGGTCTCTCAGAAGATTATCAAATGTCATTGATAAGATGGCTATACTGACGAATTATGTCGTTCAGTATATAGAACACGTTTCTCTGACTTGGCTGAAAATAATGTTGATCTAAGCAATACGAAAGCACCACTTCTTACATATCATGCTACATCATGATGTATATTGGCATCAAACTTTGCTCAAATTCTATATAGCACCTATTCGTTCAATTTTGACGCACTCCTTAGCTTGCTTTTGAAATATGGTTGAGTGTTTCCTTAAGGATGATGTTTGCGTTGAGCCGAGAGTTTGCAATATCATTGGAATTAATCTTAACATTTTTCGGTCTGCCAATAGATGTTGTCACAAACGTTTTAGACTTGCCGTTGATAATGAGCGTCGCCTACTATAAGTTCACTCCTCCTTCTGCAAATAGGTGTCGCTTTAAAACTCATTTGCCAGGTTTTGCAAATAGCTCAAGTAGTGATCTTCCCAATTCGGTTTTATTCTGATTTATGTTGTAAACCTTGCTGCTGATTGTTGAATTAAATATTTGATAGAATTACTTTATTCTATTAGGTTTTAAACAATATTTCGGAGTTATGACTCCATTCTCAAGTTATACAAAGATAGAAAAGGCTAAGCTAGCTAAATTTTTGTAGTTAGCAAAATAAATCATAAATAACCTAAAATTCCATCAGTGCTGCTTAAGGAAAATTAAGTCTTTTCCATTCCTTTTTTGACATTTCGTCTTCTTTTGGCAACCTCAGCTGATTTCTGTGCTGCCTTGAACATACTGTCCTCGCCTATTGCAAGGGTCACATATTCTATATGCTGTGAGCAAATAAAGATATAATTATACACATAATACAAACATTTAGCAGCTTTGAATATTATTTAGAAGCCTAGAAGACTTAGGATTGTGTCAAAATTTTCAATTGCTTCATTAACTGTTAGAGTCTCCACTCAAAAAATGAAACGTTTGATCATTGAGCTGTCGACCATTTCTATTACATTCAATTACCTGCCTCCAAATATACTGTCAATTTTTATTTCACACTATCATTTAAAATATCATGTCAAGCTGTCAAGCATCATCATAAGCTGTGTTTTCCGACTCATGGGGACGTCCCCACAAAGTTTCGCCTAGTCATCGAAGAAAGTAAAACACAACGGATATTAATCCCTTCTCTTTGAATTCGGAGGTCAACTCCAAGATAGGTGTCTATCACTGTGCGCCTTGATATTGTAAAACAAGGATTGACGCCGCGTGCGTGCGTCTGTCTCGCATGATATTTCCTAAATGCACTGAATCTGCCGGCGAACATTCCAATAGAATTCGAATGTCGTTTGAGATAAAACATTTAGTTTTTGCCTTCATTTGTAGCATCAGTCTCCAATCCTGCTTTGAGGAACAATTTCGATGAAATAGCAATAAAGAACATTTCAATTGGTAAATTTCAGAGGTTAATCAGTTTCTGCACTCGAGAAGGAACAGTACCGAGGGACGGGTGCAAAGCTGTAGTCGTTTCATCACTCCAGAAAGGGGATATCACAACGACAGAAAATTATCGTCCAATAAGCCTGTTGCCGCACGCATGCAAAGCACTAGCTTAAATTGTGAAAATGAGGACAAATAGCAAAAAAGGAGAAATCCCTTTCAAAGCAAGCCGATTTCATAGCTTCGAGAGGCACCATTGACCAATATTTCACTTCCTCACAAACCTCGGAAAATATGTGGGAGGCAGACACGAGACTTGCACTGCATGTTCAATTATTTCAAACAAGCTTTCGATTCTGTCTGGAGAGAAGCTTCTGAGGAAGTTTTTAGAAATACTATGGATTTGAAGAAGTAATCATCAAACTTATCACTAATATTTACAACTTAACAAGTTCCGTCGTAAGGGGGACCTTTATTAACGGAATATTACCCTTCTAGAAGAGTTTTATAAGGCTGCTCACTGTCTACCTCAACTCTTTAATCTCCTTGCAGGGTGCCCGCGAATTTTCGGAGGATAATTTCCACAAATGAAAAAAATTAACGACTGATTGATAATCCTAATTTGATTGAAAATCCTGATTTGATAGCCCTAATCTACCCAAAAATTTGGTTTGATTAAGCTACGGAAAGAAAAAAGTTGGACGGAAGAACAGCCGAGTTATATTCGGCAATCAGAGAGGCAATGACAGGCAGTCTGCCGACAGAAAGGAATCACTCAGAGGACAATCCTATTTACGGATGACAAGCAAAGTCGAAACATAGCATAGTCTGAAGAGAATGTGAAAATATACAGTAACGAGTGCAATTGAGTTCGAAAGGCGGTACAAGCCGATATGAAAATATGGCTGCAGGAGAAATACCGACTGATTCAGCAGAGTGCGCAGAAGCAGAGACACGCCAAGCATACCTGCTGATCAGAGATATCTACTTGTTGTATACTACTACTATATATAGGCCAATCAACTACTTGATGAATTTAATAGCATAGGGTTGTCATCTTTCAAGGAATCCCGGATTTGAAATTGGATGGCTTCCCTGTAGTGGCAGTTTTATGAATGTCAAAGTCGATTTGTGAGACAAAAGGCAAATCAGGTACGCTTGTTTCAAAATTAACAGAATGACAAAGTAGGGTTATAAGAATGATGGACACTGAAGAATACAGACTTCTTTGATTCTCGTGGTCAACGAACGCCACGTCCCACAACGTTGATGCCTTTCGAAGTGAACAAAAAGGAATTGAATGACCTTGAGTGTTTCAGCTGAACTGAACGGCATAGCGCAAAATTAAAATGAACAGACGAACTGAGTGAACGAACAAAATAGCTGAATGAGTGAAGAATTGAGTGAGCTGAACAAATAGCCTTATTCGATTGCACTGGTGCACTTGGCTCCTGGAACGATCCTTTGCATTCAAGTTTCAAATATACATGTATTTATCGGTGGAATGACAATTTGCGCCTCAAGTAAATTAATTTTAAGCTTCACCAGTTGATGCAATAATAAAAAAGGAATATTGCACTTCAAAATGCGACAGAAACAGATTTCTAAAAAAAATTGATTTCGTCAGACAAGTTTTTTGAAATTATGATGAATGAAACTCAAGTGGCTACCATATGGCCGCTGACATTTAAGAGCTTCCAATCTTGAGCACGTTTTTTCACATTTTTTCTATTAGTAAAATAGAACTATCTTTCTAAGATGATTTTATTCAAATATAATATTACCCTTTTTGCAACTGCAGCACTGCACAAACGGCACGCATATACGAGCATTTGTATAGTGCACATCACTTTTAAGTACTGTTTTTAAATAGTGCATGTAGTCTGCTACTAACAGCTGTAATCGATTATTCTTGCTGAACTGTTTTAACTGTAATTGTATCATTAAATTACGATAATTGCATTGCAATATCACAACTTTAAGCGTATAAGAAACAGACCTTTTTGGCAGGGGTCTATTTCATTAATAACGAACTCCATACTTGCATCTAAATAGCTAATATAGCAATTGAGCAAATTCTTAGTAATTGACAATACTTAAAACTATCGTAAAACAAAACTAAGGTACATTTCATGTCGTCTTGGTAATATGAAAAGCGAACATGTCATTGACCAGATGGTCTCCTTAATCAAGTTGCGTATATTTTCCCTCTCATTATGTCGTCTTCATTAAATGTATGACTCCGTTTGCTAAAATGGCTTCCCAACTACGATTTTGTTCACATCGAGTTTTAGCACCTATGGTTCTTTCAATTTTCTCAATGTATTAAATTTTCGCTCATATAGTTTCAATCGCATTCTGTGCATTCATTGAGATAAACTGCGCTACATTCTTTCCCATTGCTTGACTTTCCTTAAATGGTCACTCAACTATCTTCAAGTAATAGAAAAAATCATTTGAAAAGGAAAAGAGAAACGCAAGGAAAACAATAAGTGCGTAGTTTGCAGCAATGAACTCACAGAATGCGATTGGAATAATGTGATTGAAACTTCACTTCTTCCGGACTTACTTATCCAATATTTTTCCAGACTTACCTGACTTTTCAGACATTCTCTTAAAAATAATACTTTTCCAATTTTTTCCAGACCACCCTATTTTCGAGACTTTCCAGACCCGCGGGCAGCAATTGTGAGTATAGCCCTGGAAGATTTCGAGGAGAGTGGAGTTAGTACAGTCGGCATAAGGGTCACAAACTAGAGGTATGCAGATGATATCGTACTCCTTGTGGCATCGGCGAACCAACTGCAAGAAATCGCAGAGTTGAAAGAAATTGCACAAGATCTAAGATGTCGATCAACACAACGAGGACGAAAGTTGTGAAAAATGGAAGAATTAAGGACGTAAATATAGTGCTCTAATCAGGAAGATTTGAACAGGTAGACTCCTTCAAATATCAAGGTGCAACTTTCACTTAACACAGAGACACCTACAAGCAAATGGAAAGAGTATCTTTGGGTTGTGTGGGTTTTCGAGGGCTCTCGAGAATCCGGAAGGACCGTTTCATCTTTCTTTTTTGCTTGTAAAGTTGCGACTTCTCAAGCAATAATGTTCCCCAGCCCACTGCACAAGTCCGAGCGTTGGATACTTGAAGAAATGGAAAATTAGAAACTTCTCGCTTTTGAAATCTTCTGCATAAGGACATTCATACCAGAGAGCGAGATGGCTGAAATGAAAGAAAAGATTGTTCGCGGATCACTATTAAACAACTTACTTTGTATGAGTTACTCTAACCTAAGGAATTTGTTCAAACTTTTGAATATGCCCCGACAAGCAAAAGATGAACGCTATCAGTGCAATTAGGATTTTGATGGCTGGAAGCTCTTACCGAGACGTCACCAGACATTTTTCCATCACTCCTTTTCGCAGTTGCAGCCTCCGGTGCAACTGCAAAGCATGTACAATCGAGATCGTTCAGCACACATTCTAGCGCCTTGAACGGATTGCCACACAACTGGGTGCTTTCGAGTAAGAATGTTAGATCCAACTGCGGTTCGTGATTCTGTCCCTGATATAGCCGTTCTACGCTGCCATCAACTACACATCTGCTTATATGTTAAAATGCTATGTAATTCACGGGAGAAGTTTTGAATCTGCGCAAAGACCTATGTTTTGGATTATCACGTAAATTAATAAGAAACTTATTTGCCTTAAATCTGCAAAAATAATCTAGAAATACAGGCGTGATCACATTGAATCGAAGCCCATCACTGTCCGTGTGTAAAAGAAACGCGCAATATATTGTGAAGTCAGCCACTGCAGTCAGCCACCTTTGAAATCATGTTACACCAACATCCGAATTGAACTGTCTGAACCTGAACAACGTAAATCTAAGAAAAAATTGTTGGAACAACCAAAGGCTAAGTGCTATTTACAAATGTAAGATCAATTCATGACAGTCGATAAGCTAGGATGTCTCTTCGCTTAAAAAGCTACAACTTGGCCTTATTTAATTGTGGAAACATGGCTTGACGATAACACAGATAATACTTTTCAAATTCCTAGCTATAATGTCTTAAGACAGTACCAAGATGAAAATGCTCATGGTGTTTTGGTATATATATATATATATATATATATATATATATATATATAATCGTGATTGCTTCAAAGCGTCATCATGTTCATGCAACCTGCCAAATCAGCACAATTTCAAAAGCGAACTTCTGTGGTTTATACTTTCGTATAGTCCGTAATTTCTGTTTTTTGTCTTTTATTATAGAGCAGATGTGTCTATTCTTTCATTGTGAAAACTGTATTGCCATGTCCGAATGCATCAAGACATGCAAATAAAGAAATTATTACCGTATATCCTACATTAGAAAACAGGCCGCTGGCACCCGCTAGCTTGAGCAGCAGTCATATCGCCCACCTTAAGTATCATGTATATTGAAAATAATATTTCAATCTTGCTGAGTGTGCCGGTACATCTGGGAACACAAGTGAGCCTTCTGGCTGCATTTCACATGGTGTTTGACAAAGTTTCGAACACAGTTGTACTTCAGCAACCACCATCCTACTATAGATAATGCTGCTAGATGCCATTAGATATTATCGCAAAATGTACGTGGAGGACTTTGAAGAAACATAAATCACATGCATGTAAATAATCGATTTGTATTTAATAATACTGTTGAAATTTGGCAACGGTAAGGTGTGTGCAACAAATTTAGCGATGCTCGATACCATAAACACTTCATGCTTGAAGGACTCGTGTGTGGAGAAATTCTCCTGCTCCTCAAGGCCAAAAACAAATCTAAGGGCTTCTAAATAATAAAAGGGTTCATAGTTGTTCTTCTGTTCATTAGGCCCTAGATGTGAAATGTGACTGAAAATTGATGTCCATGGCAACTGCAGGTCGTGTAGCACCAGATCCAAACTTCTTTGGGGCCATCCAAACTATGCCAAAAACTACTCCTTAGAAAATACAAACAATTAAAGTATCAGATACTGACATCCCCTGGGATAAGCGCTGAAAGGCCTTAGTAGTCCGATAAATACTCTACACAAGTTGGTGTTCTTCACCAGTTGAATGTAATCCAAGAAATACATGATATATACTGCAACAGAAGATCGAAATAACACAGATGGTACAAAGGACTACAGTTGAAATTTATGAAAGACATAGAGGTGCAGTGTTAGGTGTGGGTGCTACGACACCCATGAGACTTAGTGGATAACAGATGCCCCAATATCACATGTTAAGTATTTGAAAATATCGCATCTTATCATTAAACTGATAAAACAAGCAGCAGCAGATGCTATTGCAGATGCTGCTCCACGCAAATCCATAGAAGATTATGAGTTTTGAATCTCAACAAACAAGAGCTTGAGAAATTTTTTGTCCAAATTTCTTCTCACATGAATAAAATGGGCAAGATTCAAACATAAATAGTATTGCCTGAATATAGAAGCGAGTCGGGGATATTTAAAAAGTGCTACTGTAGAATATACTACGAGTCTTCCCTCACATAAAGTTGATGCAATATTCAAAGACTGAAAATACAGGTATGTGCAGAAAATTTTAGAAATAATCTTTTGCCTCAATAATGAAATCGTACAGCTTCTATGTCACTTTCATTGAATACTTGCTGCAGATACTCAAAAGCCTTTCACAGATGTCTAACTAACATTATAAATTTGCTGTATGCTTGCATAATTGCCGTCCTCTATCTAATATCCCATCGACTTGAGCAATTGGCAGATATGAGCAATTCTGTTTTCCTGCATTAATCGAATTTAATTAAAAACCCTTCCTGCTTGAAAGAGAACTTAAGCTACTTCGAAATGAAATTGTGTGTTCACTGCATCGCGTTCGTTCACAGCATCAAGGGCATTCGCAATCAAAACATGAATGCCATTCATCTCCATCATGGTCTGCATCCATCCACCTATGCGCTGGGCCTATGAGTGATGACGGTTGTTCCCGTGACGAATGTAGAGAATGAAGTTTAGAAATAATTTAGACTTCCAGGGTGAATTTATAGCTATGCAAATGCCTATACTAAAGCAGAAATTTCACTAGTAGTCTCTAGTAAAGCTCAAATTTGCTGAGGCTTGAAAATTCATTTTCGCATTTTCTATTAGGCTGTAGCTATGTAGATTCCCGGTTAGTAGGCGATGTTCTATTGAACTGTGACTTCGTTCGCGCGGATGCAAGTTTATAGTCAATCATAAAAGACGTAGCTTAATATTCTTCATCTCAATCAACCAAGATATTTTTCATAACGTGCATGTAACATAACCACGCATATGGTCACTGGATAGAGTCTTTTGCAACCGTTTCCATCGGGAGACGAATCAGTCACAATTGGATTCAATCCTTATAAATATTTCGATTGGGAGAATGGATGATGACAGGACACTTAATCTATGTAAACCCTCTCGAAAACAACACTGAATATTATATATTGCTCCAAATACCAACACTTGGCTATGAATCTGGAATTTCATCCATTCTGTACGACAAGGATATAAGTACATCGCATTGATGAATCCCCAAAAAGGATCTGCAATCACCACAAGGAACCACGTTTCGAACCTACAGAGAAAAGTCGATGATTACTCATGTACCGTTTTCTATTTGTTGCTGGTGGAAACTTCAGCAGACTGTTTTTTTAAAATTGTAGCATACATCGTAATGTCTGTTGTTCGATCGCTTTTGCTATGAGACCATTTTCACTTCAAAACGGGTGCGAGATTTTCCTCGACAGGTTTGAAATTCGAAAATAGGGATCAAATTTATGCAGTCACTCTCTTATTAGTTTAACTAGAACAGATTTCGCTGAATTGATATAAAGTTTTGTTTCATGAAGATTTCAAAATCTCAATGATTTTCTTATATTGTCGAAGATCTTTCAAAATACATCACTTCACAATTTGCATCTAAAAGTTGACAGCCTCTATACCAAAGCAGGCTTATCTATCATGCCCTACAAAACACCTATGACTTTCATGAACTGGTACTTTCTAGATGCGTATAGTTATACTACCTCCTAGAAACGTGTTTTTGAAAAGACACAAACGTGCTTCTAAAAAGTTATATTTCAAATGTTCAACGGCGCAAGTATGTCAAAAATTTCTGTGGATAAAGGACTGATACGTCATAAATAGCCCGTTTCCATACGGTAGTCTAAAATCTGAGTTAGGTACAAGACAAAGACAGACAACAGCATTAGATCTCATTTCTGTTCAGTTCAACGCATTCGCCTTCTTGTTGGGGACGGTCCATCTCTACTTCTCATCTTTTTCCTTTTCTTCGTTCTTTCTACACCTGAGTCTCTACTTCTTTCAGAGTCGGAAGAGCTGGACGCTGACTCTGATGAATTTGAAGAAGAAGTAGAACTCGAAGCACTACTTGAGTCTGACTGGAGCCCAGAAGGCTGATTCAAGTCAACTCCGTCCGCCATGGCAACCAAGTCAGGTCTATGAATTTTCAAAGCTTTGTACCACTTCTTGGAAAACTTTGGCCGTCCCCGAACAGTTTTATGCCACACTATTGGAAAATTTACGCTACTGCAGAAATTCTGAGTCACTGCTACAGTATCTGTAATGTTCAGAACGACATGCCACCACCCAGCAGGGACGTATACTGTCTCCCCTGGGCCTTGTAGAAGTTCGAGTGGCCGGAATTCAGGAGGCCAATCAGAGGATTGTGTACGAGGGTAAACGTAATTGAACCAACACACTGCTTCATCCTTGTTCCTCCCACCATCAGCAGACCGAGGTTGAACAAGATGTTTAGGACAGTCTGTAGGAAATAGACACCAGCGCTTATATCCCAGAACCAAAGCATTCCAAGCGCTCGTTCCTAAGGGATCGATGTGAATTCCAGTGCCTGATCGCGCAGGACCCATTACGAACCATCTGTTGAGAAAAATAATATTGTTAGAGAAAATATAGTTAGCTATGAACTAAGGTAGATAAGAAAAATGACCAAGGAATTCAACAATATAAATTCAAAATTTCTTCGCACCCATAGATGTCGCGCTATGCCTTGGGAAGACTCGTCAGAATGATTTGCTCCAAATAATAATATCAGGGGTGAATCGCCATATTTAGATGTGACACGTTATGATCACTGAGAATTGTCCCTATCTGTCACATACTGATTGACGTCAATGTCATATTTTGCCACATGCTGATGGAGACATCAGGCCAAATTTTGACATTTGTCGATGAAGATAAAATTTGAGTTTTTAATTTGGCCTTTGATTTTGAATTTAAAAAACATCGTGATGAATATATAGGGCTATATTCATAATAAATATCAAGCGAGGTAATGACGGAACAAAATAAACAAATCTTTACTACAACTCTTTTCCCATTTTTCGCTTCTTCTCAGAGCGAAAGAGTCCATCTCATAGATGTACAAACTAGAAGACTTAAGTAAGAGAACCTTTCGCATGGGAAGTATATTCATTACGAGTATACGTAGTTTTATAGGAAATTGCCATTGAATGTGTCCAACATTTGCGGGACAGGCCATGGGTGAAGTCGGGACACTTACAATCTTGCTTTAGCTGAAGAAATTCCACTCAAACGTTGCAGTTTTATTACTACTATCTAGTATTCATCTTCATGGCAAAAATGAATATACACAATATACGTCCAATCGGAATAAATTTTACGAAGTAATTTGTTCGGACAAAAATACTGGACACCTGTAATTTTCTTTTCAGTGAAGAGTGCAACTCAGTTTTCTTTCAATTGCCGTTGTTTTCTTGTATCAGTTAAGGGTAATAATAAACATGCATTCATAATCGGAAGCATACCTTCGCACGGGACATAACAATCAAATAGCCTGTGGCCAAATAAAATGTTGCAAATGGGCCATCATGTTTGAAGTCAGTTTTGAACAAGCAAACAAATGAAGTGCTTTACCTGGCGGAAGGACAAACCGCTAGTGGGAGGAGAAAAATATCCATCTGAGATCAATCTGACTGCTGCAGGATGAAAAAACATTAGAATAACGACTTCTTAGAAAAACTAAGCCTCATCGTTAGTTCCTCTGCGACTTTTAATTCATAATATTTTGTCATTTGCTGCGAAAGCTGTACTCAGATTATTGTCAGGGCTTGTGAATTCGTCACACCAATAATAAAAAGCACACATTTTGTCACATTTTACTTCGATCTACAAAATTGTCACATTGACCCACCCCTGTTATATTGTTAGAGCGGTCAGAGAAGGCCTACGGCATCTAGAATAAGAGTCCGATAACAAGAACAGAGTGGCTTATTATGCAGTCCACTGTCAACCAAGACCAATGCAGGTATTCCTACGCGGCCACGGACGCCGGCGCAGCGTTGCAGCCTTGCCCCTTTCAAAAATTCAGGGCAAGTCTTAAGTTGCAGAATTACTTTACCAAAATTAAGTTGAAATACAATTTTAGTCATTTTACTACCAGGCACAAGCCGCATATTTTTTGGAGGATCTCCACTAAATGGCGAATGACTCAACGACCATACGCAGAGTAAAGTTAATATGGTCTTATGTCATTAAATGTAAACAATTAAATATGCTTTGATATATACAATGCCAAAGTGACTTTCTAGACTATGACGATAACTCTCTGTTATGTTCATGTTTGTCCAAATAAGCTTGGCAATAAACAATTCATGACTTATGACTATAGTCTAGTCTATAGTAAGCCAGCCTAGAATACAGTAGGCTAACAGATGCCAGATGCAATAAACAAATATAAAATATTTTTGTTTACACACATCTGACATATTAATGTATTTAAATTACAAGGACTTCTAAAATGCGTAATTTACTACTAAAACGACTGTGATACAAAACTCGTTGAATTTTCAGCCAGAGAAGATGTCCACCACGATCTACTCGTATTCCGTCCAGTGCTATAAAAAGGCTGTTCCGCCAAGCGCTCATGATAATTTCCGAGTTTTGTGTCATACTCGTTTTAGTAGCAAATTAGGCATTTTATAAGCCCTTGAGATTAAATACCTGACCCCTGATTTGTGTAAACAAAGGGATTTTATATTGTCATTGTCCCTACTGTGGTAAAGCATTCGAATTCCTTGTTTAGACTTTTATATCTATGTTCTGAGTACTTTGACGAACTTTGGTCGTGACGAAGAATTGACATCATACCATGTCATTTTCACTGTCAGATTTTTCGGTGTCATCGCCAGACGAGAACCGGACGAAGGGTGTCGCGATACAACATAATGCGCGACTTATCATTATTTGTGGCATTCTTCTCATACAAAAATTGCTTATATATCAAAAGAACAGAATTAGTTTCCAACCTGAATCAAACACCAACTAAAATAAGAGGCACTGTTGTTGTATTGTATCATTTCCTCTGGCGATATATTTTTCAAACGTCACAGAACTTAAATCGTCAGTCGTTTCTCTTGACGAGAAACCCTACTAGGTGACACAATCAAATTATCAACAAGAGAATATATATAAGAATATACTGTATGTCAAGCGATGCGAAATAGATGATTGAAAACATATGGCTTAGACTCAGGCTTAGATTGGAAATTTAGATACATTTTGGAGACAGAAGTTTCGTGTCACGAACTATCCAAAGTAATTTTAAAAGATTTGGCATCGAAATGAAAGTTATAAGTCATCGTGGGAGCTAAATCACTGAAACTCAATGAGGAGTGTAACAAATATGTTATAGAAGGTTTCAAATTCATTTCTACTAGTGCAGAGTAGCTATCTGCGTACACGCATTTGAGCAAGGAGGACACATAAGTAAACATGCATTATTTGCAATGTGTGTAAGTACATGCTTTAGGAAGCGGAAGCAAGCTCAACTGTGAGCAACAAATTAGTTATTTTCGAAATGAAGAAGTCAATTATCACTGAATAATGCACATATGCCTCGGAGGAAAAGCCAAGCTAAGCATGTATAGATAAAATGCGAAACGTTTATCTTTAAATATTTCGGCTTTTTATAACGTAGCCATGACATCATCTAGAAATTGCCATCAAAGAGATTAACAAATGCCATCTAACTTAAGTAGAATGGATGGAAAAACTACTTAATTAAATGTAGTTGCAGCCGCTCTCACTCAGACAGGAAGCAGTATTATCATTGGAAGAAATCCTTGGCTGTGAGTCAATGCTTTCCAAAAAACAGGATCATTCATCTCTTCTACCGGAACATATCGCTTCCATGTTATCAATGTCCCTCAGCAATACAATCTTGATACTTTGAAGAGAACATGAATATGACGAAAACTGTTTCAGGAGGGACCTGCGAAGCTTTAAGATTCGATCTAGTTTTGAAATGGGTTGCTGATTCGAACTTTGATTCGATTCAAAATTGTGATTCGACAAAATTCGAATAGGTTCGCATGCTTCAATTGTCACCTTTTGCTTTATAGCCTCTTCCCGTTCGTCACTATTTGAACGCGACACTGAAATGAACCTCTGATATTGAATTCTCACCGAAAGAGGTTGAAGACTAGAGACATACTGCTGCTACATATTGGTCAGATAGATACAGCGGTGATTTTCGATTTTTTATCGAATCCGAGTCCGGATGCGATAGACAACGACTGATGATTCAAAAGCGGAACTGCAGATGGTCCACATCAGTGCTGCCACTCCATCTAATGAGATTATTATTGCCAATTGATAAAAATATTTCCAAATATATGTTCTTGGGGAAAGCGTCTACAAGTATATGAGTAGTCAGAAAGAAGTTATGAATGATGCGAAAATAATTGTGTGTTAGATATACGAACTACCAGATACTTTAACAAGTGGACGTGCGCACAACGAAAACACAGAAGCACGAGAAGATTGTTTCATCGAATCGAGACATGAAATGATAATTTGCAGCAAAAAGAAGTCTTGTGGAATGAATTACAACAATATTTATATCACAAAAGTCAGTGCTGTTAATTCAGCAAAAGAAATCGTGTGGACTTAATTACAGAAATGCGTACATCATGAAAGTCAATACTGTTAATTTCAGCAAAAAGAAGACTTACAGATTGAGCTATCAAAATATTTCGCAAACGTCGGTGAGTCTACTGTACTGATAAATTCAACAAAAGAACTCTTGTGGAGTGAATTACAAAAATACATGTACATGTACATATGCCACTGTGTTTCAAATTTGATAAGTTCAATAAGAGCTTGGGACTTAGACCTCCAAAAAAATACATTACAAACAGTCACTTCTTGGAAAATTTGGGCAATGAAAAAGAAAAATTGCGCCTCTGCATGACGTTTCAAAGCGACAGCTGTTTCTGAGGCTCTTGCAATCGAGCGTTCAACAGCTTTTTCTAAATAGCTTCCTTATTTGCCATTCGATTCTTGTCATCCTTCGATAATTGTTCCTTCACGAGAGTAACTTGTTTCAGTTCCGCAACAGCCTCATGTAATTTCATTTCAGCTGCTGTTTGTCTAGCATCAGCTTCTTTCTTTTCCTTCTTCATAAACAACTCCTTTCTTAAGTCTTCCAATCTGTCCCTACGCCATGGATAATTTCGCACCGTCTTCTTTATTTCATCAGCTTCTAAAGTAGTTAGTTTCGCAATTTTCTCACTCATTGATACTCATTTCTGTTTTGTCATAAAAGCGTACATTCCGCATGAGCTTTAAATCCTTGATTTGTCAAATCATTATCCAATTTGAGTGACGTGCTGGCTTCTTTTCTGCAGGGAGGAACGAAATTGTAAAAGACTTTTCTGGTATCATCGGACAATCGATTGCGCTTCTCATTGTCATCGATGTCGTGCGACTTCCCGATGTCTCTTTCACAATCGGCATTTCCACTGAAAAATGGGTGAAACAGGCCGTCGCCAAATTCGACAGGTGTGGAAATTTCAATTCACCATCTTGTTCGGCGTTTCGAATGACCTCCCACGATTCCGCTGCTTTGTCTTCCCATGATGCAGATGATCCTGTCATAGTTTTAAAAGTCGCATTTCTGTCAGAAGATGATCGATATCATCATGAGAGACAAAATTCGGAAGTTTATTTACCAAATAAATGACAGAATCCTCCTTCAACTGAAAAAATGTGTCAAGAAAACTCAGGCAACGAAGAATCTTATTTTTCAGAGGGAAATTATCTCGCAGATTGGTCGAAAGTTTTATATAATAATTCTTGCACCTGTGCCGAAGTACATCGGAAACTTCTTTGTTCGTGGTACCAATGAGGATCTCGCCGACGGGAACTTAATTATCAACGTCACTGATATTTACCTTCATAACACTTTAACTGTCGCAATTTTCTGGTTTCAAGAATTGTACGGAGATGTTCTTCACCATACTCATGAGCTGAGGCCTCTAACGATGAATTGAGATGACCGAAGACTAGTGAAACAGCTTTTTAAACGGTTCCTCCATCTGCGTAACATAGATAAGAAACCGATTTTTTCCTAGTTACCGGATCTTTCAAAGCGAGACATAATCTCTTTGAACAAGCTGAGCCATTGTTCTGAGCGATCAGCTGAAAGGGATGAGCTTCGTTTAGAGGATGTCCTTGAAAAGCCGGTGATATAGAACAATGTGCGAGTATAAATAGCCTGTGGTGTTTTTTAAAACATTTTATTTAACGCATTTGGTAAAACTTAGTTCATTATGAAATACACCTACTTTCTCCCTCTCATATCTAGCAGTTATCACAATCAGAATGTGGGAATGTTGGACTCAAGTATCAATGTCATTATTTTATCAACACGGAAGGGGTTACAGGAATGAACCTAATACATGCGATTCAGGTCGTGAGGCACTCAGAAAATACGGTTATAAAGGTATCTATAGTTGGCGGTCAACCATAACTGTAAATAGTGATATGGTACAGACTCAGAGACCAGCGATCAAGTATTGTGAATAATAGGTTATATATTCGCTATTATTTGAGTAACTCGCGTAACTTCTTTCAACAGACCTATTAATCTATTTCAAAAACATGCCCATCAAATCAAAAATTTCTTTTCACGATATCGTCATTGTTTTATATCTGAAAATATTGCCAACTATGATGAACTATCTGATTATTATTGCATATTGCCACAAATTATGAGTATATTGCCAGGCAATATTATTGTCACGAGTGGCAACACTGGTCCACATAGAAAACAGACTCGCAAAAATCATACAAATGCATTGAGATGAGATTTTCAGACTGTCTTCCAATTGTACTCGCAGGCGCACTACACGAGGTCTGCTGTAACTGAATAAAAATGAATTTTGCTGCATCTCTTAAAATAGGAACTGTCACAGGTTCTGACGTGAGGAAGCAAAACTCAAACAGTAGATCCAGTTTGATGGATGATTTTTCTTTGCATCAGCAATCAGCCCCTCAAAAGCAAAAAAACACTCAAGAAGTCAGAAGTTCCTTCGTACGTAGGCTTATGTACCTACTTAACTCCTGCAACTTTTGAACCACACACCCGATTCACTTGATATTCTAGTTGCAGGTGCTTCAGGGTAAGGGCTGCATTTCATCTCTAGCATAGACCAAATAGTAACCGGAAAAATCTGGTCCCAAATTTCGATCACCGCTTATAAACAATGAACTTTGTCTATTTTTAGTGATGGACTAATTGTGCTGCGCTTACCAAAATTTTTCCTGCTGAGATTAGGTATAATTTTATATAGACGAAACGCTCCTCTTAACCTGAATCACTGGAATCTCAAAGATGAACGCATGGTACAAAAGTTATAGAGAGTTAAGTATCGCATTAAACGAGATTAAGTCTTTCAACTAGATTTTTTCCTCCAGCTACTGAATTTCTCTACTTTACTGATCACGAACCCTGTCATCGAATCGATAGCGTTAGTCACTTGAGAGAACTCACAAGTCTCAATCTAGTGTTCCCTCAAATCTGCTATTACCATGCAAGCTTGAATCGTGCATTGCATTCAGACGTGAGTATCGGATACCTTGTACATCGGATACCATCCAATTATTGACAGTGGTAAAACATTAAGATGGATTTTCCCGAACTGGAACTTTTTTTAGGAAACAGACTAGGAAAGACCGGAGCCTATGCACCAAAGGGCCTAGCTGTGAGGAAGTTTGGGAACATTTAACTACAGACAACTTGTTAAAAATATAAATGGCAAAGTGAACTCACTCATATAACTATAATAAGCATTATCTCTCAATCATATAAAAGGATGAACTAAATCAACTACCAACATTGAAAACAAACAAAGTAAAATGCGAAAGGATTAAAGACCAGATGTAACTGCTAACAAGACGAAGTTAAGATAACAAGAAAGATTTGAAGTAGACATAGTAGAACTTTAAACCCTAGTAAGAAACTGCTTGTTAATCGCCTGTTTGAACTTTTGCAAGTCATACAATGACGGAAAGCAAGTTGACGGGATTTGGCCACTAAATTCCCCGACCATGCAGCCGGCAAAAACCACTGAATAAGAGTTCACAGTCATGGTTAAGATGACTTGTGATTCAAAGCCCAGGCTACTGAAAACATTTAACTCACGCGGTATGAACCCGAACTTTTATGATTTTCCATTTTCAAGTCCGGGCAAGTCCAAGTTTTTAACAAGTCATACAATGGAGCCATACATTATAGTGCTGAACGTCTTTTATAATCCTTTGTTTGTATGTACTTAATCCGACTTTGACTAACGTACTTGTGTAAAATTATAAATAGGCTATTTATGTTACTTTGATTGTGTCTCAATAATTCAGATAGTCACTCCGGACAGCGATCACATGGGGAGTTAGTGGAATCAATCACTTTTTGTCAGTGTCGTTTTCCGGGCCCAGGAATTAAGTACAGGAACGATTGATAAAAGTTACTTTTCCAGTCCCGTGCGAGCTTCTAATGACTTCTTCTTATTTGTAAGCCTGAAGTTACAAACTTAGTAATTATCACCAAGCTACCTATTTGGCAAAACAAGGTCAACGGGAAGCCATATGTTGAAAGAACATCCACTATCCGTAACATAATCTAGCGTCAATGTTATTCGAAAAAAGGTTGTAGTTGTAAAGCACAGTACACTTAAATATTTCGGGTAAAATATAGACATGAAATTGACTGATTAGTGCATGTGTGCAGAATGTAGATATCCGTCTAATGACCCGCAGAACCAAGAACAGCAAATCCAGTTTCAAGACCGAATGTATTGTCTGCAATCAACTTAAGAATGAACAAATTATGAAACATCTCATTACATAAAACAATTATCTGATCCATAACCAAGAAGTACAATAAATTTAAGTAGAAGAATCCACCATCAGTAGCAAGTAAAGGCATCAAAGTTATATTCAAAATATAGAAAATTATAACTTAAAAATAAATTCACTGTCTAACACTACACTGCTTACCGCATTTCTTTACGAGTACCAAGGTGTCAATATCATTCAATAGCCATGTAAAGTACATGCTATCAAATCCCTATTTGGCAGACACATTTGCGTCTTCACTAGCTGTACCGCTGACAACATAATTCGTGCACGAAAAGCTATAGCAGACCGGTGCAAGTTTTCTGTGATTGATTCGATTCGCGAATCACGACCCGATTCCACTAGAGGTTCGTCTATCAATTTGCCGAATCTCAGGTCACAAAATTTAAGCTGTAGAAGCTGTGATATCTTTCTTTTAGCAAAAGAAATTTGAATATTAAACATTCTTTACATCGAAAAATGCTTAAACCAATAAATGCAAGAGCAGTCTAAACAATTTAAGAATTTTTGCGACTGACTAAAAACAGCAACCAGCATCATCTACTGCTATTTAATATACTTATTTTTCAGCTGATATCTAAATCATGAACTGATGATGTCACCTGCCTTTAAAATGACATAACACTGACGACTCTCATGAAATCAACAGAGCGAGGAGCAAGTTTAGAAGTTCAAAATGCTTGTACGTCTGAAGAGTGTGACTTCTATGAAGACTATGACTTCTATGTTTGAAGGCAAGCTAGGTCTGCTTACCTTCACATTTTTGTAGAATCTTAAATATCATTTTTAGACGCATCTTACGAATACCGAATGATGAAAAATATATTCAACGTTAGTTAGATCAAGCAATAACAAACCATGCTCAAGCTCTTAGATTAGACAGTGACTGCAGTACTGACCACAGTTGTTGTGGAAAAGAAAAACAGGATTTGCAGATTGGTTCACTATTGCAGATTGCAACACTCAACATATTACATGATGTCTCGGTATGCTGTCACACCTGGAACATGATCTCCTTATCAAAACAAATGGAGCGCATAATATCAAATTGTTGATCACAAGCATCTGTCAATAAAATGACGAATTAGCCTCATGTTTATCTTAATATAATAATCGAGCTGAGAAATGAAATAAATCAATAACTCACATAAAAAATCGGTATATTATATAATTTCTCACATCGACGTGACTGATAATACATTAACAGCTTCAGCAGTTTAGGAGCGTTTATTGTTGTGCGAAACATCGACTAACAATAGCAGTCTAACAATTAACTCTTAACTACTAGGTTTAGGTAACTGGTGTACAGTTTAATTGTTGGAGTCAAGAACACCTTATGAATGTAGAATACACGTCTTTCTCGATCATCTCATGGAATAAAGTTTTCACTTTTTATGTTATCTTATCTCAAATATTTGTCCTTACATTAGTGAAGTCATGTTAGAGACATTTTTATTATAATAATAGCCTTCTTCATTCGCACCACGTGTGGATCTTACGCAAGAGTTAAAACCATTCAGTGCAAAATTATGTATCGCATTTCCTTACAAATCAATGCTTGACCTAGGAGCCGTTCTTCCACAATATGGCAAAGTAAAACGCAAATAGTATCCAAATTTCCGACTTTGTGAAGTGTTAAGATGATAAACCCGGAAATTTGAATAGATTATTTGCCTTTAACTGTACCTTATTATGGAAGAAATGGCTCCTACGCCAAACATTCATTTTTGATCCGCAGCTCCGCAGTGGCCAGTAAATATCTGCATCGCATTTCTTCCAATGAACGCAGCGACGCTTGTTTATAATCAGATGATTTATATAAAATCAGATGAGTGTGACGCTCTTATTCTGTGACTTCTTTCATCACAATATACACAGCACAGGCCTACACAATCAATACACATTCCAGTGACGTTTGATAACTATTTTTTTGCTTTTTTTGGCTCAAGACCCTGTATTGTTTGTTTTGTTCTTTGTTGCAAAGGAGATAGTAACATGGAAATTTGATTCGGTCAGCAGCTCTTATAATGCTTGATAAACTGCATGTAGTCAGGAATAACTTGCAAGAAATTAACGGATCCATCTCCACACCGTTTAGAAAATCTCGATACCCCTACTCCCAACCACTTTACTTTTATCAAATTTTTGGACGAATTGCCACACCCAGCAAATCTTTTAGCTGACTTACGGGAATTACGGCATTTACTAAAAATCGTAGTCTCCGCTCCATTGTTCTATCAATTCGTTATAATGAGAAAAGGAAAGCTTCCTTACCGATATGGAGGTCTGCGATCCTCCCCAGCAAGACCGAACAGATCTTCGTTGAAGAATTTGCTGACTTTATAATCTTCCAAAAGTCGCTTCCGTTTTGCATGCTGCAAGAGACAAACAGCTATTAGCTGATGATGAGTTCAGGTCCAACTGATGGATGTTCTTGCAGTGTTTAGAGATGACTTGGACATACAGCACTTCCAAATAAAATCAAGCATTTCACTTCTAATTATTCCCTCATTCTCTGACAGAGACAGAAATGTTAGCTTGCGACAGAAAACTTAGCATGTAATAAGCAATCAAGCCAGCGAATGATAGAAATGAATAACACCAAGTAGATTTAAGGATTCTAATTAGGGAATGGGAAGTCTACATTTCGTTTACACGATCGATTACTCGTACTTACTTATTATTTTGTCATTCTTACTTATCACAGGGTTGGCATTTATTTCCATTTTAAGCCCTCGACAAGATGAAGCATTTTTAATTAAAATTATTGCACTACTGTATAATTATGCTACTGGCATTATAAAAAAATATCATGACAATGTCATCTGCACATTTATATATTAATGACGTAGGTAAGCAAAACTGTAATGACTTCATGTACAGGCAGAAGAAATAATAGCCCAGTTTGTACCATTTAGATGTCGTATGGCAAGCGAACTCGCCTTAGAAGTAGTCAAAGCACCATCTGATGAAGCCCAGAAACAACTCGTTTGAAATTACATGGAATAAAGCCATCGTGAGGAGCTCGATCAAATACTCGACTTTCCAGGTGAAAGGAATCAAGGGGAACTTCGTCGGTATTAAAATCACCGATGCTGAACGCACGCTATTTGCTCGTGTTTTGGCACTAAAAAGCATTGAGCTCCAGGTCGTCTATTCATTGCCAAGACCGAATAATGTGCCTTTCAATCAGCGTTCAAAAACTTTGGGTATCCCTGATCAAAAGTTATTGCTCTTAGATTCGCTAGACTCGGTGCACTGCCTTTTGGTACAGGAATCATTTACTTATCGTGCTTCATGGGTCGGCTAAATCGGGCTTGACAAGACAGTGGTCAGATGCCGCTCATGTGATTATTTGGTCATTAACCTTGAACTAAAAATATCATTATTTTAGACTTTAGATGCAGTCTTCAACAGGTATCTAAAGAAAGCAATAACAATCTTTCACTTTTGTCCGTTTTACAAAAAGTTTCAAATGCTAAACGTTAATGCATTCAGTAGACCAATTACAAAAAAAGTTTTCAGAAGATTTTTATAAGGTGCAGGTGATGATGCTGAGCGAACATCATAAGGCAACTATTAATTAAGTCAATAAAACACACCACAACCCTAACCCGACTGCACTCGCCTGACCCAGGAATCAAGCCGAAGTTTCAGGTGGAGACGAGCTCGCGCATTCTTCACTAGGCTAAACCGACGGTACAAAAGCATGCGAATGAAGGTAGAAGTAATGTCTAATGGTGCATCGATTAGTGATTTTGCTAATCGGCCGATTATTTTGTTTAAATTCATCTGAGATCGACGTTTTTGATGTACCGAAAGCGCAGATCATGACAAAGACAGATCATGAATTCTCCATATACATCATCGTGATGCTGGGATAGCAGCACGCAGAGTTGATTAACTTTGAATTTTGATCAACTACATCGGATTGGATTTTGGTAAGCTACTTCAAGTACATCAAAACTTTCTTATTTATACTCTTAAGAGAAAATTTGTGACGGAAATGGGCAGCAAAAGGTGTTTTGGTATGAAAACTTAAGTAAACAAAGTCCAATCAAAATCACATCCATGGTCAGCATCATTAAAATAACAGAGACACGGAAGCATGACCAACCTAACGATCCATTTTCTAACCAATGCTACCACATTAGTTATTAGGTGATGTTAAATATTGATTCCATCTGTTCTTTACGATAATTAATGTATCTAAGCTGATATTCCGCGATGGAATTTGAACTCAGGTACTCAAGTGCTGCTAGTTAGCACTTCATCACGGATACAATACCAGGTCGTCAGATGAAATCGAATAATTACATGTCTCAGTCAATCAGAGGCGAGCTGAAGGCATGGTTCAGGATTTCCAAGAACAGGGTTCCCGCGGCTTTCCGAACAAAAAATTCAAGGGTTTTCAAGGGCAAAATCAATGATTTTCAAGGGTAACGTAAATTTGAGATTTCTCATACATAAGTATTGAAATACATTTTCCATGATTCAATAGATCATTTTTACATATCAAAATGAGTAGAAAATCAATTGAAATATATGTTAAATACTTGAATATTCAGTTAAAGATCTATGAGGCGGCCAGAAGCCGCAGCGAGAGATGTGTCATACTGGTTAGACGTCGTAGCCGACTTGACGGCAGCAGTTAACAAACGGGACAATTATAGGTGAATAACGCAAAATGTGTTATCGCGTTGGTTGCCAACTTCGAACACAAATCACCTGCGGAATTGTATAACATATAGAGGCATTACATGTGTAATCCCTCCACGCAAATGAGAAAGCTATTTTGACTTAAGCAAGAGTTAGTACATGTGAATGATTGTGAAAAAAAATCTCAGTGGTTACAGCTTTTTAATAAACTCTAAAAAAATCTCAGATCATAACAATACAGTTCAGGATTGACAACTCTCATGAAAAAAATTGATATAAAAGTTCTGATTAAATTCGTAACAACTTTGATGGATAACAAAATGCGTATGCGTAGATCAGATCACATGAAAGCTTAGTAATCGTGAATGAATCAGACAGATTTAAGTTTATTGAGTTCGACGTTGATAGAAGAGAGCTCTTCCTTTTTCTCGATGGCCAAAATTAAGTGATTGTGTTACATGATATGTAGACCACATCAAAATTTTGACACGCAAAATATTGAAACTGATGACTTCATCAAAATTCAAGGGTTTTCAAGGGCGATTTCAAAATTCAAGGGTATTCAAGGCCTTGAATTTGTCTTTTAAAAATTTAAGGGTTTTCAAGGGCCGCGGGAACCCTGAAGAATTTTGAAGTGAATGAAAAGCACCGATCAGCGCTTCTTTCACAGTGAAACCGTGCCCGGGCCTGAATTTTGGGGGAAAGACCGGGTCGCTTATTTTTAAGATATCTTTGACGTCCTCTCAAACTTAATTCGCCTTGTAATAGCCAAGTTTACAATTCAACAATTACACATCATAGCGAGTGCTAATAATATTAGACGTTGATCGCTAGATATGAGCTTCCCCGAGTAACACACAATCTTCTCCCTAAGAATGATTCTATTAATGGATTTAAGGATCAACGCGCTCTGTACAGAACGATCTCTGCGAGATAGATAATTTTCGAAGCATTTTATTGCCGGGACTCGATATTAATAACATGAGAATTTGCTTTGCAGGAGCGAGTCATTTATCGATTCACTGCGTTAGAGTATTTCGATTTATGAATGCGCATATTTACGAGCATGGACTCAAATCTGACCATTGTGATTTGATGGCCCGGCTACCACTCTGAATGATCTCTTCCAACTAGGCGCGACGAAGAAAAATTTACCCTGTGCATCATAACATGCGAATATAACTTATCTACCAGTCTTTATCATCACTACATGAAAATTGAATCTTTGGAAGAATTAGGTTGTTTTCAATTATCGTAATGAAAGAAAAAGTTTGAATTTATATTTGTAATTCAGTATACAGTGTACACACAAAAAATTGAAAATTTTTATCTAAAAAATTGAAATCTGGTCTTTCAATCAGCCATTTTCCGTTGAAAATTAATGAAAATCTTCAAAAGTCCACTAATCGGCAATTAATTGACCGACTACCGATTATCGCTCAGTCAATAATCGGCCTATTCATCGGTTTGGCCATTAGTTGGTACACCTCTAGTCATCTCTTTTAAGTAGTATCGTCAGCTTATTGTCGACGATACCACCATCAATAATACGACAAAAAGCTGTCGATATTACTTACAGCTAGAGATGAGTTCAGCCTTCATTCGCATTCCTTCTATTCTGTCGGCCTGGCCTAGTGAAGAATGTGTTGGTGTCTTTTATTGATTTAATAATTGTCATTCTCTTCAGATGCTCAATATGCTGCGACAGACTTTTTTTCTTGTCAGTCTTCAAAAAGAGCCTGAGAGTAGAGCAAAAATAACGAACCAACCAAAAAATCTCGTGCCCTCCACCCTGCCGCACAACATTCAAAAGCTAAATTCTCAGCTTCCAAATAAGCTATGAAACACCCGCATCCGCAAAAGTATTTCCTGGGCAATGGTCACAATGTAAAATCGCTACATAAATTGTAAAAATTCGGCAAGAAAACATGTGACTGTGATAACAAATCAGACAGCAGATGTTTTCATGATTAATCTTGTAATGTATTCCTTATCGAAATCAGTCGATTAGAGAACTTGTGATATGGTCAATTTTTCACAGAATCTCAAATTATAACTTAAGTAATGACAGGTTTTAAATCTCCTCTTCCCTTAGCAGTATAAATGTTGACATGTTTGTGTTATGTCATTAACCGTACTCGTCAACTCAACGCTGGCCTAGACACTGATGTGGATGTCTGCAGACAGACGCAGACAGCTGATGAGAGATTGTCTCAGTATTGAGAAATCGATCCCCGTACACATCATTCTCACCTAACCATCAATTTCTGTCAACAACAAGACATGAACTCTCTTGATGTCTGCTTGTAAATGAACATAAATACAATTGATGTCAATGTTTGCTTTCGCAATGTATAGAAAACATATAATACACTCTCAAATGAACGAATATTACACTGAATAGTATTATATGAATATTAATCTCTCAAAACAGACTATTTTGAGGAAAGCGTAGACAACATAAGCAATAACTGTTTAGAGCCGTACTTAAGAGTCCATGAAGAGCGTAGCAGAGTCTAGAGCTCCAAAGGATATTCGTGTTTAAATTCTTCAAGTCTGTGACATTTTTCTGAACAGCACCCAGGCGGACAAAGAATCTGCAGTCTCTGAATATGGTATAGCAGTATAGTAATTTAAAAGGTAGTCACTTGGTTTTCTTCTGGATTTTATCAAGCAATTTAAAAGATAAACTATGCAAAAACTTCTGTTACCAACAATTTTCCGTACCGATTTCCATTAACTTTCATATCCACTTTCTGAAAATGAGCGTCCAACCGATGCGACAGTCGGTTGGTCAAGTTTATAATTCGCGTGCATTGATAGAGCGATTATGTCCTTTGATACGAAATCTACATATCAGTTTTTGCTACGTCAGAAATATTCAATACTGATCAATTTTCTGTTTCGACCATTTTTTTCCTTTCACAAAACTTAAAGCACAAACAGCAGTGATGCGGCGGATTTGAGATTCCTTAAAAAATCCAGCCGGATTTGAAAAGAACGAAATTCGTTTCATTCTTCGACAGGACAAAAGTAATTCCTGGACAATTAAAGGCATATGCTGCAGATGCCAGAAACGTTGCTATTAGCTACAGTTTAACAGTAAATGACTGTATTGAGGACTGGTAGCAACATAATCGACTTTCATCTGGCGATGGCTAAGCAAGTGAAAGGCCATGACTCTATGTAACTCATGAGATCAATGCTAATCTGACTGTAGAGATTTTTGCAGTTTCGAAATCATGACAAAACTTCTGAATTTCCGGATTTCCTATGCAAAGTGGGAATATTGCGAAACCTCGAGAATTGATGTTAACTCATTATTATTTTTCAAATCAATATCGTTTTCATGTTGAGTCCACTTTATCACAGCGCATTGTAGATTTTTGCTTATAATTATATAATAGCTGCTTTCTTGCTAGAAAGTACACGACTGTGGATTGAGCTAATCAATTTCGAAAATTGAGTAGTTATCTCAAAAAATAGAAATCATATGATCAAGTTAGGGCTACAAAAAATGTTCTTTTATCCATCATATTTTAAATGTTTTTTAGTGTTTTTCGTTTTCTGTATGTTTCACCAGAATTGGGGTAGTACTTAAGGTGAATTAAATTAAAATCTTCCATAAAAGACTTAATGAATTTAAGGAAATTATAATATAATACTTGCAAATAAGCCAAAAAGACCTCTCTAATTTGGGAAACTTTTAATTTAGAATGCTCAACAATAGCATTTTAAGTTTGACTATCACTGAAAGTGGCATTTTTATTATTCATATCGGAATGCTTATCATTTCTTTTTTCAAATCACTTTAATACACAGGTTCACATTTGAAGTAATACATAATTTAGCCAGTTAAGATAAATATATAATTAGCTATTATAGCGATGATTATAGATAATGCGAAGTGACAATTGAAAAATGTATTGCTGCTGTGTCGTAAAAGAAAACGAAGGTTGACAAAACAATCAAATCGGATGGATGCGAATTACAGTAAAAACAGTTTTTTATGATTAGGGATATTTACTCAACACACTAAACATCACCGAAAACACACGCCACTTTCATTGGCGGAATAAAAAAGAAGCAATCTTCTTAAAATCTGCTGTTACACGCAATCTTCATGAGAATAATAACCTTGCCATGGTAATGCTGGTGATAATCAGCAACTGCACATAAATTCTGCCACGGCGGATACGATTATCGCTGTAACTGTTCTATATGTACTAACTGTGTATCGAGTTAATGTCAAAAGATTGATTGACATTTCATATGCAATTATACATACACAGAAGGGATTACATCGCCTAATGAACAGTGGATTGTGCATCGAAAAAAGAAAAGATACCTTTTACAGTAACAGACAATACAACACTTTTTAAAAAAAACATTGTTTTTTGGCCATATTTAAAACATATTTTAAATATCACAATCCTAAATCAAGTATTTCGAAACGCTGACAATGAGCATTTGTTAATCAACATCACACCAAATCATTCAACTAGTCAGTCTTTCGACGGAGTTGTATAGAAATCAGGGTGTCCGCGCTAATTTGAATGAAAATTTCCAGGTGTTTTCCAGGATTTCCAGGATAAAATTAATTTTCCAGGTTTTCCATGGAAATTTACCAAAAATCAGTGGTCAAATTTGAACGAAAATTTCCAGACTTTCTGCAAGGAAATTTTACTCAAATACAAGCGTCAAATTTAAAAGAAAAATTCCGGGAAACTCTACTCAAAGTTCTATGGAAAAGGAGCTTACACACCATAAAATTAATATTATTGACGAAAAAAATTGAGAAGTGGCGTGAAATTGGTTGAATTTTTAAGGCGCAGGTGATTCAAAATAAAAAATATCAATACATGCATCAGACGGCTACATTATATTTATAAAAAAATGAAAATATAGTCGATCGTAACAAATTTAAAGCTTGCGGATTAAGGAGAACAAAATTGAGAAAGAGTATGAGAATCAATAACGAAAAATATAAGACTTAGCAATGACATGCAGCAATTAACAGAATATCTGTAAAGTCTATAATAAAATGCAACAAGGTGAACGTCAGAGCGTTGTCATTCAGATAAGATCATTTGAACTGAAGCATTGCTGCGTGAATCCGTGGAAGGTGGAAGACCAAGAGCCAGAAAGAGGAACATAATGGTCGATGTGCTGCATATGCATGAGAGTAATCACAATCAGTTTAAGAGAATGTCACAGAGAAGAATTGACCGAGGAAGGTCATTGGCACACGACGTGTCGGGAATAATATATCTACATATCGAAAACCTACTTGAAATGTGCTTGAAAATATTCGGAACAAGCTTGGTGCTTAAATTAAGTTTATAGGTTCAGCACCATTTTGCCTCACTAGATTCTGCCACACGGCAATCAGGTGTGTAATAGCATTAATCCTAGATTACGGCTCCTAGTTCCCCATACCACACGACGTTAATGAGGGAGTCTACAGCTCATAGTCCACCATTCCACACGACGTTAATGAGGGAGTCTACAGCTCATAGTCCACCATTCCACACGACGTTAATGAGGGAGTTTACAGCTCATAGTCCACCATTCCACACGACGTTAATGAGGGAGTTTACAGCTCATAGTTCGCCATTCCGCACGACGTTGACAAAGGAGTTTAAGGCTCCTAGTTCCACATTCCACACGACGTTAATGAGAGAATTTACAACTTCTAGCTCACCATACCGCGCAGCGTTTATGAGGGAATTCACAGCTACTAATTCACCATACTGTACAACGATTAGGAGTTCGACAACAGTTCATAGTTAACCATACCACACAGTCTCATTCATGTTGTATACGTTATGATAGGAGATTCCAGTCACTGAAATATTGTAAAGCAAAAAAATGTATGAGAATGAAGGCTATAATTGTAACGAATAAGTAGAGATATAAAGAATAGAAAACACTTTAACCATAGAGTAAGTATGACTTCAACAACTTGCACTTAGTGTTTTAATAAGTCTAAAACTTTCCAGGAGTTTTCCAGGATTTCCAGGTTTTCCAGGGTAAAATTTCATTTTCCAGGAGTTTTGCAGGTTTTCAAGGTTTTCCAGGGAGCGCGGACACCCTGAGAAATTGACTTAAGTCAATAAATCAGCAAACGATATATATTAAAGCTGAAAGCGTTCGCTTGTTAGATAGGCTGGATTTCTGTAATGACGATGTCCTTTAACCTAGACGGGTACAGGCTATCATGTCGCCTCATGTCGTAGCATGAATATCTCGCCAAGGATGGATTACTAGTGAACAATTGATAAAATTTAGAATTACAGTTAACTGACAGTTTGAAAGATTGCTTTTGAACAGTATCTAGATCAGAAAAAATTCTCCGTCAGTAAGACTTAGTTGAAGTTCAATCCTCTCTCCCCAAGAATAACCAACTTCACGAAATATGATATTCCTAAATCGAGCAATGGAGGGAAAACGAAATATTAAACTGACTTGAATAGTGAACATACATCATGCGATCCAAGAGCTGAAACTTTCTCTCTCAACAATTTCGCTAGCAACTTCAACAATTAAATGTCAACAATTTCGCTGTGACTGAGTCCGGCTGATTGAGTTGTGGATGCATAAATTTACTTGCAAGCATTGTCAAAGATATTTTGTATTGGTCAAACATTTCAAGCAGTTTTAAGAATGCAGGCGTGTAGAAGATAAAGGCAATAGCTGACTCGAGTGCTACATGGCAGAACAATGTATTAAAATCCAAAATATCTAATTGACGATTCAGCCTCTGAAATTCTTGGCAACTACCGTAAGATGAGACGACTTTGGACAATAGAAATCTGAGCATTGCACCAAAACTGTCACTTTCAAACGGTTTTTGAGCGATCGATCATTGTGGAATGTGGTATTATGATACACAGGCTAACATTCCATGGTATTTGAAATGCTTGTGATATTTCATTTATAACTAAAAAATTGAATTTTAATTCACATCCCCCACCCACCCAAGTTGAACTTTAAAAAATGGTACCATTATTTAGCACATCATAGTAATATGATATGCAATATCCGTGTAGTATACTTCAGAATAGCCTAAATGATGTTTTGAATCTATTGCAGATGTCAAAATAATTACTCACAGTGTTGTAAAATGCTTGTCCCTATTCACCCCACTGATATTTGGCGAAATGGGGTGACTTTGGCAGTAGATAAGCCGACATAACTGTGCTTTACGATAGTAACTAAAGCCATAAAACATCAAGTTTGTCTTCTATCAAGACATCAGGCATTCACTAATGCTGTTTAAGACATTCCTTGTCCCAGTAAAAATGATAGACAGACCTTTAACATTATATGCTTTCTTCACCTGCTTGCTACGTAACCATTCATACCATATATACAAATACAATACCATTCTTTCTCTCGGATTTTTTTACCGATAAGTACGACGAGATCAAAAGAAAACACGATGCCAAGTATGACTGAACATTCCAAAGACTCACTTTTATACTGCATGGTAAAATGCAAGTCTTTCATGTTGATACTTTCATAATCGTTTGCTCTATCTCATCAAGTGTCCAAAGTACCCCATCCCGGGGTGACTTTTGACACTGAGGCTTTTAGAAAAAATCTACTGTAAGAAATGTATGATGGTAGAATTTCTTCGTAAATATATTGCTCCAGGGCGGGGCGCGGTCCGGTCCGACGCTCGGTCCTCGAACCGCGCGGTCCGGACCGAGCGACCCTCAATACGTGAAATGACGTGACTCATTTTTTGTACGCTGTGACTGGTCACGGTCCGTTCTGACGCTCGGTCCGGACTGGGCGACCCTAGGCCTAATAATAAGTCAAAATGAGCGACTCCATTATGTAAGACAACGACGCTCAGTCCATGCAGATGAGGTAGGCCCCCAGATGATATCACATCACATCACATGGCTGAATGCTGTAGTATGTACAGTAGCAAGGTCATTTTCTGTGGTCCTAGTCACATAACGGGCTCGTAAAATTCGGTGGATATTTCGTGATGTCCTAAAAAAGAGTTCTAACCGCTACTGTATAATCGGAGAGTCCATAGAGTTCCTGCTAATTTCTGTAGTAGACTATTAACAGGCGTCTCTGCTGTTTTGACAAATCTAGTCAAACACTATTATGTTACTATTCTTGTAATATAGGGACCTGTGGGAAGGCTACACTTACTCGAGTTACATGCTAAAATGAAATATGTAAGCTACATTGTACATTGATGTACCTGTCAAACAAAATTCTTCATTTCCATGTACATATGCATATGCATTACAAAAAGACATTTTACAATGTTTCGAGTTCTCATGCAAGAAGATGATGCAATTCACATTTTTTGCTGTCAACGAGGAGCGTTTGGCAGTATACACATTTCCTGCCGTGCTGAACACACGTTCGCTTGCTGCCGAGGAGGCTTGGACAGCTAAAACAAACAGCGTAGACAACAGACATGAGTAATGCGGTCTCGCTGACTGGCTATGGCTGGTTCTAACTCACCCCAGTTAACCCACAACTCTCACTCCACTGAAGATTCTCTCATATAGTCATACCGAATCCGATTGCTTAAACTATCGGAACAGACGTCTCTCTTGATAGATACCCTGATCGCTCAGTCCGTACGGTCCGGACCACTGTCTTTGGTCCGAATAGTGCTGGGTCTCCCAGCGCTGTGATACCTTGAACGCTCGGCCGGACCGCGCGTCGTACCGTGCCGGTCCTCCCAGCCCTGTATTGCACTAACACATATGCAACTTGTGATATCAATTGTTTATATTTTTTCTACTTTAAAGTAACATAAAATATGAGGTAAACTTCAAAACTGTCCAAAGTCACCCAACTTTACGGTGCTAAGATACACTGGTCACTATACTGATCAAAGCCGGATTCATTACACAATTCCAAACCATAACCGGAGAAAGAATTGACGATGTTCAGAACACTTCTCAACCGCAGTACCAGCATTTCAACTCCCCGAATAAGTGACCGGATCAGCTCATTTTACCGATCTTTCTCCTGATGAAGGGCGAAAGCATTCTTATCTTGCAGTCAAGAACGAAAGGTTTATACCAAATATTAATTGCAATGACAGATAGTAACTTTCTTGTGCGAATTTTGAAACAAATAGGAAATTCCATGGAAGAATAGAGCTCCACCAGAAGATTTCAGATTATGACTGCAATTAATAGATTTGACGAAGCATTGATTATTTTGATGAAACACTGAATTCATAACCATCATGTAATATCAATTCATTCAATCTGACGCTGAGCAAAATCAAGTGGAGCAAATCTTCTTTCTATTAGAAATTTTGAAGTCACAGGGAGGGAGTGGGCATCACATTTTAGACATTCAGAAAATATTGAAAGGAAGTTCTATCCCTTTCACTGCTACTTGACGCTTTTAATTTTGCATAAAGTCCGTCAAAAATTGAATGCTTATTTTGTATGTGAAGCCACATTAAAAAATCGTAGCTCATTTGATTGACTTTAAAGCATTGCCTTTGGCAGGCCTAAGAGCATGGAAACGTCGAACAAAATGCAGATGACAAACTCTGGCAATTCATATACTTGTATTTCAAGGGGTCCAAATAAACAAATAGGGGAAAAAATGAACAACACATTAGGGATACTTATTGAGAACCCCACGAAAGATTCTCATCCCTGTAAGTGTAAATTGCTGCGTTTGTGACTGACTCTCATGACATCCCCTTGTCAACTGTCAAGATCCCTCGGAATAGAGCGATTCAGCCTCTCTGAAGTACGATTGTTCAACATGCAGAAATGATGCATCTCACGATAGCTAAAGCGATCAAATCAGACGCCCAAGAATTTTGAGGATCAACCAGATCAAACTGATCATATGTTAAAGTTCCTCTGACTTTATTGTCTGCAAGTTTACACATTTATGGATGGAAAGTTTTGAGAAATTCGCTTTACCGTCTTATTTATTTCACACTGATAACCGGACTGAAATGCAATTTTTCCATGAAACCTGCCATCAATCGACACCACACAAAATTATAATAAAATCATATAACCATCGCTTCTAAAAAGCAAGAGCAATCACTATACCTTCTTCTATGCCTTGTATCTATTCGAGAAATATAGTTGGTCTCAGAGAGACACTTACCTCGGCAAAAGAACTGTCGAAGACATAGAGAGGACTGTCATCGGTATTGTGTTTCATGTAGTCCACAAAATATTTCATTTTTAGTTTGACAGAATATCCATCATCATCCTCTCCGCATTTAAACTTCTGATTTCGATATTTCTTTGCCAGACGCTGAAAATGATGAATCATCTGATAGTCAATCAAAACATTAGTCAATGCTGCAATGCATTCCATACTAATTTAACCGACATCTTCAAACATATTTCAAAACTTTCCAGGAATTTGTGACACTCACTTGCATGTATGAAAACGAAATAAGGTTGTTCGTAAAACATGCTACTTTCCGTTGGTATACGTATTTATTACTTGCTCTCTTGCTGTTAAGTTGCTATATGGAAACAATCTATTCGGTTCAGCTTTCCATTTCCAGTACTTATGAAAGCACAGCATTCGTTTGAGGGAGAAATAGGAGTCCACCCTCTATGTAAAACAGGCACATCAGTCTAGATACAGATAAACTGAACTTTTCTCTCCTTTTGCCTATCAGCAACGCGATGACATAGGCCTACATGTGCACTGCAGCAGGAGACTAATAATGCGCGGTTATAACCATGCTTACAGTTAAAGGTACCACGGTTACGGTCGGTTGCGGTTGACATGATCAGCGATTACGGTGAATCACGGCTACCTTTAGAAAGCGAATACATTCTGTTCTTATGTGTTTTACTTTTGGAATCTTAAATTAGTGATAATTAAAAATTTCGAAATGCATAGAACTGTGCACCATGTCATATTATAATATTATGACTCTGCGCAGAATCTACCGGCTACTTACATATTTTTAAAAAAGCAGCCTCGTTGTATTCATACTGAAAGATAGCAAATTTTAGCAAATCTTTAGCGAATTTCGCGGGTGAGAATCCATCGCAAAATACTGTTGCATGCAAAAATGTCATTCGTCTAAATTAAATGCAAACGACCATCAACTCGAAAAAGGGCCATTTCAAAATTCTTTTGTTATTGAATGTTTGGATGACTTTCACCATCATCATGTGTTCACTTTCTATCAACATGACACTTATGACAAAATAACACGCGGGCTGCTTATTATCATCGCATCAAGAATCCAGCATGATGGCTTAATTTTGGTGTACATGTTGAGATTGAAGAGTGAAGCTCGATCCTAAATACATTTCCATGCCAGAAAAGGAGTCGTTTTGTTTCAAATGACTATATACGCGCACCATTTCGTTCCAAATACTCCGCGTGTACATATGTGTACTGTTCATAACGCACCTGAGAAGCTTAGAAGATCGCCATACATAAACTCAGGATAAAAACGATATAGGCTGATAGTTGATAAGTCAATTTTATAGCTTACGTAAATATAGGACGAAGGTGCAGATGGCGGTGTTGAATTCCTGCTCATAAATACTAAGGTGCAGAAACTGGTGATAAACTATGATGTCAGATATATTGCAAGACCTCACATCATCCCAATCGACCATTAATGTGGCTTTTCGCAGGACCATTCAACTTTGCTTTACATACCGAGAAGATGCCGGAAAGATGATTACATGCTTTGTTCCATCCTAAAGGCTGACGAAATTTCGGTTGAAGAGGGCACTGACCATGGTTTCCGTATTTCGCGAAATTTCTATGATGTTCAAAGCACTCGTGGCCCTTCTGACAGCACTTTGATGTATTACTGTATCCGCTTCCTCAATTTTGATACCAACTTAATAGTGGAGCAGCTTATAGGTTAAATCGTGCAAATTATGATACAAGCATGAAACTTCGCATGGGTGTACTCAACACATATCTAAGCAATTCCACCCGATGAGCCACTTAAAATTCGACCTTATTTCAAAATGGCGGCCATTTTTCAAAATTGCCCTAGCAACGACCCCTAGGAGCCTGGTAACAGCATTATAGTGGTCATTTTCAGGCATTTTAAGAAATGTTAAGTGGCACAAATATATAGCATTAGTATTTGAATAACATTTGAGTAAGTTTCTGACCTAGCAACGGTTGCTAAGGACGCTAAAAAACAATAAAAGTGTGAATTTCTCTGATTTTCCTTAGCAACGGCCCACTTATCGTTAATTGATATGGATGAAATTTGATATATAGTGTAATCAACTATATTAAAGCATAAAAATGTTGTAATGATTAAGTATCACTTACGTACTGGTTGCTAGGGTCCTGATAAATGCATAGCAACAACCATTTGCAGGTAATTTCAACATTGTTTTCAGCATTTTCTCTAACAACGACCAATCTATAAATTTTACAAGCCTTGTTTTGAGACGGTTGCTAGGGCCACAATATGCAAGATGGCCATCCATTTTACTTTGATTGTAAATTATATTTTTAAATTTGCATTTATGACACCCATAAATGTTGATGTAATTATGGGTCCAAAAGTTGTCATAGCCGGGAGTGAGAGTGGGGATAAGCTCCCACTGTCTAAAAAATGCTCTCAGTGGCGTGCGACTCAAACAGCCTCTGACAACTGAAGTCCAGCTCGTGTAGCCTGCTCGAGTGGCTTATAGACATAAGCCCGGCGGACCTGCTTCTACTAACACGAGAAGGGGCGAAGGCGGGTCACTGGCGCCTTAAAACCAGTTGCTTCGGGTAGATGGGGCTCGTTAGCCTTGGAAGGCAGCTCATCTAGGGGAAGGAAAACCTTGATTTCAAACCTCCGCTGCCTTGCGGCATACCCATTTGTGGGAAAGGCTTCTGGTATCAATTGAGGAGACTTGCAAGTCCAACGGTGAAACAGACGGTAGAGGGACACAAATGACTGTGAAGACGAAAGAAGCAAGATGAGTGATTGTCAGGCACTACCAAGGCACATTGGTGACATCACTGCTGTGAAACCCAGCATGGGGTTCAGTGTCAGCTAGGTTAATTGTGTCAGCATCTTCATGCAACTGCAATAACGTAGTATCCCAAATGCTGCCTAATCAACCCCAGAAAAACTAGGCAGCCGCACCTGAATTGACAGGACGTGCCAGCGCGGGACAGCCGAGCCAAGGATAATGGGGTTATAATTATCCGGATGGTGTACAGATCGCACGGGACTTATGACACTGGATGAACGATCGGACTAAGTGTAGGGCTACAGCATGAAATTAGTTGAATCCCATACAAGATAGTGTCCAATACACAATTACGAGTATAATAAACATTCTAGGGTGGTAAAAGGATAGCCCCTCGGCCCTTAATGTTTCACTGAAAATGGATTCAAGCTCTCAGGTAATACACACCAACTGGGCTAAGTGTTGCCTCTGTCAAGTAGACAAAAAAGAAAAGCTCAGATGTCCCCAAACGAACCCTGCTAAATCCGAAACTAGTGGCTATACTACCTTGGCACGTAATATTCCCTTATTTCATTCACTTAATGCTCTTCCTCTGAAGCTCGACCCTCGAAGACTTGACACAGGTGAAGGTATTTTCAAGACTCTGGAAGAGAAAAATGCAAAGTATCATGACAGTTGCAATCGTCTATTCTGCAATACAAAACTGGAACGAGCTCAAAAGAGCGTAACTTCTGCTCAAGGGGCTACGAAGGACGAGGCTGTGAGAAACAAAGTATCTCGAAAAAATATAGCCCAAAGAAGCAAAGCGGAATGTTTTCTGTGTGAAACACAGGGAGGTGAGCTTAGGGAAGCCATGACAATGAAATTGAATAAAAGAATCAACCGATGTGCAAGAACACTCAATGACAGCAAACTTCTTGCTAAACTTAGTGGAGGTGATGCCATTGCCTTAGAACTGAAATATCATTCTTCCTGCTTGGCGGATCTGTACAATAGAGAGCGAGATTTCCATAACTCTCTCAAGAGAATGGAAGCACAGGATGACTGGCGAGAAGCTTTCCCGATAGCATTCTCGGAGCTTGTTACTTATATCAATGAAGTGAAAGCAGCAAACACTGATGGAAATCCACCCATATTCAAGCTACCTGACCTGAGGAAACTGTACAAACAGAGGCTCGAGCAGTTAGGTGTAGAATCATATGATGTCCATGCTACACGTTTGAAAGAACAACTTCTACATCACATTCCACAGCTGCGAGCACATCATCAAGGACGGAACATACTTCTGGCATTTGAAAATGATGTAGGCTCCATTCTTGCAGAAGCATCCAAATATTGCGACGCAATCCACCTGGCAAAGGCCGCAGGAATGATACGACGTGACATGCTTCGCCATAAGTCATGTTTCAGTAGTACACTGAAGAGTACTGATGTTGAAGAAGCCGTGCCTTCATCTCTCCTGCAATTCGTATGCATGGTAGAACATGGTGCAGATATTAAATCTCAACTTGAGCAAGGAGCATCAAAGTCAGATCTTGCTTTATCACAACTTCTGCAGTTTAACTGTTTCTCGAAGAACTCACCAGTTCACAGACATATAAAAGACCGCGAGACTCCTTTTGCTGTGTACATGGGCATGACAGTGTTTTCTAAAACCAGGAAGCGACAACTGATTGACATGCTGTATGAGCATGGGTTGAGCATCTCATATGACAGAATTCTTGAAATCTCTGCCGAGTTAGGTGAAGCTGTTGTCTCTCAGTATGTGGAAGATGGGGTTGTGTGTCCACCAGTCTTGAGAAAGACGTTGTTCACAACTATGACAGTGGACAACATCGACCACAATCCTACACCCACCACAGCGCGAACATCATTCCATGGTACAAGCATATCAGCGTTTCAACATCCAAACCCTGAATATGGAGGTGAAAAACGCACGGTTCCCCAGCCACTTCGATACTGTGATTCATATTTACAGAAACGATTTGTTTACAGTAATTTTTCGATTCCGTGATTGACATTTGAAAAGACTTTGTTTTACTTCGATACTGTTATTGATATGCACAAAATCCCTTTGTTTTACAGTAATTCTTCGATACTGTGATTGACATTTACAGAAACGATTTGTTTACAGTAATTTTTAGATACCGAGTTTGACATATATTTTACTTCGATACTGTGATTGATATGTACAAAATCATTTGTTTTACACAAATTATTCGATCTGTGAAATTCTACGATACTGTGATTGACATTTACAAAAACAATTTGTTTTACAATAAGTCTACGATACCGTGATTGATATTCACAAAGACTTTTGTTTTAATTCGATACTGTGATTGAAGATATTTTTCTATACTTCAATACTGTGCAAAAAATCTTCGATATTGTAAATATTCGATATTGTGATTGAAATTTGTGATTAATACAAACTTTTTCTCAATGCATGAAGTTTTCAATATGATCTTTTAGGATTTAATCGTAACAAATGTCATCTTTTCGATACATGTTCCCTAATGGGTTCAAACTCATAATTTGATAATTATATCAACATGCGGAAAATAATTCATTTACTAGCATATTGTGGCCCTAGCAACCGTTGCTAGGCTGAAATCTGTTTTACTGACCAATGGCCATATCGGATGGCCGAAATCCAAATACGTCTCAAAACAAGGCTTGTAAAATTTATAGATTGGTCGTTGTTAGAGAAAATGCTGAAAACAATGTTGAAATTACCTGCAAATGGTTGTTGCTATGCATTTATCAGGACCCTAGCAACCAGTACGTAAGTGATACTTAATCATTACAACATTTTTATGCTTTAATATAGTTGATTACACTATATATCAAATTTCATCCATATCAATTAACGATAAGTGGGCCGTTGCTAAGGAAAATCAGAGAAATTCACACTTTTATTGTTTTTTAGCGTCCTTAGCAACCGTTGCTAGGTCAGAAACTTACTCAAATGTTATTCAAATACTAATGCTATATATTTGTGCCACTTAACATTTCTTAAAATGCCTGAAAATGACCACTATAATGCTGTTACCAGGCTCCTAGGGGTCGTTGCTAGGGCAATTTTGAAAAATGGCCGCCATTTTGAAATAAGGTCGAATTTTAAGTGGCTCATCGGGTGGAATTGCTTAGATATGTGTTGAGAACACCCATGCGAAGTTTCATGCTTGTATCATAATTTGCACGATTCATCTGAAAATTCGACGTAAGCTGCTCCACTATAAGTTTCAACACTTACAGGAAATGTCTCTTAGTTCAGCACCGCCTTCTGCACTTTCTGTGTGAAGACAAGACATCAGGCAGTCATCACAATGAGAAAATGACCGCATTTCACAAAATTCTTTATTAATAACAAAATTTCGTTCTGATAATTTCAGCATGACGCCCAGAGAGCACGCGAGGGAATGTGTGCGCAATGTCTAAATTAGAAAATGTCAACTTTACAAGCACGTATTTTAAAAGTCACAAATATTTCCTTATTTCCATAATTTCGGACTGCTTCTCCCTCTAAGAAATGTAAACATAATCAAAAATGAATTTAAGACTTCCACACATCACTCGCCATACAGGAATGGTTAGTGATATTTCCCCAGCGAAACTTGTGAGTCCACAGAATCCTGCAGTTCGCTCCATTTCGCATAGTCAAAGTGTAAGGCTGACAAGTGTGTGTGTAGGTGTGTGTGATGACATGGTATTACATGAGATGTACACAATAGGAGCATCAATGAATCTCGGCTCAAAAAAAGACAGTAGCGCAGCCTACGCGCGGACAAGGCATTTCAACTGTGCATTTCATTAGTGCACATTGATAACATGTGACTATTTCGTTGGAAAGAGAAGAATTGTGAGCACCATACATCGAATTTTGAGGATCATGAATAACATTGAATCAACACAATTAATTAATTGATTTGTCTAGTAGGTCTATATGTCAATTTTATGCAAGCCTTTATATTTTATAAGCTATAGATACTGGTTAATGGGCAGCAGCTTGTAAGAGAGAACGATTGCAAACCCATAGCACGCCCCTTGCTTTAACACAATAAATAAAATTACAAATACTTACATAAGATTGAAAAGGAAGTCTGAAATACAGTCGGGTCCGGTCCGACGACCTTTTTCAATCTCTGCATGATCCAAAAAAATCAACATGTCTGAAGAAATATGACCTACGAGCATAGAAGCACGCATTACCCTGCCCGTTGCCATGACCAAATCTTCCGGATGCATAGGAGCCTTAGCCTTCGTAAATCAATGTATGATTCGAAAACCAGTGTGCACACTTGCGGAAATAATTCCTTAATAAGAACGCTTGCATGAAATAAGCAAATTCAGGAATGAAATGACAAATGCTCGTTTCCAAGCGTCATGACAACGAAAAATTGCAAAGGAAAGTTTAGTGAGCCAATCCCATATGTATACAAAAAGTTGAACTACGTATTAAGCACATCAGCATATTTCCTATAAAGTTCAAATAAAAAAGCCAATATTACAAACTGATAGCATATTATTTTGTCTTGCATGAACTGATGAACGAACAGAACTACTGTACCGAAAATGTATTGTCAAATTTCCTGCTTACTTTGATTGTCCACTTTTTATCAGCTTGCCATCCATCTTGATCATGAATTAAAACAACGGGTTTATATTTTGACTCAAAATTTTCTCTGAATTCTTTCAATGATGTGATTCTGGCATCGATTCTTTCCACTGTGTCATTGATCTTGTCCGCAGATAGATCCAGCGTTGAGGCAAAATTTAATGAGTTCCATCCATTAGGTTCTCTGCATAGTTCTGTAGGAGATGAATAAAGAAGAAAACATCAAATTATTTAAATTAGGCCTAATTTAGTATTGTCTTTCATCATTGGTAATTCTTCGATCTTGAAATCTTACTGATGAATTGCCTACTTTTTACTTTCCGCAACTTGACAGCTTCAGATTTCAGACGCTGTCCTCCAATCCCTCAGTTTCTGCAAAATCGGAATATCCTTCGTCTTGAAAATTTACGTGAGTGCTAACTTCTAACCAGTGTATTCGAACTTTTGAGTGAGTGAGCAAACCTCCGTTTCGCGACTTCCACTGATGTATGAATGAATTGAGTTGACGGGTTTGTCTAGTAACTTGCTGAACAGAACTTAACGAAGATTTTGCCGTTCATGAACTGATGAGCGAGCACAACTAATGCATCTCAAGCCTCAGCATTTCCTAACGGGAAATGTGCTCTCAATTTCGGTTTTCTATTTTCAACGAATGTTTGAAATGATATTGAGGATTAATGACACAAAGGCTTCATACATTTTCGCTGTCCGCGAATTTTATCGAAACTCTGCGAATATGCGACATATCAAGTCAATATAAAGGATGAATCAGTGTACTTGACAGTATTGGGCAAGCGAGGTATCTCTCAAATCGTTTTTTCTGTTGTTCTATACCCGCTACGGCATGTCCCATATTTCCAGTGTGGCCTCAGGTAGACAGCATAATTTCACCAAAACTTCGAAAAAAAATTATGAGAATATATGAAAACTCAGTTGGCAGTTAACAATAAGCAATTACAACAAATGTCCTCTTGGGACATTTATCAGTAGTAATGACCCCGTTCGCTCGTCAGGCATTGAAAGTACTCTGAAAAGCATTAACAAATATGGAAAGACTCACTGTGAGAAAAGATTGTAATTCAAGTCTAAATAATAATTTACAAATCTGCATAGCCTACAAGGAACATAAAAAGAGGTTCTGCACGAATGTGCCGCCACCGATGTGTGAGCGAATGTGCCCGGGTCGTCTTTTGGAACTAAAATCAAAATTTATTTTGATACAGGGGCAATTGTTCTATGGGGCAACATTGAATCATTCTCGCACATCGGAATTATTTCATAGCGCTTAAATTTCGGAGAAAGACCTGAGCAATGTACCAGGAGCATAAAATTTTTTTAACCCAACATTGTGCATTGCAGATTATCTGCAGATTTAACAGGCACGATAGAATGTGAACTTAAACATCAACTTATCTGCCTGAGAAATTATTTTAATCAAGCATTTCCTCGTGAACTGCTATGAACGAATGTGCTCCATACATCAAAGTGCCCCAGTCTCCCTCTACACTTATCGCCGGTGTCATTCTGAGTAATAATGAAGTTTGACGTAGTTCTATGTGTAGAATTAATGCTGTCACAAATTCTTGATAATTTTGAGGATTACACATAGATTTTAATCTTAGAAAATTTGTGTCATTAATTTTATAACTGTCACCATTTCATGGGTCTATATCTTGATGACGTAATTGAACAAACGATTAAGGGCTGTCAAGTAGAAGTCAACACTGCGTCTTCGAAAAGGAAGAATTTGTCTGCTTCAAAAGCGTACAACATTGCTTCTTCTCGAAAATGTAAATAATGTGTAATAGTAAGATAACGGCGCACTGGGCTTGTGGTTGAGTGTTCGCTTAGAAAATCTGGGTTCAAATATACTGTAGGTCGGGTCAAGATTCAGACTCAAAAAAGATACATTCTGCATTAATACTTAGCACTCAGCACGAAAGAATGAGAGTGGGATAAATGGAACTCGGCCACATGGAAGAGCGGTGTACCGCCGAATGTGATTCCGAGTACAGTGTATACACAGGGAGCATATTATTTTTGTTGCAATGTTTCATAAAAGTACTATTTTTCGTGCTTTCATAATTATATTCATTGAAATATATAGCTCTAAAGTATGGATTTTATTTTCGTCTTAGCATAATTTGAGAAGGTAGCCTATCAAAATACGTATAAATAACCGATCAAGAATATAATTGTTGTTATAAATTCCAAAGAATTTTTGTATCTTAATAACATATGCTTGCTCCTAATAAGGCTGTACCCACTTTGCGCAGGAATAACCTGCCCTCAGCTGGACAATTAATTACATGCGAATAACCAATTACCGATAGCCAAACAGTTATTCGAACGCATCGGTGAGTGGTAATAACCGGGCCACCAAGGCGCGGTTATTCCAACGCAAAAATTGGTACGAATAGATGCAAGTACTAAATAGTGAGGTAGTTTAAACACAAATATTAGCGTGAACAATTATTTTGTTGCTAATACGCTATTCGCACGCACTATTGCGTGCGAATGACGATTTCTTTGGCTTCACGCTATTGATGCGCAGAAATTTTATCTAAAATTTATGTGATATAGATCCTCAGATGCTTATACAGGTCGCTCAAAATATACTAAGTGAATCAAAAAGTTCAGTTTTGATGCCACTCTAGTCAATGAATATGTAATCATGGATACAAAAATCCCATACTCAAATCCGAAGCACAAATCATAACTCAGCTCGCATGCAGGCTTACAGGATGAGCTAAACAAACTCTTCGTTAGGCCGATCTCTGCTGAGTGGTTGCCATTTATATCTTTATAAATTTCAATACGCATATATATATATATATATATATATATATATATATATATTAACGAAAGGTTGCAACCTTGCACGCACGCGCTGACGGAAAGTTACAGAAGGACAACAAACAGCAGATTGAGAGCCTGTAGGTCTGACTTGAAGCAGTCAATTAAGGTCTGAGTCCGGCCTTGTCCTCTTCGAAAATGCTCCAAGGGTTGATTCACAAGGACCAAGGAAAGCGGAATTTTATTACCTCTGCCGAAGCTTCGCAGGCAGTGGCCAATCAGACGTTTACGACGTTGCCGCAAGGTGACACTCAGAGGGGCAACACCAGTTCGCGCCAATAGCACTTTATTCGAGATTTTCTGCGGGTAGTGTATGCCCAGAGCGTTGCGGAGGAGAGACCTATGAGCAGCATCCATGACCTGCCTTCTTGTGTCGGTAGCTGGAACTGCTTCTAAACCGTAGAGGAGTATGGGTTCTACGATTGATTGAAATATTCGCACTTTCAGACGGTCTCGGGCAGTGGAGTTGAAAATCTTCTTCAAAAGGTGAGATGCTCGCCAGGCCAAGCATTTTCTCTCGTAAAAGGTGGAGTCCGGTGACATATGCGGCTGCCGAGGTACTTAAAGTCCTTACATACGAGTGTTGTTGAAACCAAGGTGTAGGACCTTGGTCTTTCTAGCGTTAATTTGAAGACCGACACGTGCACACTCTTCACACCTTCAATACGCATATAATCCTCAAAAAACATATTTGTTACTAAACCACTTGTTTGTTGAGAAATTCTCATAATAACTTTGCACATAAAACTATGAAGAACTCTAAAATTAACTTAAAATGACAAAATCATAATGGGCCATATCTTTACTTCGTGCTGAAAGCGAAGGAAGGATAGAACTCTATGAAATTATTCCTCCTCCTACCTTGCTCGACCGTTGGTGATGGGTAAACATGCGTGTTTCATTAACATCAGACAAATTCTGACAGATGATCATAGTACATTTGTGCTACTAATTTTGCTGTATTTTATTTTCAATATATCAATGGCGTCATTGAAGGAACGAATAAGTGATGTCAAGTTGAAGGTGGCACTAGGAGATTTGAGTACAATACTTTTCATTTCTCCTCTGAAATATGAATAAATAGATTAAATGACAACAGTGATTAATTATTCATCATCTTAGTGTTTCCTAGATTACCTATTCACCAAGCTCGCATCAAAGCTGAACTTTTTGATTCACCTAGCATATTTTGAGTGACTTGTATAAGTATCTGAGCATTTACATCATACAAATTTTTGATAAGCTTCCAGCACGTCAATTACGTGAAGTTGAAGAAATCGTTATTCACATGCAGTAAGACGCGTGAATAGCGGATTAGCGATACAGTAATTGTTCACACGAATATGCGTTTAGTATAACCACAACTCAGTGGTCTGGTTATTCCCACTCTCCGATGCGTGTGAATAACCGTTTGGCAATATAATCGTTATTCCGACGGAGCGGTGCGTGCAAATAACATCACTATCGGTAATTGGTTATTCGCACGTCATTTTGCGCCGGAATAACCACTCCGTTTCTTTCAATCCATTTAGTACAGAAAGTATCTTGAATTATGTTCTTTCACATCAGTGGTCGCACGAAACAACTGAGCAAGTGAAAATACACATGATATACCAACTTATCTCCCCTGAGTGCAGTTTTGGATTTCATCCTTTTTCTACACGGATGCACGTTATTGTATAATCAACTGGCATTTGCAATCGCAAGCATTACGAGTGACATTTCCAATAATTTCGAGTAGTCCTAATCAAAAATAGGCATACATTTCGCGTACATCTTTTGCTATTGGAACTTGCATTGCTCTAGGGCTTCATAAACCATTTGTACAGCCTATGTATAATTTAATTGTTCTTGCGCGCATTGCGTAACTACTTAAGCAAGGACGTAGTCGCCTTTGCTCGAGTAGTCAAGAAATATATTTTCTTATACTGCATAAAATGGGCACATGACTGAGTGAAGAGCAAATATCAAAACTAAAATACATGCCCATGAGTTCATTGAACGGAACATTGATGAACGATTATGCTGTGAGTCCTTCCCTATCCAGACAATGCCACTTGACAAAGTGTGCCTTCCGTTAACTTGGTGATAAATGGGAGAGCCATAAGAACAACACATAGCATGCAAATTTTGCATCCATTTACATCGACGTAGAGCTTTGAATCAATGCGTGAATTTACCTTAGCAATCTCCTTCATTGTTACTTTTTGGACAATGCATGTTTATTATTTTTTGCCACACTCATCATCAAACCCTACATTTATGCGGAATTTAATGATATCGAACTGAAAAAGATAAGCGAAGCTAATCTACTCATGCTAAGAAAGTAATGTGATCACTGTCAGCTGTTCTCAATACTTCTCTGTGAAAGTGTTAAATAAACATACTTTATATTTTACTTATGGAAGGTTCATTAAAGTCAACATTCCCTTGGAGCCAAATATGAGTCGGGCTAGATGCACATAAGATAATCCTTAAGGCTTACATTTACACCAATAGGCTACACGGCTGTGACAATTCAGCTCTTGAAATTGCTAAAAGTCTTCGAACTAAGTTATTGAAATTCGCTCAGTAATGCTGTCTATTTTTTCAATGACAACATCGAACACGTCGAGATCAAAAGAAAGCATGATGCTATGTGTGACTGAACATTCCAAACTCACCTTTGTAGTATACAGAAAAAGAGAAGTGTTTCATGTCGATATTTTCATAAGAATCTGTTCTACTTTACAGTGTCCAAAGTCACCCCATTCCAGGGTGTCTTCGGACACACAGGTTATTTTAAAAAAATGCCGTAGCATATGTTTGATAGTGGTGACTCCTGGCAAGCAATTTGTGCTAATACAGATGCAACTTTTGAAATCAATCGCTTGTAATTTTTCTACTTTTAAGTAATTATGTGAGTTGTTTGTGAGTAGGGCATGTTTTTCATTTGTAAGAAGCTCTGCCATCATCGTCAAGCCATCAAAGTTTGGGAAGGGTATGACAGACAACTTCGCCCACTCATATAATTACTCGGTTCGACACTTAGCTCTCGAAGAATGTTTACAGACAATTCTCCCCTAACTTAGATCAGGTAAAGGTCTATGGATAGCAGCTCATATGTAAGAAATTGAATAAAATTCTAGGATGGCCAAAAATATTTTTTCTTGAGCATTTTTCAAGAGGGGTGGGGAGAGGCAGGACATGCCATCAAACATCGACACCTAAGCCTACACTTTTTATAAGTTCACCGCTCCTCGCCCACACTGAAAATCTAACCCAAGTCCCTAAACTCTGTAAGAGTCATGTGGTCTATCTCGTATTTTGTATTTTTGTACATTGATTAACATTTGTTTTAATTAAGTGAAATGACTTCATGAACTTATGAATCAATAGTTATCTGGTTTGATAGCAATCATATGATAGTCGTCAAGTCATAGTAATTTGTTTTTTGTAGATGTTTGACTGATAGGATTTCTCAGATTGTATCATAGAAAGGCAATAAGTTGCAGTCAAGTGTTTTCAGATATTTTTCTTAACTCTCTATGCTTTTGGAATTGTCATGTCTACCGTAGTAATTTCTTATATAGCCAAATATGGACATTTGTAAATTGATGATTAATAAATGTTGTCAGTGATATCTAAAATATGGTATATTTGTCCATTTGAAATTCATGCCTTGTCAACCGTTTTTGTAATGTAGCAACTTATCAAATTTTAAGCAGTTGAATTTTGTTTGCTTTTCACTCCTACATTTTATGCTACTGAGTAAGGTTGTAAGCTGCTGCTTCAATAGAGTCATCGTTGGGTCACAAGTTTTTTTTCAACTTACAAGCTATCACGGCACAAGATCAAGTATGTCTATAAAATTTTCCGATATTGTCGAGAAGTATTCAGGAGTTGGAGATTTGTTCTTAACTGGAGGAGCCTTCTCGGTCTACATTGGTTTGAGTGAGGACATAAGAAAGAACTACAAAGAGGTAAAATCTGCACTGATCAATATTTTTAGTAGCGATAAGTTTACCGTATATGAGTCTCTAATGTTTAGAAAGTTGAGATTGAATGAGTCTGTAGATGTATATTTAGCGGACATCAAACGAATGATCTATTTGATTGATGAATTTTCGTCTGATGAGTTATTGAAAACTGCTTTTGTTTTTGGACTACCTGATAACGTGAAAACACAGTTAAGAGCTGCATGTTCTCTAACAGAAATGAGCCTAGACATGATAGTGCAACGAACCAGAGGTCTGATGAAATCAAATTCCAGTCGAGAGATATGTTTCGTAAGTCAAGCCAAAAACAATGTTTCACAAAAGAGCAAAAGTTTGATTTGTTACCAATGTGGGAAAGAGGGTCATGCAAGGAATCGCTGTCCGTCATTGAAAGAGCGACGTTATTTCCGATGTGGTGAAGTAAATCACATAATTGCTAACTGCCCAAAAAATGCCGTTGAGAACAAGTCCACACCTGAACAAAAAAACGTGTAGAGGAAGCCGCTGAAATTTGCGCCAGTGGTTTCCTTAAGTCTGATAGCGCTAAAGTACCTTCGTTGTATGTAGAATTTAACAATTTGTCGATAAAAGCTATGATCGACACAGGGTGCTCGAAATCAATAATTTCATCAAAATTAGTTAGCAAAACTCAATTGTTTAATAAGCCTCATACTGTTCAGAACATGAATGGCTTTATTACAGTATGTCACGGAACTTCAGAAATTGATGTTACAATAAACAATGAGAATGTTCATTTACAGTGTTTGGTAACCAAAATTATTCCTGGATTTGATTTTCTTTTGGGTAAGGACTGTGTTCACCTACTTGGGGGAGTCGCTGTGTATAAAGACATGATTCGCTTTCATGTATTTGAACCCATTACAAGTAGCCATTTTGATAGAATTACTCAAAACGTAGATCTAGCCGCAGCCTGTGTCGAACCCAATACAAATAGCCATTTTGATAGAACTACACAAAATCTAGCTTGTGCAGATTCTGACTTCTCGGCCCGCACAAAGTGTGGAAATCCACGATAAAGATTTCACCGCCATTTTTGATGACGGTAAATGGACTGTGAGTTGGAAGTTCGTAGATGATCCAAAATTATCGAATAGAAAAAGTCAGTATAACATTCCTGAAAGAGCCAGAACAGGCTTTCATGATGAAGTTCAGACTTGGATAGGTAAGGGTTGGCTCAAAGAATATAGTGGGGAGCATGAAGGCATTATACCTTGAATGGCCGTTATTCAAGAAAACAAAGAAAAAATTAGGCCAGTTATGGATTTCCGTGAGCTGAATGACTATATTTCCAGCCACACCGCAGAGAGCTCAATTTGTCATGAGAAACTTAGAAATTGGCGTAGGCTAGGAGAAAACCTTAGCATGATCGATTTGAAAAAAGCCTATTTACAAATCCATATTAGCGAAAATTTGTGGCGTTACCAAGTGGTAAGATATATAGGAAAAACCTACTGTTTAACAAGGCTGGGATTCGGATTAAGCGCTGCGCCTAGAATAATGACAAAAATTCTGCAATTTGTTCTGGCTTCCGACGCCATCGTTGCTAAACATACTGACTCATATATTGATGATATTGTAGTTGACAATAATTTTGTCTCCAACGAAGGAGTTTTGAAAGTACTGGCTGAGTATGGTTTGGAAGCTAAGCCCCCGGAGAGGCTTAGTGGAGCACGGGTGTTAGGATTGAGAGTGAGTAGCTCAGAGAAAGGATCAAGTTGGGGTAGGGACAACGAAATTTCAGTAGGAAATGTCGAAACTAGACGAGAGTTGTTTGCATTCTGTGGGAAGTTAACCGGACATTATCCTGTTTGTGGTTGGCTGCGGCCAATGTGCTCTTACCTTAAGAGAATAAGTTCTGAGTGTCATTGGGATGAAAAGTTGTCTGGTCGTACTTTAGAGATTCTCAATGATCTAAAGGAGCGTCTAAGAGTTGAAGATCCAGTCAGAGGTGTTTGGCATGTTCCGCAGACAGAGTGTGGGAAAGTTTGGTGTGATGCAAGTACCTTGGCTGTGGGAGTTGCGATTGAGATTGAGAATGAAATTGTCGAGGATGCTTGTTGGTTGCGTAAGCCTGCTGATGTTGGACATATAAATTTGAGTGAGCTGGAGGCTGTGATCAAAGGACTGAATTTACCTCTGAAGTGGAATTTAAAAAACATTCTGATTATTACTGACTCATTTATGGTAAACCAATGGGTTTCTTCAGTTTTAACTGGAGACAAGAGAGTAAAAACGAAAGGTCTTGGTGAAGCTCTTGTGCATAGACGCTTCTCTCTGATAAAAGACATTGAGACAGAATATAATTTGGACGTGAAAATTCAATGGGTTCCTTCTAAAGATAATAAATCCGACATTCTCACGAGAGTTCCCCGTAAGTGGCTACAGAAACAAAGCCAATTGTGTTGTACTTCCGTGAAACAAGATCAAGCCTCAGAGATTTCAGTAGCAGAAATTGAACTTGCTCACAATGAGCACCATTTCGGCTTAGAAAAGACAGTTTATTTTTTGAAGAAGCGCTACCCAGGTCAGGAGATTAGCAAATCAGTTGTGCAGAACGTAATCAATGACTGTATTCCTTGTTCCAGTGTAGATCCAGCATCTCAACGTTGGCCTCATGGAACTCTTGATTGTGTGGAGAACTGGTATAGACTCGCTCTGGACACGACGCATTATAATGGATGCAATTATTTGACTTTGGTGGATTGTGGTCCGAGTAGATTTGCCATTTGGAGACTCCTTAACTCAGAATCAACTTTATCGATAGCGCGAGAACTGAATCAATTTTTTTCTGAAAGAGGTGCACCAACCGAGATTCTTTTAGACAATGCAAGTTCATTTCGGTCAAGTGAATTCCAAACTTTTGTTGATCAATGGAAGATCTTGCTGGTTTTTCGATGCGCTTATCGACCATCGGGAAATGGCATTGTCGAGCGTAATCACCGCACGATCAAGCGCATGGCTGCTCGAACCAATAAAAGCATTCGTGAAATGGTGATGTATTATAACCAAGCTCCTCGAGGCGAAAATGGTGTCTCTCGATCAAGTCAATTTATTCTTATGAGTGGAGATATCCTTTGACTAAGTCCGACAGAAGTAGCGGTCCAAACAACTCCTACCATATTGATGATTTAGTTTTTGTGAAACCAGCAGATGGAAGATGCACAACGAAGTGGAAAACTGGATTGATCACGAATGTTCGCAGTTGAAGTTGACGGTATTCCTCGGTACGTTGCAGACATTCGCAAGGCACAGAACAATGTCTCCAGAGAGGTACAAAATGTGGATTCCAGAATGGAGGTGCAGGATGTCCAGAAAGTTGAAGTTTTTCCGAATGAAGCAGAGAGTGATGCTGTTGCTACGAATTGTGAGCCCATTGACTCAGGTGATTCTCAACAAGACTTTTCTAGTAGTTCACTCAGTCAGAGTTCATCAATCTCTCATGCTCATCCTTCGCGAAATCGAAGACCTCCCAGTCGTTTTGAAGATTATTACCCCTGAATTTTTTAATTGTTTTGATCTTGAGATCAGGGGGTAATGTAAGAGTCATGTGGTTTATCTCGTATTTTGTATTTTTGTACATTGATTAACATTTGTTTTAATTAAGTGAAATGACTTCATGAACTTATGAATCAATAGTTATCTGGTTTGATAGCAATCATATGATAGTCGTCAAGTCATAGTAATTTGTTTTTTGTAGATGTTTGACTGATAGGATTTCTCAGATTGTATCATAGAAAGGCAATAAGTTGCAGTCAAGTGTTTTCAGATATTTTTCTTAACTCTCTATGCTTTTGGAATTGTCATGTCTACCGTAGTAATTTCTTATATAGCCAAATATGGACATTTGTAAATTGATGATTAATAAATGTTGTCAGTGATATCTAAAATATGGTATATTTGTCCATTTGAAATTCATGCCTTGTCAACCGTTTTTGTAATGTAGCAACTTATCAAATTTTAAGCAGTTGAATTTTGTTTGCTTTTCACTCCTACATTTTATGCTACTGAGTAAGGTTGTAAGCTGCTGCTTCAATAGAGTGATCGCTGGGTCACAAGTTATTTTTCAACTTACAAACTCAAAACAATTTGGTCCAGAATGAAACCAATAGGTCCATGCACATCTATTTTGACTGGCGGTCCAGAAATTGAAACTCTTTTGGTATCAGTTGCTTTCAAATCAATCAATTCAGAGATGATTTGCAATTGCGTTGCTCAAAATTTGTTGTCACCCCCGTGAGATGATCGAATTTTACGTGGAAATATTCGGCTCCTCATTATGTATCATGCTTAAGAACCCCACAGTGTCAAATTTCATCAAAAGCATAATTTCTAGGTCGCTGTGTAATTCATCAATTTACGATATTGGCCGGTGATCTTTGTCAATCAATAAGCAATTTTTCAGAAATTTCCTGAGCGAGGCAAACATATTTACTAGGTATAGCGGACTCTAGAAACATTAAAGGTAGCAGACTCAATTTAATGTTGTAGTTAATGCAGATAATTACTGTGTATTCACTTAGAAATTCAGTGTTCTCAGAGCGCATAGACCAGACACTGCTTTGAGTTTTTACTGAATTTCCCTACCATTCCTAGTGAACTAAGGAAATATAGTGATCTAGATTCAGGCGCATCATCATGAATAGGATTAACGGCTTGCCGAATTACCTGGTCGTGCTTTTGATTTAGCATCTTTGACTCTTTTCTGAGTTCTACTTTCCATCAGGACCAGAACCTTGTGTACTTAATCCAAAACGTAAATTCAAACGATGGTAAAACACAGTAATCTTAGAAATTAAATGTTAATAGAATTTTGACTTCACAGATAAACAAACCCAGTGACAGAATTATTTTTGAGCAAGCCACTATAAAATTTATCACAACGACTAGAAACTCGACTTTTTGCTCCTGATTGAGCCAGCAGGATTGAAGTGAACTGTTTGTTGATGATCACTCTAACTGCTTATTCCGGCAACAAGCCAAATCAATGTAGATCTAAAGAAGAGTCGTTTTCCTGACCGTTTCGTTTCGATGCAGTGATGTCGATTCTTGTCACAGAACACAATTAGCAAGTCACTGCTTCAGTAATTGTTTGATTAATAAACATTGATGCTGATAAAGCACGCGAATCGACCTGGGATAGAACTGCTTTTGTGGAATCTTATGTCCTCTCTTCCATCATAAATACGTTTTTATGTTCTTTACTTTTCGACTGAAATAAAGACATATTAATAAAATTGAATACCTTTGGTTGATTCGGGACAAGCAATTTTTCGGTTAATTTTTTCTTGTGTCTGCAATTTTGTTTAGTCTATCTAAAATGCTTACACTCACATACAGAATGGTGGCATCACAGACATTCGATTACATCATTAGGATCTAATTATTGCATTACTAGTCCTAATAATGTAATCTAATGTCTATGGGTGGATTTGCAACATTTGCTCTTTTGGATCGTTGAATCCATACACTCTGAACCAACACCTCCTACCCGAGTAAAAAAAATATGCTATGCTTAATAAGTAGTTTAGTAAGCACCATACATAAACTGCCAAGTTTTATAATAATTGCCTGGTGTGGTGCTGCGTAGGCAACCAATGTCCTGCCTAGTAAGCACCATAGATAAACTGCCAAGTTTTATAATAATTGCCTAGTATGGTGCTGCTAGTGATGCAAATGGAAAATTTTCCAGAAAATTTTGAAATTTATTTTTCGGGGATTGACGTTTTTTCCTTTGTTTTGGAGACTTATTACAGTCGTTTGAATAGACTATGTAGTATTCAAAGTCCGAAAACTTCTCTATCATCCCTGTATGTTAACTTTTGGTACCAACTGCACCTTTTCCATGTCTATTTCAGATCTTTCCAAATGAATTTCAGACATTTAGATGGATTTTAGATTTCTCTAGATGAATTTCAGATATCTGTCACATGCTCCAACATTGAAAAATCTTTAATTCAACTGGAGATCTCCAACTCATCTAGATCACATCTGAAATTCATTTGGACAGATCTGAAATCGATTTGCTTGCTTAGCCAATTTAGTAGGTGCTTGATATGTGCCTAGTAGGCATATGGTAATCATGCCCTAGCAAACTTAGCCTAAAAATCAATTTAGTAGGCGCTTGATATGGACCTATTAGGCATGTGGTAAGCATGCTTTGCTTAATCAATTTAGTAGGTGCCTGATATGTGCCTAGTAGGCATATCGTGGTTTTGCGTGTTAATATGTCTTATACTAAGTTTACCGCGCGCGTACCATGACGCTTAGCAAGCAAAACATATTTTTTACTCGGGTAAATCACACACTAAAGCAAGACACTATTCGTAACTAAAAAATCCTAAAGCGAAGTGTTTAAGGAGGCTAGCACACTATACAGACATCGAATATCAAAGCATAGGTTGTTGATGTTCGATGTCTATGGTTGAATCCATAGACATCGAACATTAATCATTAAGGTCCTAGTTGTTGTTGTTCGATGTCTATGGTACCATATAGATTACTCTATGACTCAGGTTTACGATTATTTCCTTAAGGGTGATCATATCACATGTTTGATGCTTACGATGTTTTGCTCTTTTAATGGCAGTTTGCAAACTGCCATTGAAAGAGCAAACATCGCGTAATCAAGGAAACCAATTAAAATGAGCTTTAAAATATGCAAGTTGGATCCATATTAATTATTCAGATTCAAGAAATGACGCTTTGTGAATCATCAAATCTAAATCTTTGATTAAATCATGCCGCTGAAAATTGAATTAAAAACATGCAGTTATAGCCAAGAAACTTTCAACTTTAGACTTGCAGGATGACATATGGGTTTATGAAATTTTTAAAAGTGCACGCTACTAGACGCTTTGTTTGCACTGTCAAATTGTAAAAACTATTCACACCGATTGCTTGATTCGAGTACACGTATAAAACGGATCTGTGCATGTAATGTGCGTGTGTCAGCATGCAGATATGAAATAATTGTGTGACTCTAAGATTCAATGTCTGGCCAAGAAAACCTCAAGGCTGCACTGACAAATGCTGAAAGCACTGTATGAAACCACATTGAGATCGAGAAGCAGTAATTTAATCAGAATTGTACATGGTACTTTTATGATCCAATTTTTTTAAAAAATGTCATGTGAAGCGACGTATGACGAATGGTGTAATATGAATCGCCTACCCTGTAGGGGAAGCCCAGGCAAAAAGGTTCGATTTTTCTCCTGGATGAACCTCAATACTGCAGTCTATTTTGGCTGACATGGTAACCACCAGTCAGAGATGTCGTTGAAGTTAGCACCAACTTCAACACCAACTTTTTGAATAGAGTTTGTACAGAATAGAAAACCACATATGTATAAGTACTACACTGAATCAGAGCTCCTGTGTCATCATCCAACAAAAGGAAAGTTTCCTTATAACAAGCGTGCAGACGGTATTTTGCTATTCGACGCTTCTTCTGTATAACAGCACGTGGTGAGTAAACTTGAATTTATCGTTAACGACACTCAGTTACTATATTAGACTAATGACCAAAGAAAGCAGCTTGGTGTGTAGATTTTCATGAACTTAGGTAGACGCCATATTCGAAATGTAGTGTAAATAAATTAGTTGTCCATATCCAACGTTTTCCGAGGGCAAAAAGGGTCAGTAGTAGACGGGCAAAATGGGTCAAGTCAATGAGGTGACCCGTCTTGCCCTATTGCAGTCTTATGTGCTTTAGGCTACCGAATGCAACTAATTTATTCTTATAATTCGTTTATATCTAGCAATTCGCGTACGTAATACGCATGGATATATACATTTAATTACCCCTTCGGTATTGAAACGAGTTTGAAGTGGTCAACGTAGGTCTATGACCTGGAAAATCGCATTTTTTATCAACATATCGTGTCGCACATCCTATGATTCAATAATGCTTCCTTTCGTAGCATACTACTTGATATAATTGTGCTCACAAGACGTAGAACAATGATCAGGCATGCTGCATTTGTGACGTCGGAAACACAGTTTGTTATTGCCACGCCAAATCATTGATCCACAATCTCTGACTGCATGAAAATTCAGTCCAAGATTAGTTATTGAAACTCTGAAACACTTCGTAAACCGATCTGCGACATTGATCGCCAAAATTCCCTCATTTGGTGCAATTAACTATGTACAAGACGTAAAGGTTACCGTACGTCTTAGCGCTCTTTGTCAACGTAACCCTTGCGCCTTAGGATCAAAAGGGTTAATAACCATCGATGGTAATATGACCTTATTAGCCTACGCACAATATACCTAGAAATCATTCTTATTTGAGAAGTAAAAGAAGGTCATTTTTGTTTCCAGGTGATGGTGTACACTTACAAGCGTAAGAGTGACAAGTGTAATTCCTACAGTGAGGAATCGTTAAGGACTGCTATAAACGATATCAAGAATGGCGGAATATCTATTAGAGCAGCTGCTGCTCGTTATAATATAGCCTACCAAACACTACATTGCAAAGGCATTGTAAGAATGACTCTTCCGATATTCGTTTGGGTCGGTTTAGACCGGTTTTTTCGCAACAGGAAGAAACTATGTTAGTCCAGTACTTGAAAGAGATGGATATGCGGATTCCGATATTCGGATTGAAGAGAGCCGAACTTAAGATTCTTGCGCGCCAATTTGCTGAGGATAAACAAATTGAACATCCATTCAATAGTTCAGGAGCAGGAGATCAGTGGCTAAAAGGATTCTTAACAAGAAATAAAGAGTTGACTATACGAACTCCTGAAGCTACCAGTATTTCTCGAGCTGAGGGTTTTAATAAAGTGGCAGCAGACAACTTCTTTGTTTTATTGGAGGATGCTTTTGTACCGACAGCTTCATGTGTATGGAACATGGACGAGACCGGAGTGCGCACTTCGTCGAGCAAACCGCCCAAATTAATTTCTGTGAAAGGAAAGAAACAGGTTGGAAGTATAGCTAATAGTGAACGCGGTCAACTGATAACAGCACTGCCGTACAGTGACAAAACAACCTAAGTCCAAATTTGTGATTTTTCAGTAGAGCAACTTTTGTGAAAACTTTAATAGAACAAAAAATACTTAATCACAAATGCCAATATTTTACATATAGCATGTCTATACTAACACTAGTTATACAAAAAAAGTTTGCACTAGTGCACGCACTAGAAAGTGCTTTTTATGAACTTAGGTTTTTGTCACTGTTTTTCCTTTACCATTTAACAGCAATTACCTTGTATGAAAACTTAAGTCCATCATTTTCCCCATTTTTCAGCAAGATAAGTTCATTCCCATCAGACAAGAGAAAGAATATTTTAACTTGTATAAAAACATATAACTCTATTGAAAAACAATCTCAAAATCCTTGTATCAAAAATCTATCTGGATTCAAAAACTGATATATCTTTACTAAAACGAGGATAATGTAAGTTACACATTTAAATCAGAATCGGGAATTTATGAAAATCCATTGAAACGTTGCTTTCGGGCATCTCAACCCACGAATGTCTCCTGTGTAGAGGCATCAAGGGAATCAGGGTTTTCAAAATCACTGTTTTTTCTTTGAATTTATTCCACGTGCCTCTTTTTTGAAGACTAGCTTCTCCATAAACAGCTCCGAAGAAGACTTCGACACGACACTCAGCCCTAAAGTTAGTTGAATCAAATGATGATTTGAAAAAGAATCGATTGTCTCCACGACGAAATTAAGCCACAACGACATTTGAAAGATGTAGTCGATTGGTCATCTTTGACAATTTATATTGCGATACTAGGTCCAATTTGTACCCATTGTCTTTAGAGTGCATGAAGTCATCTGTCTGCATGATCACTGCAGTGCTTTTCTTAGTTGAACAACAAAGCTTGAAGTCTTGCAAGTCATACACACAACCTTTCTTTTTCAAAGCTTTCTCGACTGCAGCATGTTCACTGTCAGCACTCATGAACGTATGGCCTGGCTCAAAATATTTTAGGGTCACTGTCTTCATGGCAAATTCTTCATTATGAACACAGCGCAAGATAAATGAAAATAGTTGCCAGTTTTTGTTATCAGCAACAGTTATCAAGGAATATGGTGAATTCATCCGCGTCCCTGTTAGCACGAAAAAACTACAAGTAGGCACTCGCTACATCTTCGGAGTTTCTGCCGGCTTCAGATTCATCCCAAATGACTGCCAATGATTCTTCCTCTGCTCCAATACATGTAAAAGTCTCATTGAATGCAATAATTCGTGGTGTGAAAATGCAAATCTTGAACGGCATCTGAGGAAGCATTGTAACCTTCATCATATCCGCACATGCCTTTACGTGACCAGTTTCATGAAGAAATTTACAATCTTCATACTCCCTTCGAGCAGCTCGATACCTTTCTTCGTGTTCGGCAAAACTCAGACAGGATTGACATGGCTCAAAACAAGCATTTTCTTTGATGTGGTGGTCATGGCTCACACATACTTCACATTCCTCACCAGACAGCTTGGTAAATCCGATGTTCATATCTTTCATGATGGTCCTCATAGATTCATAGCTCACTGACTTCTGATAGGTCATGTTTAACTCACGCCAGATATCAGCAAAGTAATGGGCAAAAGACCGTTCCAGGACACCTAAAATTCAAAAAAATAGTATCTTTAAAAACGACATAAATTCATGAATTTGAACCCTTTTTCAGGTTTTTAAGACCTAAATACATGAATTTAGTCCATTCAAAAAGTACCATTTTTGAAAAAATGGTACTTTTTAAAAACGACATAAATTCATGAATTTGAACCCTTTTTCAGGTTATGAAGACCTAAATTCACAAATTTGGGCGTTTTTAAAAATACCCAATTTTCAAATTTTTCAAAATCTCAAATTTCAGAATTACAATTTTCACCGCTTAAATCATGACCGTTCCAGGACACCGAAAAAATCATAAAAGTTAAGAATCTCAAAATTTGAGAATTACAATTTTCACCCCCGCCAAAATCATGACCGTTCCAGGACACCGAAAATTAGTATTTTAAAAACGTCTTTTAAATCCATTTTTTGAGGTTTTTAAAATATATCATGTGACTAAAAATATTTGAAGGAATTGACATATTCTTAACAATAAGTTTAGGTACTTTTACAATTGTCATTCAATTGTAGAGAACATCTGCTTCTCGCATTTATGAATAAAATGCATTTCAGTGTAAGGAGCTGTGTCCTCCAACTCAAACATTTGAAAGGAAACAATGTATGAAAGAACAAACAGCTGCTACACCCACTTAGACATTTGTAAGACGTGAAATATATAACCAGCAAATCCTACTCCGGCTGCAATGCCGTGTAAACAATACACAACAACAATAATCGATATGGCTATTTCAAACAATTGTGCTGAAGACTTATTTAATTAAATAGTGTTTCTTGTCAGTGAAGGTTGTGTCAAAACGCTCTCGTCATATATTTCTCAAAATGAGACAAGATCAATTTGAAGATAAAAGAAAACAATCGTTGCCAGGGAGGATGAAAAAATTACGGGAGGAATTGGAGAGGCATGAATTTACAGATTCTTTGAGTGATTTCATAGAGCCAAATGGTGGAGAGAATAATACAATTGTAAAACTTACACAAATTCTTGTTGCATGAAAAAAGAAACAATTCACTCAGTGTTATGTGTAAAATTTGTATCGGTAAGCACTATCTGCTCTCTGTTTGTGATAATGACAAGTCTTATTTTTATAGTCTCTTGAAGCAAAATCATATCAATTATTCACGCACCGAAGTTTCATTTGTTATGAAATTAGGTAAATTAGCAGACAAATTTCCTACGCTTTGTTGGGTGTCTGTTTCTCTTGTACTTTAAAAGTCACGACCTAATGTTAACGGAAGATTGACTTCATTGTGTAAAGCAATTATGTGACATTCCAAATGATTCCATTCTTCTCCCCAAACAATGGTGCGTCATTTAGCGATAATACCGCGCTGACATATTCAATGGAATTTGGATGTTAAACTCCGCTATTGTTATTGCGATACGGCCGCAAGACACTTTATTTTCAATGTTAGACCATTATATTCTCTTGAATAATGGTGCGCCATTCAACTAATCAAATGAACGCGTTGACATTAGACGCGCTGTGAAGAAAATTTATCATTCTTGAAACCCCTCTATTTTATATGCAATGTAAATATAATAGAGTGTTTCAACCAATGAAACCTTGTCCACTCGTGGACAGAAATCCTATTGTTTAGAAAACTTGTATCTTATATGCAATGTTATTTCCTGTTTTATATGCAATGTTATTTTCTGTTTTATATGCAATGCTATTTCCTGTTTTATATGCAATGTTATTTCCTGTTTTATATGCAATGTTATTTCCTGTTTTATATGCAATGTCATTTCCTGTTTTCAATCATTTTCATTATGTTGTTATGTGACGTCATTTTTCTCTCATCCAATGAAACCTTGTCCTCGCGTGGACAAATTTACATGTATTTCAATGTATCCAAATTGAATGTATGCAAAGTGGATGTAACAAATTGAAATATCCATGTGTTGTTTTTAATTTCTCATTTACGGGGAATATAATAGAAACATTGTATCTTCTATAAAAATGAGAAACATCAGGGACTTCCAAAAAATATACAGCAAACAAAACCACATTAAATTTCGATTTAAATGAGATTGCTAAGCAATTGGGAATAAAAAATTTTCACATATTGATGAGTAATGAATTACTATTGATAAAAGATGTGCGAAACACTAACTCCACTAATACAATGCAACAATGTAACGTTTAAATTTAGATTAAATTAAATCATTTCAAAATTGAATAAGTAGTAAAGAAAGACATCATTAGAGACCAGTTTTAAATCAATACCCCCCCAAGTAGTAAGGAAAGTCATCATTATAAAAATGTTTTAAATCAATATCCCTTCTGACTAAGTAGTAAGGAAAGACATCATTAGAGAACAGTTTTTAAATCAATACCCCCCCCTCTGACTTCTAGGGGTCCCTTAAGAAATTTTTTTATTATAAAATGAGCAACATAAATGAGTTTTTGAAATTATATGGAACACAGACAACAACGAATTTCGATTTAAATAAGATTGCTAATCGATTAGGAATAAAGAATTTTCACATATTGATGAGGAATGAATTACAATTCCTAAAAAATAGGCCAACAGGAACCTTCAGTTCCCGGAACAAAGTTCCATCAATAACTGTAAATTTCATAACAAATCTTCATACGTCAGATGAAAAAGGTGTACATTGGTCAGCAGGAGTTAAAAATCATCAGCAGAACTATTATTTTGATTCATACGGTTTGCCCCCTACAAATGAAGTAAAAGAATTACTTGGGACGGGAACATACAATACGTTTCAAATTCAAACACCAGGCACTACCTATTGTGGACAATTATGTTTATAAGTTTTGTACAAATTACAAAAAGGAGTACCATTTCTAGATATTATGTTAGAGTTAAACAATCTATAACTCAAGCGAAGCTAAAGCTCTGTTTTCTGTAATTCATTTTGATAAAAACGGCCCCTGATATCCTCATTATCTAAATCTTTAATTTCATAAGTAATCGGATAACTTTGATTTATTTTGCAAACTTCAAATATTTCTTTAGTCCAATAGCCAACAAAGCCTTTTTCAAATTTATTCTTATATTTAAATACTCTAACTCTATCTCCAATTTTAAATTTCGGCTTAAGTTTCTGCAAATTCGGATTACTCTCATTCAAATTATTATTCTCGAATATTTTCTTTCGTACTAGATCAGGGTCGTCAGAAGCATTCTTTGGAGTTTCTTCAATACCAGAATGAACTTTATTATTGTACTCTTCCACAATTCTGGTAATATCTTCAACCATTTCTGATTTCTTTGCTCAGTAAATTTCTTGAATAATTTATTTTTTAACGTCCGATTGAATCTTTCTATCACTACGGCCTTCCCTGCATTTTCAGTTGAAGAAGCTGAGCCTTGGCGATGACTTTCGTCTGTTTTAAATAGTGGCTGAACGTTTCTGTTATAAAATTCCGATCCTTTATCAACATACAATTTCCTTGGCTTTCTCTTACTTTCTTTAAAGATTTCTTCAAACGCATATTTAACTGATAGACCACTTTTATTTTTTAAAGGCTTTACCCAAGCGTATCGTGTATATAAATCTATAACGGTCAATGCGTATTTGTAGTCCCTTTCATTCGGCATATGAATAAGATCAGCACTCCAAATATCATCTTTATTAAATACTTTTACTTTCAATAAATATTTAGGCCTTCTATATTCCTTGTGGATTTCAGACGCGTAGG